>CM029606.1:19323803-19881303 GCA_017311375.1 Mytilus coruscus | reverse complement strand
CTTATCAAGACGAACTATTTATTTATAACCATTGCTGAACATGTATCTTCAGTATGAAATATTCGACTGTTTGAAATTTAAAGGAAGAGGGTTAATATCTATAAGACTAGTACAACCTTGCTTTATGTTTATTTATATCTCGGGAATCTTATTAATGGTTGTAATCATTTATTTCTATTATTTCTTTTCTCTCAACTGTGTGACTTTGTGTTGACGGCAGACCTGTTACAGTCTCCTGTATTTGTCAACGTAGAAACAAATCTTAAATATTGTATGGATACCTGTCGATCATTGAAGACATTTAAAGATTATCTTGAGGATGCCATGCAAACGGGGTTCACGAAAATAGAGATACTTTTGACTAATATTGTATTTATGTCTTTTTATTTATTTCAGCTGTTCAAGAATCGGCTGTATTTTGAAAATAAAGCTATTGTGGTAATAAATGGCCACTGCGACTCCGGAACAAGCGCGACATGGTCGAATAAGTATAGTGGTTGCTGACATATTGGCAGAGATGCTTCAAGATATAATTGCACATGCACAGATGCCTCCCAAAGCATTGTACGACAGAATTGTTCAAACGAAGGACTTTAATAAAAAACTATCCCCAGAGGAATGGCAAGTCGTTAACAAATTGGCGAACCCACACAAAGGTTTCAAAGTGTTGGATGTTTCACTAGCATATAGAATTGTAAAGCATTTTAGGAACACATTTGTTACGAAACCAACAAGAAATTGGGGTTCAAACCCTACTCCCACAGAAGTTGAGATCGGTGATGATGTTGAAAGAATTCGTAGAGCCAGGAATGGATATTTACATGGATTATCTATCAATATAACCGAAAAAACAATGTCTGATTTCTTCAAAGAATTTACTGAAGTTGCAAAAAGAATTGATCAATACTTAAATAAGACTCTAGAATCGTCATTCGAAAAGAAATTAGAGAACTTCCGCACATGCAGCATTAACGAAAACAAGACTAGAGAAACATTAAAGGCTACATCGGTTGTAGAAAACCAAGAAGGTAATATTTGATTAACCAACATCCTTTCGTATTGCTCGATCCTTATTTTGTATGCAGTGTTTGTTGGATTTGTTCGTTTGTTCGTCATTTTTCTTTTTTTCTTTTGCCATGGCGTTGTCTGTTTTTGTCTGTTCTGTTGTCTTGTTTTCTTTTTCGACCAATAAATTTCGAATATCCCTTTGTGTTTTTTTTTTTTTTGTTTTTTGCTTCTTTTTCATTTTATCAAAGTTATACTTTATACCCATGCAAATCGTCGACATTCAATTATGGGTTTAAGATTTAAGACGAAATATAGGTTTTCATTCTGTTAACGTATAGTTTGTTTTATTAGAAACTTAATAGGGGTATCTTTTAGTTTTGAAAATATGTGGTGAATTCTCGATTTTACTATATTTGATGAGAACAATTTTAACAATTGATCTAATAGCATGTGCTTAAAACAAATTAACGAACACTCATTAAAACAAAAGCAAAAAATGCAGAGTTTGAATTCGAGGCAACAGTATTTTACCGATGCATAAGTCCATTCAGAAGATACAAATCAAGGACAGAAAAAAAACCCTGCATGAATTCCTAAAGGAACGAGACCGGGTGCTTCGACAGGGAAAGCGTCTCATGTCATACACGTATCCCCCCTTATACGTATGCACACTCAGTAAAAATGTCACAATCGGTAAATCAACAGAACAAACGACTATTATGGCATCTAACGATATAAGAGCGCGATTAGAACTTGTGAGTTTAGACATAGACACATTGTATTTTATGCACTGTCGATTTCAGCTGTCTGTTTATCCTCTTAGCTCAATAAGAGCAGTACTTGTGTAAGGAGCACATCCTGTCAATGAAGTGCACATAGTGTTATCCTTAAGTAAACATATACCATTGAACAATGATTTAGAAATCATTTTACTAGGCAAAACTTTTCTAGTTCACCAGCAGGATAAAAAGGTAACAGTATATTATAAAAAGGGACTGATAGCATACATAAGACAGCAAATATCATTAACTGGTGAGTATACAAAGTTCCTCTGATATACTAGTAGATAAATGAACAGTAAATCAAACAAACAAATAGCTACATAGTTTCATTAGCTTTGCTGCATAATTATTTATTATTTTTGTTTAGATTGTTATTAGCCAAATACTAGACGATGAAAATGTTACGTAATAGCGCATTTAAATATAGAAAATTGGTACATTAAAATTGAACGTTTAAAATTATTAGTCCTAGGAAAAGAATCGTTCTTTAATATAAACTAATGTCACCCAAAATCATGCATATGGAAAACTCCGTCAAAATTTGTATCCCAATTTTATAAAATTTTGCAAATTATACTGTTTTATTGTTTTATATGTGTCTCATACACACGAGATATGTTGTTTTCAATGCAAATTGTTATTTGTTGATTTATAAAAATCGTTTCGTTATAGGCTTTAGAATTACAATAGCATACAAAGAGAAGATATTTACCAAGTACTTGTATGTCTAACTAAAGATTATAATTTTTGTCTTTAAAAGGATTATAATTTTCATCGATACAATGTATTCAAGGTATATAAGATATACTTTTAATGAATACTTTGTTTTATATTTGTATTCCTAGATGATGCCGATAAAAGTCCGTTTGTTTTAATTTTTCCCGAGATTCAAGATGAAGATGCTGAAGAGAAAGCAAAACTACTGAACGATTTCAAAGACAAAATAAACAAGGGCCAACTTAAATTTGTTTTTGATAGAGGAACAGAGGGAAGTTTACTTTCATACGTTGAAGTCATAAAGTCATTGTTGGAACAAGATTCATCCTTTTTAATCGAGATAAGCACATTCATGGATCGAATTTCAGAGCTTATAGACTTAGGCCCCGATGAAATCATTCACGTTATAATCACACAACCTGATGGTAAGAATTACAACCAATCAATATTTCAACAATAAAATGAGCTGTTAAAGATGTATAGTAATTTTGTCTCTATGCGTCCTTATCTAACAGAAACAAGTTGAAAAAAAGTCTTTTTTCCTCTGGGTCTTCTTTTGTTACCCTGATTGTTCTTTTCCTAATCAATTACGAGAATGAACATCAGAAAACTACTGTCACCTTAATTTAACCATTCACTATTGGATATGTTGTTATTTGAATACCTAAGTTTGCTAAAACTATTTAAATCTTTACAATAATTTTTCAATTTTTTCCTGACGTTTGATAATACCATATTTCCCAATTTATTGGAAAACCTAACACTATCAATGTTATCTTCAAATGAAATTTTTCAAAACTTAATTATCGTCAGAGTGATATTTAAGATGAAACAAAAACATTACTAGTAAGTGGTCTGTTTTCAGATGAATTATGTGATATTGAAACAGACAGTGATTCTGAAAATGACATGAGCGAAGAAGAACAACACATTGATCACCATGCATTGGCTGTTTATTTTCGGTTGAAAAAGGAGACATTGACCTCTGAGGAAAATTTTCAAGAAGGAATGAAGGAATTTATTGAAACAATTGTAACGATAGCTAATGGAAAGCATTTAACTGAAAAACACGAAATAGATGTCATTGTTGAACCTGGAATCGAAAGCGGTATGTGTAGTCTTCTTTAATGTAGCAGAATCTTAACTGTTATATTTCGACGTTTTATCATCTTTTCATATTATACTATATTTGCGTTTTACTTTCTTACATTGTTATAATTGTAAAAAAACAAAACTTTTAGAATTCATCATGAATTACATTCTATGGTAAATATAAATTGATTTTCCCAACTTTATAAAGCAAATTTATATATGTCATTAGAAAATACGGAAAATTGTAAGACACACGAGAAGCCAATGTAGGTATTTGTAATATTGCCATATAAGCGGGAGGTTTGGCTAGCAATAAAACCAGGTTCAACCCACTATTTGTTTCTTAAAATGTCCTGTACCAAGTCAGGAATATGGCAGTTGTTATCAAATAGTCCGTTTCTATGATGTTGACGTTTGTTTTTGTAGCAGTTCAGTGTTTATGTTGCTCCGTTGTTTTTTCCTCCTATAGTTGATGTGTTTTCCTCGGTTTTGGTTTGTGACCCGGATTTGTTTCAGTTAAATCGATTTATGACTATTGTACAGCGGTATACTACTGTTGCCTTTATTAAACAAAAGAACACTTTTTATACCTGAAATTGACATAAGAGCGGGGTTGGCAAAAATTTGGGTTGTATATGTATTGCCCATCCCAGTGGGAAATACCGAGAAAAACCTTAGCTTTACCGGGTAATCCTGGGCAGTTCGTGGTAATATGAAATAATGTCCCGAATCTAGAGAGGTTTTAGTAATTAATCACAAATGCAATCCATAAAATATAAATAAGACATAGTATTTTAAATTCTAAGTTCACTTGTTGGAGATTCTTATGATATAGTGTATAAATCTGAGAAAGTATTGGTCCTGCAACAAATGTGCGAGCTTTCTCAATAATAAATTGGTCAAACTGTCAACATGCAACCAAAGAATTCAATTTTGTTTTTAAATATAGTATTAAGAATAAACAATTAATTGTAATTAAGGAAATGACTTATGTTCATTGCTAAAACATTGTTCAAAGTTTTAGCATACTTATATGTACATCACCATATTATAAGTAATTATTCCGATTATAAAACATATTTGTTTATATAATAATAATCACCCTTTTCATTTATACAAGTGGTCATGACATGTCCACTTAAGGTGTTTATTTCGCAATATAAGACATATATAAATGAATAACAATTAAAATGAACAATTCATTAAATCGCTGTCCTAAATTTCAAAGTTTGGATTATTGAAATAAAACTTGATTATAAACAAGGTATCCAAAAATGTGCACGACGTAATTGTATTCTGCCTACATAGAATTATTGGAGAAAAGGAACAAATTTGATTTTTAATCTTCTGAAAATAACTCTTAATGGTCATCTGTAATTATGTATAAAATGTATATTTACCTATAATTCTATGAAACTATAATATTTCTTTTTATACTGTGTAAAAATAAGCTTAAACAATCATATTGTCCAATATTGCCCAGGATAATCCATTTAGGGGAGTATTGCC
Source organism: Mytilus coruscus (assembly GCA_017311375.1). Classification (NCBI taxonomy): domain Eukaryota; kingdom Metazoa; phylum Mollusca; class Bivalvia; order Mytilida; family Mytilidae; genus Mytilus; species Mytilus coruscus. The sequence continues at coordinate 19,876,195 of CM029606.1, read as the reverse complement.
AGGTCGGGAAATAACAAGTACTGGAAAACATTCTGACCATTACCTGCCTAATAATTGAAAACTTCTGTTTAGCATATAAGACAAAAATATGAATTGTAGCATATGCTACCGACAAAAACCCTCCGACCAACTTTAAGAATTTTGCTTTATGATGTTATCGTTGTATAAATAAAATAAAAGTAGTATCTTGTTTCATATTGTTTTGATATGAATAAGAACATCTTTTTTTTACATACGTACTCTGTGCTGTTTATAAGATTTTTGTACGGATTTTATGAGTACATTTATTTGGTACCGGCTCTTCGGGTGTGGAGCTTATTTGGTATTTGTACTTTTTGTTTTTTTAGTATCAAAGATCAAAATATTTTCATAATGTATTTTCGAAACTTCCAATGTAAATTACGAAAAACTTAGATCTTGTATCAGTAATGCCAGCCTACAATTTAGGTCTTGTGTTCCAGTTATTGTAAATGTGTAATGACCATGTGAAAGCATTATCTAAGGTATAGAAAGCTTCCAGCTAAGTCGCATATCAAAACAGAATAACACAAAATACAAATGATGTTACACTTTATTGCATATTTAGAAGATAATACTATTAGTTACATAGTGTGCTAGTGACCTAATACGATATATATGGGGTCAGTAAATCCATAAGTGGTGAGAACGCAGCCTAACGAATTTATCTTACCGACTATCTTAACAGGTGGTATTTAAATAGTGGCCTATCAAAGTGATCAAGTCTTCAATGCTGTTAGTATGAAGAACCTACTTCCATTGATATATACAAAAAATAATGCCAACAATAACAACTTGCTAGCTTTAAATATGGTTTATGAATTTACTTCGTCTTTTGAAACCTTTGAAATTTTTCCTCCACACCGTGTTAGTTTTATAAAGGGACGTAACACCACAACTAACCGTGTATTGAAATACGCCCAGCCTAGTAACCCAATATGGAATATACACGGTCTTCACGCGGTTGTTTCAACCAATCATATTCATAGAAGTGTATAGGAGGTAAGATAAAACATAATGCTGAATATATCTAAACAATATGTATTATGCATATAAAAGATTTTGAAATGCAAAATTAACATTTATTGATGATTAAAATAACTATTATCTGTATTTTCATATATATAAATATACAGAATTTAATGAATCGATTACCGAAAAATGGCGAAAGAAACTCGAAAAATTTGTTCTCACAAAAGCAACAACTGTTATTCTCGAGGCAGTTCAGAGAAACAAGTCTGTAATTTTAACTGGAAGTCCTGGATGTGGAAAATCATCAATGACCTATTACATTGCATTATACATAAACATAAATGATGGATATCATGTTGTTTCCCTTACAGACTCTGTCGACATAACAAAGAAACAAGTTGTTCACTCTAAACAACTACAGTTGTATATTTATTTGACGATGTAATCGGACATTATCGTGCACAGGAGCAATATATCTTATCATTGGATAGAGGGGAATCTGCTTTCAACACAATGCTTTTACACAATTCAGGCGTGAAAGTAATAATGACTTGCAGGTCAGATATATACGATGAAGGTATCTTTGTTGGAATGGAATTATATCTTAATCATTTCAAACTTCATTCGACGTAATGATCTCTTACCGTACAAGGAAAAACAAATCTTACAGTCCTTCCTTCAATGCCCAGCTTTAAATGCGTTATTGGGAATTGCAATACTATTATCACTCTTTTCCACTACTCTGTTCTTTATATAGAATGGATTTTGGTACAGATTTTTTTTCAAAGACCAGTCAAGTTGTTCAAACAATTATTGAATACAATGCTGTCACAAAATGGTTGTGAATTCCTGTTTCTTGCTTTACTTTTTATATTAGAAACAGCTATTAATAACACAAATCGTAATCTATATGAACATATATTAACAGATCTTTCTAGAGATTTGATTCTCTAACCCACCTGTAAAGGAATCAAGTTGTTTAGTTGTAGTTCTCAAATGGAATTTTTTATAATTAAAACTGTAGATGACGTAAAGACGGCGTTGTCAGTTAATTTTCGATTTATGAGTTTGACTGTTCCTCTTGTATCTTTCGCCCCTTTTTCGTGATATCGTTTGCCATTATATTGCACCAGGTTCATATGTTAAAGCATAGTACTTCCTCATTCACACTTCAGGGGGCCTCGGTGACTAATTGGTCTAAGTAGTTCTACTACTGTAATCACTAGCCAGTCAATAATGAGGTTAATGCGGGTGCACTCGACTCCAATCTTGATTGACTAGGATTGTCAGTTTTCCTATCGAAGGTCGGTGGTTTTCTCTGGGCACTCCGGCTTCCTCCACCAATAAAAAATAGCCCAAAAGTGGCGCTTAAAAGTGGCATTAAAACACCAACAATCAATCAATCATTCACACTTCATGAAATGATACGTTTAATATCGAATTTACAGTTTCAAATTTTTAAAAGTTCTGATTTACGAAAAATTATTTCAGAACTTTAAGAAAATTTAATGATTTTGTGAAATTTCAAGTTTTCGAGTGTTTAATTCTAATATATGGGTTATTATATTTGTTGTTTGTTTGGGAAATAATACAAATTTTAATTTGTAATCTAAAAGGTTTAAACTTAGTTTATCTTCAATAAACCTTTAGTTTACATATTCACAAAATCAAAGTTATTATGAATCTATTGGACTATCTATAACCGTAACAAATCAGTCAGTAATAAATAATGTCGATACTATTTGACAACCAGAAAAATTACAACTCAATACTACTTTTTTTATCATGATCACTTTCATGAACAAAATTTTGTATATATATATATATAAAAAATCATATGTGGTTGCAAATTGTACAATGAACTTCTATTTAACCGTTTAAAAGACAAAGGAAGAAAGATTTGTTGCAAATTTTACAACTTATGTAAGAAAATATTCCCATGATGAATATCCCAAATTTATTCGAATGTCCTATTATATATGACCTCTTAGGTTCATATCGTTTGCATTCAACGTTTGTTATCTGTTATTTTATTTTCGCGTGAAAACAGCGTTTAGTTACTGCGACTACTGAAAGATCGGAACTTATATTATTGGTCCATATTTTTTACTTAGTGTTAGTTTTGTGCTCATTGACAATCTGATGAGTTAAACCGTTTTCAGCTAATGTTTACAGATTGTTATTATTGTGCTGTGACAATACTATCCCTACCGACCAAATGTTGCCTGTGCTTGTTTTAAGTGTTTTATATTTAGTGGTTGTCGTTGGTTGCTATCACATATTTTTGTTTTTTGTTTGTTGTTTGTTTACATAAATCACGTTGTTTGTTTTCTCGTTTGCTTTATTTTACATTTCGTAATGTCGTTGACTTTTATAGCTAACTATATATACTAGTATACAGTATGGGTTTTGCTCATTGCTGAAGTTACCTCTAAGACATATAGTTTCTGGTTGATATGTGTCTCATTTGCTAACATACTACACATTCTTATATTGACCTAGCTACAATGAACTTCTATTTAACCGTTTACATGACAACATTAGATTACGAAAGGGCCTTTTAATCATATGCCAAAAAAAAAAAGAAAAAAAAAAGAAGAAAGTTTTGTTGCAAATACATTTACAACTTACGTAAGAAAATATTCCCATGATGAATATTCTAAAAGTATTCGGAATGTCCAGGAGGGTAGTCCTATAATAAAAAACTTCATATGTTGATATGGTTTGCATTCAACGTTTTTTATTAGACATTTGTTTTTGTCGTTCAGCATTGATACTAAAATTTTACTCTGAACCTCTCGTACGGAGGTGAATAAAAAGTGATACTAATGTTTCGTTGAAGGGTTTTTCAGCAAGATATTGATAACTACATTCTAACCACAACGATCTAAATGCTTCCAAGGGATTTATATATATTTTCATTTGAAATTTGCAAGGTTTCCCCTCCTCTGAAATAATATAACTTTAAACAATCTTTTAAAAAAAGATATATATCACCATTAGAATATGTACTAAGATGATCTATTGAAAATTGTAATTCTTTATCAGGTGTACATTAAGATATGTCCCACTTTTTACTTTATGAGAAATCTTTATAAAATTATATATTGTATCCCCATCAAGGAAGAGTTAATGGGGATTTATTATTAATTGATATTTAGTTTTTTGGTTTGTCTTGTATGTCCTATTTTGATTTTAAACTGTTGTTTGATGTAATATTTTTATATAAAAAAGAAGATGTGGTATGATTGCCAATGAAAAAAACTCTCCACAAAAGACCAAAAGACACCTAAAATTAACAGCTTTAGGTCACCGTACGGCCTTCAACAATGAGCAAAGCCCATACCGCATAGTCAGCTATAAAAGGTCAAGAAATCACAAATGTAGAGCAATTCAAACCAGAAAACTAACGGCCTAATTATGTAGACAGCTCTCTCACAAGCAAAAAACCCTAACAGTAAAAATATAAGGGAATACACTACAAGCACGGGGACATTATTGTTTTATTGAACAATTGATTGATTATTGCTAAAAATCCTGTTGTAATGATAGCATGCATAATGAGGTGGCTCGGGTGTCTTCCTCCATCTTGGATTTTGAAGTAGCAGATAATAATTGGTCTAGATCTTTCATGAAATGTGCAAATTTTGAGAGTAGTATGTAATTCGTGTGTAAGACTTTTAATGTTAATATAGAAAATAACATGTTTTATCATATTTACGGCTGTATTTTCTAAAAAAACACAATGTTTTTGTTTGATTCATATTTTTTTCCAACTTTCAAAATAAGGTTGAGATACTCTGATAGTAGGAGAGATAACTCAGATAAAGTAATTCTATCATAGAAAGTGTTGTGCATTTACCTATTATAATATGTAGCAAGAAAACAAGTCCGGTGACCCCATTTTTTCTTTTTCTTACCTGAAAGCATGTTATAAGAGCTATCTTCTCGTATTTTATCTTAAAAACTCTATGGTGAAGTTTTCTTTTAATCATGCAAAATTAGATTTTCCATGCATAATCTATACAAAATATAACAATTTTGCACAACCTGTAGCGTGGACAAAAGTCCGGTGACCAACACTTTTTATTGTATGTTTGAAAAAACATGATAAAAACTTCATTTTGACAAATTATTAAAAAAATTTATGAATTTTAATTAAGACCCCCCAGCCACCTTAAAGACGATCAACTATTAATAGTAGATACCACATATGAAGGTTCACCAACGTAAAAAAAAAGTGTGGCACTCTCTTTCCACGAGACATCGGATTGAACGAAGCAAATCGGACAGGAGGTAGTGCAAATGTATTCATCCCACATAGCCCGTAAAGGTTTTACTACCGGTCTAAGGAAGCCAAGTTTACCCTATTCATATACCTCAGTCACCCTTTGGGTATTTACCAAAACACAAAATATGGAAAAATAATTATTTATAACGTTTGACGGGACTATGTAAACACCAGTAGCATTTGACATGACATGCTACGGTTTTTTCCGACCTGACATGTATTAGCAACAATTGCATTTGGTCTATTATTAACCCATAGTTAACGTTAAAGATAAACCTGTGTTTTACATTTTTTAAATCACCTTTTTGTACTTCGAGTATTCAATTTATATTATATGGCTTTCGCCTTATAATAGCATAGATGCTCGAAATTTGTCAGAATATGTCGATAAAAAATGTTAACGATCAAATAACCATTTTCAATTCTAATTTCAGATTGCTTCATATTGAGTATTTATTTTTTTTTGCAGCTACTATGTCAAGACCTAGTGCCTTTGAGTATTCTGAGGAAAAACAATTAACATTACCCGAATTCCACAGAAAGTATAAGGACAACCTACCACTTCTAGTGATCGTGACAAAGGGATTCCATGGGGAGACAATGTATGACGATTATGCTAACGGTCAGGTGAGCTTAAATAACATAAAGGGCATATACCGTATCTTAATGTTTGACTGTTAGTATTAGTAAGTAAACATTAACATTTGTTTGTCTTTGTATTTCGCATATTATCTAAAAAGTCGTTTTGATTTATTAAGTTATCATATATTGTCAAACGTTTTGTTGACCGTCTTTCCGTAAATTGACATATCGGGCTCTAAACAACCTCATTCTAAATTTAAAGACAAATTGAAATAAGTAGTCAAAACTAACAACACCAAGCTGCAACAAGAATGAAAAGAAGCCAGCATTATCTTTAACCCTTTTACTTTGGAATTGATGAGGGTTTCTAACTGTTTAAATTTTCATATATTGTCAAACGTTTTGTTGACCTTCCTTTCGTAAATTAATATATATATTCAAAATTTAAAGACAAATGAAAGAAGTAGTCAAAAGTGTCCCTAAACTAACAACACCCAGATGCAAAAATAAAAAGAAGCCAGCATTATCTGCAATTCTTTTATATATAATTACTTCGGAATTGATGAGACTGTCTAACTGTTTCAATTTTAGCGGCACAGACTAGTCTTTCGAAGTTGAAATGCGCGCGTGATTTCCATTAGATAAAAACCCTGTACTTTCGATGAGTTTATAAATCTAGATATTTACAATTACTTAATTTTTCCATCTTTATATTTCTTATTCTTTTTAGCCAGATTCTAGCACATGTGCTTAAGGAGTATAATAAGAAAAACTCTATGTTTTATGAAAATCACTACATTTAAGGTAGTGGACAAAGTTTCTCATAACAGCATGAAATAATTTTTGAATTGGAATTCAGGATAATATCTGCAGAACCTACATTCTTAGCTATAGGTTCACAAAGAACAGGAGAAAAGTCTCTGTGAATTTTGAGCTCCATTTGTCCTGGTCAGTTACTAAAAATGTCCCTACATAAGTGTGTAAAAAGTTGAATTTCCCATTAAGCGGGATATTTGATTGGATTGCAAAAAAGCATGCATATGAGGTCACATTTATAATGCGAGAACGCTTATTGCTTTAATACCATTCTTTCAAGGTTGAGTTCATAGTTACTACAACATAGTTAACATGCCATATTATTGACCCAGAACCTTACATAGGTTTGTATTAAAACTTTTGTATATGATCATACATATACAATAAGAGGAAGGTCGATATTGATGGAAATGTTAAAACGTCGTGGTCATGTACAACCAATAATCCAAAATAAGTGTAGAGAGTGAATTAATGTTAGGACCTTAGATGGAGCTGGATTCAAACCTTGATTTCTGGGAGCATACAATAGAAAGGAGGTCCTTATTGTCTTCCAGTTCAATATATTGTTTGGGGTTTTTGCTCATTGAGGTAACTTTTTTGTAAGTTGTATTAACCACGTGAAAGAATAATGACTAACTATAATATTGATCGACCGACCGTTGTAGTAAATATGATAACGTGTGTTTAAACTATTGTCGTGACGTCAGCCTATTCATTTACCGTAGATTATTTTTCTAGAATCAACGCTTCCTAAATCTGTGGCTTTAATGGACTCACCAAATTATACTTTTTATGCATAATTTCATTAAGTTTGAATTGGCCAATTTACTGATTTCTGTGCACAATTGGAATGAATTTAAAAACTTACCTTTATTTTTTTTAATTTTAATGCTGAAGAAATTTCAGGAACCAATTAATTTCATTGAAAACTATAAAGAGGGACTGTGATTAACTCCAATTACTCAGCATCCTAACATCACAAGGTTGTTTATATTATGTGCTATACTGTACGACGATCTATTGAACATAATCATTTATCTTCAATTTTATTTTTAAAATTTCTATTATCTTTATGGAAAATTACGCTAGTTGTTTGATTTGTGTTTGGTTTTTTAATGTTTGATTTTTATCACTAGATTTTTAAACTGTACATGATGTTTTACTTTAGTAGTTGGTGTTTGTAAATATCGTTTCTAATGAATCATACGTACCCTATATCTTGTTGCGTTTGATTTGCCTTGAATATGTACGTGTATTGTCCTTGGAATTTCTACTCTTCCCTTTTACAAACAGTTGGATCGATACCTTGTCTATATAACAAGACTGTAAGATTCTGAGAACTTTTGGTTATTTTGTCGTTGGGTTGCTATCTCTTTTACGTATACCTAACATCTCATTTTATTCATATTTAACGTGAAGGTACCCAAATTGCACCTATTTTGACAGTTTTTTCAACCACGTATACTTATGATCAAGACAAAAGTTTCTGTGTTTTTTTTTGGTAGATATATCCTTATTTATTATACAGTTCCACCAATTTTATTTTGAATCCACATTGAATCATAGTAAAATGGGTTTGAACCTAACTTCAAACGATTCTGTACTGAAGAGTACCCAAATTGCATCCATGCTTAAATTCACATCCTTAAAAATCGTATAACAGATGGTTTGATTTATTTTTTCTAATATTTAGAACAATTTGATATTTGTCCATGCTTACTATTCATTTCTTATGAAATGGATGCGCGTAACATATTTTATTTGCTCATTTTTAAAAGATGACTTTTTGTGGACGTCGCATGGCTTGTAAGATTTTCGCTGCTATTTTTGCTAAATAGGTGCAATTTGGGTACTCGGTGCAATTTGGGTACTTTAACGTTACACCACATAACATCAAAATAATAACTGTTACAAGAAAGAGTAGATGAAAACGAATAACAACATCATATAATTAAACAGATTTGTCTTCAAACTTCAACAAAGATGATATAAAAGATAATGCCTTCTGATGTACAACAGGTTCCATGTAATCTTATAACTGGATTTAAAATATTCGGCTTTTAGAGTTCCTGATGAAGGTCAATCCAAAAAAGCGGTTCGAACGCATGACATATATTACGTGTTGTTTTCATTTTTTTATAGATAAAAGGGGTTTAACGATTGTTAATTTATAGTATTAACTAAGAGGTTCCGTAAATATTTATATAAAAATGATTCTATCTGTCGGCATTTCGTTTGAATAATACCAATTTGAGTCGATTAGTATAATAATTTAATCTTAATAGACAGGAAAGTGTACAATCAATAACAGATTATATGGACTCTTTACACGGAGTTGTAGTTACAAAATTAACAGTACCCCTTTTACTGCAACAGATGCACATGTCGACAATAAATGTTTCTTCAGTGATGCTCGGGGTCAAACTTTTGAAAATCCGAAACTTGATGAAAAAATGAACAGCTTATAAACCAAAACAAGTATAGCCAAAAGCGGTCAAGGAATAAGAGCTGTGCATTAGGGAGATATATTCCTTAATTTTTGATTATATTAAAAAACTTTGTAACAACAAATTTTACTAAAACAATATCCAAATTTTCATGACAGTAGGAAGAGAGTATATTGATAAAAATATTTAAGCGATAAAGATAACTTGATATTGGGAAACAGAATGTTATAAAGTAAATTTAATTCAAACGAAAAACAACGAAAACGTCTAACAAAAACAATTCCCCAAACACATACAAAAATGAAACAAAAGAAAATAAAATGAAAACTACGTACAATGTTACAACAAGGTGAAATTCTTTGATCCTTCGAACAGATCCTATTAATTGATACAATCAAATGATTTCTTCTTCAGATAATTCGTCTCAATCGAGCATGCCAACAGCTAAGAGCTCTAGCCAGACTATCAAGGGATGCTGGAAGTATACGAGACGAGTTTTTAAGTATACCTGTTTATGGAAAATATAAGTTTGCTGTTGTGAAAAGTTCGAAGAAAGGTAAAAAATATTTAAGTAACTGCATAACATTACCCAAGATTACGAAAATACTTACCAGAATGCAGTATCTTTTCTGACACCACAAAAATGCATTAAAGTAAAACCAGTAATCGCAGAATTCAAAGAAGTCAATGAGATGGGAATAAAACTAAACAATACAATAAAAAAAGATGTTTATTTGTCATCACATCGATTGAGCGATACATAACCGTCCTTATATAGCCGCTCGAGTTCATTCCGAATCGCGAGAGTATAGCAGAATAATCAAATGTGTTCCATCAACACTAATATCACAACCAGACAAAGTTTTAAAACAACCATAGCTGAGGTACTGATTAAAGACAGTATGTATATGCATGGAAAATATTCATCTTAATACTTTTTAACGTCACATTCATTTCAGTGAAAGGACAGTTTAAACATAATAAGCTCAAAACATCCATTTGGTTTCTGAAATTAAGAAAACAAATCCAGATGGTTGTTATCATTTAATAAAACACGTAAAACTTCTCTGATTGTCTGGAAAAAAGATACATGAATGGGCTATTCCCTGAAATAAAATTTAATAAATCAAATATTTTTACTTAGTGGGAAACCCCCAACTTATGGAAGAAATTTTAGCAGAAAATAATTTGCCAGTCCAAGTTAGATACGCAAGCTACAACAAAGAGCTTCGATCTACTCTGGAGAGTATTAAAGGAGTCAATATTCTGGTCATGAAGACTTACGTAGAAGATAATATACAAGGAAACTGTTTAGAAGATGGTAAATATCAACTTCTTAAACCTTACTAACTAAGATAAAATGTATACGTCGAAAAATCGAACCACCGTTCACAAAGATAGTTCTGACTTGCGAATGCAACGTAACAGAGACCATTATTGAATCATGCATTTTGACGTTTCAATTTACAAAACACATACGATTAGGTGATTGATAGTAACAACAGCCATTCATTCGAAGTTCTTATTTGCTCATTATAGTTATTGGCATAATTGAGATATGTAGTGATAGCAACAATCGTAATATTTGTGCACGAACTTTGTATTTTACATTCATTATATTGGCTTTATATGGCTATTTGTAATAGATGTTTTGTCTTTTCGTCGACTTGGTATATATAAATAAAGAAGGTAGGCAGTATTTCTATATTCATCTCTTTAATAACTGTAATCATATTTTTAGGGAGGCATGTTAGCACACACATTTCTTGACACTGTAACATTCTCGTAAAAGGTTTTTTTTGTTATTTAAAAACAGTCCTAGCATTTGAATTTTAAACTGATACGGCTCTTCCTCTTTTTTATGTGCTGTATGTTTCCATTGTGTTCAGTCAGAAACTATAATTATTATTCAATTTTCATTGTTAAATGTATACATGCATTAGATAGATCGACAAGTAAATTAATTCAATAAATAATAAAATCTAAAAATAGAGTTCGTTTTATGACCGTTCTGTCCTTATATGGGTATGGAAACAAGAGTGCCTGTTTCTTTTGCATTCGCTGAACAATAAATCAAGAAGTTTACTGGTAAAATTGTGAAGTACATATTAATTTTATTTATGTTTTTTGAACCAAAATGGGCAAAGCAATGAGACGAACGGACACTTTAAGAAAAAAAACCGGTTATTTGAAAATAAACGTTTTACAGAAAAGAAACTAGCATTCGTTATTGACTTATTTTTTTTTTGGGTTAAAAATAACAATAATGTACGTTTTACATTTCTGTTGGACTCAAAATACTTAAGATTTAAAAAAGAAAGTTTTATCGCAATAGATAGTAATTTAAGATAATTGTACACGCAATAAATATACTGCAGTAGATAAGTGTGAAAATTGACTGACAAACAGAAATTAACATAATAATGTATTGTTCTACCTCATGAGAGCTTTTCAGATTAAATGACGGTTTCAAATCAAAATTGAAGTTTTAAATCAGATGAAGAACAGGATCATGCTTCACTCTACTGGATAAGAAAATTTTATATGCGTTTTCACAAGCTACGTTATATTGCTAGGCCTGCTAATTGCTCCACGAAACCTCTTTTTTATATCGTTTCAAAGTCAAAACTGAGCTGCAAATGTTATTGTCAAACTACATGTACCTACTCTAGGGGTTGTGTTGTGTGAATCAGGTGTGAATAGTGCTGAACTAAAACAGTGCTGTACAAAATAAAAGAACAGAAGTCAAACTTTATTTCTTTAGATAATTTTTCTCGATCATGACCAAGCGTCCGTCCAAGTTTCCTATAATTCCATGAAAGTTTAATAAAGTAGTTGATGTCTAAATAATGTCACCAAAGACTTTATCTAAATTTTAACTTAAAAACAAATATATTTCCATCTTACAGTAAAATACGCCCAAAATGAGTAACTATAAAAAAAGTTCATGAAGTTTTGACGAAGTTAGTTATCTGCAAAAGCTAAGTTCATTTGTCACAAAAATGAGAACAAAATAGAAAACGTTTTACACATTTTGCGGGATTGATACGTCTTTTGATAATAAAGAAACATCTGTTCAATGTTCGTTAATTCGTAAAAAAAAATTGAGGTTTGATAAAGTAATTGATAATAAACATCTTTAACCTCAGACTATATCGTAACAGTTATATGAACTGCAAATAGCCCATTTAGCAGTTAGATACAGAAAAATGTCCAAGTTTCATAAAACGCCATGAAGGTTTGACAAAGTTGCTGATGGCTTACAAACTTTACAACAGACTGAACCCATATGCTGACGCCGACGCCGAAACTGACGGATTGTAGTTTCGCTATGTCTCTTTTTCACGATTTTCGTCGCAGGCTCGACAAAATCCAATAATCACTTAGTCACATATGCCATCAAAATTACAATTGATATCATTGCGCTTATCTTCAACCAGCTCAGTAAAGTAAAACAAAACATTGCAATGTTCATCAAAGTGACGCTTATTCTATTGCAGGTGTAATACCATCTATATCAGCACTTTTTTCCATTGCAGGTGTAATATCACCTATATCAGCACTTTTTTCATTGCAGGTGTAATATCACCGATAACAGCACTGGTGGCTCTATGCCCAGATATATCGGTATCTATTATTACGGGATACACACATAAATCGGAGGAACAGTTCCAAGCTAAGCTGAGATCAATGAACTTTTTGTACAGAAGTATATCAAATTTCAGGACAACGAAGGTAGTCCAGGTAAACATTTATATTACTATGGATTAATAAAGGAATGATATTTGTATACAGTTATGGATTTCGATATCATAAATGAATTTTAAATACAGATTAAACAAAGTTATTTGGAATCGCGCAACATGGATAAAAGAGGATTGCGGGGAATAGGTCAAAGAGGTTACAACCCAACGATAAAGAAAAAACAACTGAAATATGGATGTCAAAATTCGGTTTTCAACAATGAATAAGTGACATAAGTGACGCTTCAGTATGTAAACTCTAAATCGTCCCGTATCTAATTAAGTGGTTGAATTCATTATGCAGGACTATCAAAGACCAGCCAATAATTCTTAGTTCCACAAGAAGACTAAAAACAATAAAGATATGTAACAAATGACACCAATGACGCGGATTCTGACAACAGAGAGGCATATGCATGGACGGCGGGCTTTTAATTACATGTATATTCATTCACATAAAAATAATTAAAAACATCAAAGTTGTTTTGTAATACCCTCATCATATTCTGAAATAATGGCTGCTTGTAGTTTGGAATGACAGATATTTACAAAACGACACACAAGAAATATTATCACGATCAAACTAAATGAGATTTTTTCCATTCTTTAACTTTCTTGAATACACCTCTACACGTAATATTTCCCACATGAAAAATAATAATACACTATAAATGTTCAAACATTCAAGTATATGTCAATTCATGATTATACAGATAAATCGTATGTTAAATATTGTATTTGAAAAAAACGAAAACAAACCACTGTTTTTGCAGAACTTACCAAATTTGAAAGAGGTGCGAAAACTACAGGAACAGGAAATGCTGTACCTCCAGATTTACTTCCATGTGACTACACTCAGGGCGGTGACTGCAATGATGTACCGCTAATTCCTAGACAAAATAGTAAAAGTGCAGGTTATGAAAAAGACGACATTTATGAACCCTTACCCGAACCTGATACAAAGTGGTTACCACCTCGACCTCAAAAACATTCCGCAGAAAAAAGGCTCCCATTACCAGCGCGGCCGTTTGATTCAATAAGTGCAGTTGTAGAGGATCAGAACTATCGCGTGATTAATGCAGACGAAAGTTTGAATTTAGAATCATCTGACAATTATATGTACATCAGTGAGACATTTTCGTCTGACAGTGATTATTACTCATCCACAAGCAGCTCGTCAGTTGGATCGTCCAATTCTTTTGTCAATGAGAAATCTCTACAGGAGATACTTGGTATTCTTAAAACACTTAACTTATCAAAGTATTGCAAGGAATTCGCAGACCGACTAGTCGACGGTGCTGTTCTACAGGAATTGAATGAAGAAATTTTGAGGAAGGATTTCAATTTCATGCATGTTGAAGCGATCAGACTTATGAAATATGTTAGCTCTGGTCACATTCCCAAATAAAGCAAACGTTCAAACAAACTTCGAATTCGTGCGCATATCTTTAAGTATTGATTCAGAGTTCACTATTTATTTAGAATTACCATAATTAGGAGAAATCATTAATGGAGAACATCATTCTAAGTATCAATATACCATGCTTAGCATTGATGCGTTTCCCTCAGTTTTAGTTTGTAACCCGGATTTGTTTTTATCTCTATCGATTTTTTTATTAGTTTTTAACAGCGGTATACTACTGTTGCCTTTATTTAGCATTGAAACATTTGAATTTAATATGTTTATTTATTGTTACAGTCTTTGCAGATTGACATTAATTCAAGATAAATTAAAACTATTCAATGTTTAAAGCTATTCGAAATTATTTAAAGCTATTCAAGATTATTTAATGCTATTCAAAATAATTTAAAGTTATTTATGTTTCAGCATGTTTCTTCTTAAACTGTAGGTTTCGATTATTTCGAAGGTCATCATATCGCATTATTCAGTAAATTTTGAAAAAATTTCAATAATTTTTAAATTTGAAAATAAAATGCTTTCAATAGAACTGAGCTTTACAAATGTCCGTAGAAATTGAAAAAAAATATGCACTACTTCATCGCCCAAGATGACTGACTGTTTAAAAGTATCCATGTTTTTCAATTCTTTTTGGGTCCATAACTAAAACATATTTACACGACTTTATCTTAATTAATTAGCAACTAGAGTTGGCATAATTGTACTGTTGCATTGGGAAAATGCGTACATCAATTATTTGAATTTAGGTATTCCAAACTACATCAGTTTGCTTAAATGTTTTAATTCTAGATTGTTTTATTTTTTGAATTTAATCATATCTCCATTCGCATTAGTTTTTTTTTATTCTATTACAAATTTACATCATTCACATCAAACTGCATTGAGGTGTACCTAAATGTTTAAGGAAGTATAAATAGCTACTTAGAAACATTATACAAAGATCAAACACTTAACATGCTTAAGGTATTTAATCTAAAAGAAATAAAAGGAAAAGACACTCAAGTTTTATGTTTTTGGAATTCTAGGTGAAAACTTTATTGATACTTATACAATTTTAATAAAAGGAAATTATGTAACCAGTATAATTTACAGTACAAGATGATTTAAACAAATACAGAAAATGATTTAATCTAACAGATAAGCAAAGTTATCCTGTAGAACTTATATAATCCCTGAAAATGACCAGTGATTTTACGTAATCACTGAAAATTTTAAGAAATTATTTTACAAATTCCTGATATTATACATAATCCCTAATTATACACATTTACTGTAACATATATACATGTATATTGAACGAACTGCTGAAAATCTTCCAAAGCAAGCACCAATGCACCCATTAATTGTTTTTTAAGGAACAGGTTTTTGTTTCGGGACAAACAGTATTGTAATAAAAACTAACTGTATTTTCGATATTATACACAGGAACAATATCAATTTAAAAGTATATTTTATCTAAACTTATTTACAAAAGAAGTTAAAACCATTTGAATACTTCCCTGTTGAAACAATTGTTTTTCAAAATTTTTAGTAAAATAATTTTTAAAAACATGCATCCCTTAAAGATAAATAGTTGCTGCCCACTTTGGCCAGAGTGTAAATGTAAATCGAATTCGCATTATTACAGTTTAGAAATTCAAAGCAAAAGACATCATTCAGTTCAAATACTAATTGACAGGTTTTAAAAACGGTTATTTAGAATAAGTTTAAATGTTTTAAAGAGGTAGTTACTAACTGCAACGGGTTATTAAGAAGCAGATAAACGAATACCTGAATACACTGCAGGTGGATCCAGCCATTTTGAAAAGGGGAGGGGGCGGGGGGTTTCAACCCCCGGAACACCATGAAACGTTTCACATCATTATAAAAAAAATAAACAAATTGAAAAAAGGGAGGGTTCCATCCCCTGGATCCACCAATGCGCTGGACAAGAACTCGGCATGCTTCTTGTGTTATGACCATGACAAAAGATCCTGCAGCACAAAACGTTCAATAATTTATAAGAATGTCATGTCATTTTTAATCCAGAGTTAAACGATTTAGACTAGATGTTCTCAGACATTTTCAGTGGAAGTGCTGTTCTTCATCTTGAAATTAACGAAGGAGCCTTACCAGTCTAATTGAGAATACCAAAAGCCTTGACTTAAGTAGTACTATTTGATTAACAACGATAAACAAATAACATGAATAACGTTCGTTGCTCGAAAACTAGTTTTACCACATTAACAAGATTTAGGAAATCATTAGATATATCATTGCGATATATTTTTTCCAATATTTTTCATATTTACAATACTATAACTTAAATTATAATATAAGTTTTCACTTGTTTACATTTTGTCACATTTGATTACCCGGTACATTTCTTAAACTATCTCAAAATTGTCTCAATCTTCGTCAGTAGAAGATACTAAATGTAAGCAAGATAAATATATGTTAACACTTTGTGAACAGAGGGATATTATAAGCTATTTACGTTCATATCATTAGATATTGGTATTTTAACATCCTGAGACAAAGCCGAAGGGTGTACAGGGTACTGAAGTGTGTTAAAATACCCATATCTACGGATATGAACGTAGATAACGAATTTTTCCCGGTCTTAGTCTGAATCTGACGAGTTTTAGGAAAATTTTAGCACAAAGTGTAACGTGAAAGCAGCGTTTTTTTTAATATTTAAAAAAGTTTTATTGAAATTTGGAAATTTGACATATTTTTTACGGGGTGTAGGGTACTATCCTCTACCAAAAAATAGTACCCTACAGGTAGTCAAATATAAGACGTGTTTAATCCAGAGACAGAGAAACTGGAATTTGGCGGTAAATGTTGCGTGTGTTACATCATAGACGGCGTGACTTCAGCGTGGGTCATTTGCATAGCTAGGTCAGTAGTCTCGTTCATTTACGACGTGGCAGCCAAGTGATGCATTTACTAAAATGTATGCAAATGATCGGAATTATAGGATAAATTCTCATGCAACTATTTTGTATCAATGGTTCTGATTGGATGACAATAAGCGTACAATTCTCTATCTCCCTGTCTGTAACTAAGGAAGCCGACATTTTTAATTCCGGAATGTATTGACATGTAATTTCTCCAATAATAAGCAAAAAAAAACTTCACGTTTTGCACCTAGAACTCTTCTTTTTATTAAATTTTATTACATTCTAAAGTAGACAAGAAGCCAGAAAACGCCCGGTGTTCACGCTTGATGCAGGAAGCATACATATGACGTCACCTAGTTTAGACGCCAAAGAAGATAACATCATTTCGCGGAATTTTCGTTTAATGAAGATTTTACACTGAAATAATGACTGAGATTGCGACAGTAAAACTACCGATGGACGTCCGCAAAGCTTCAAATACAATACAGTTATCTCTAAAATCGTTAGTGGATAACGTTCTTAATTACCAACATCATGAATAATCTAAAAAATTCAATTTTTCACTGGGAAAAACCATAGAACTAAGGAAAACGCGAGTAAAGTTCCCAGGTGGAAATGGGTTGCAACGCCCGGGTATATGGGTTAGCAACACCCGGGGATATGGGTTTTTTTAACGACGTGCGTTAGCCAATCAAAATCCGAGAAATATACTAAGCCGGGGATAAAGTGTAATGTATATCTCTGTTGTACATGTCAATAAATCAAATTCAAAATAGAAAAAAAATATATCTGACAAAAAAACTCACATAAATATGAATTACCGATGCTCAATTCTAAACAGTTATACTAAGTTATAAAATTTATTGAAATATTTGAATCCTCATAAAAGAGAAGACTTATTAGACTATGTAGGTTAATATAGAATATATGACTAATGACAAAAGAATAAAGGTTTTATGCAAGCTTTTCTAATCGTTCATGGTTTTCAAAGTTGATATTGCAGTAAGGAAACATTATTGATACTCATTCCATTAGCCTTTGATTCCACATGGTGTTAATATGACAGACGTTAGATATGAATAGTTGTCTAAACTCACATATGGCATCCCATCGCTTCTTTTTTAATGCATTACTTCTCAGAAACTGAGATATATTTTAAAGACAGTGTGTGTATGGATAATTTTCCTATATACAACAAGAAAGGCTAGTGGATAGGTTGCTTTTGAATTAAAACTGATTTATTCTTCCGTAAATAAGGATATAGAATGTTTGTTTTTTAAATCACAATCATATTTATATTTGATCTTTATGATTTGATATGCTATTTCGAAGATATGCCTTGTGTTTATAAGATATGTTTTATTATTTGTGTATATGCGTTAATAATTGCTTTTATTTAAAGAAAATACAAATTTGCATTATCATGGTGGCAGTATATACACAATTGCCATGTCTAATGTAAAATAGTTTATAGGAAAAAAAATCAGCGAAAACCATACATGTTTTTTATTTATTTAATTGTTTTTGTTAAACTGCTTGCCATTTAGAGTTTTTAAATGCAATGTATGACATGTTTAAGTTAAATAAATATTCGCGTAACGTATTCCTCTTCTTTCATTCGGCATCTTCCGGAAACCAAATAACAAGGATGTAAACAAATATAGGGTATCGTACGGTCTTCAACAATGAGCAAAATCCATACGGTATAGAAAGGCCCGGTATGACAAAATGTTAAACAATTCAAACGAATAAACGAACGACCTGATTATAACAACAAACGAAAAACAAATAAGAGAGAAAGTAAACAACGACAACCACTGAATTATAGGCTCCTGGGTTGGGAAAAAGTAAAATCACAAAAATACTGAACTCCAAGGAAAATTCAAAAAGGAAAGTCCCTAATCAAATGGCAAAATCAAAAGCTCAAACACATCGAACGAATGTATAACAACTGTCATATTCCTGACTTGGTACAGGCATTTTCTTATGTAGAAAGTGAAAAGACCAAAATTAAACAAATTTATGATTGGTCGATTGATTGTTTCTGTTCACCACTATTTGTTTTATCTCGGAGGTAAGTTTTTATTGGTGATGGAAGCCGTAGTGGCCGGAGAGAACTACCGACCTTCGACATGAAAACGGACAATCCTAGTCAATTAAGATTGGAGTCGAACATACCTGCCACGAACTTACAAATCGGGATAATGAAGCAAATAAACGTTCGCAGTCCGATCAGTCTGTGTATAATATTCCAAGCAGAAAACTGGATTTTAAAGTACTAAATCATTTAGGCGTTAAATGATTTTTTAAAAAAGATGGACGCTCACTTAAAATATTAATTGATGAAAATAATATTCATGTATTATTTTCAAATACATGTATGATGGAGAGTTGTCTCATTGGCACTCATGCCACATCTTATTTATATATAATGTATCAATATTTAAGTTACACGTTATTAGTCAGTAATGTAAATATCCCAAGTCCTTGATATACGTATCGCTATTTTGGATATATTTCATACATACATATATATATTTACGAATGTTTAGGTATTTTCATATGATCATTGATATTAAAGAGGAACGATCAAATTATAAATACTTTTATATAGGTAATATGAAAATTAAAAAAAAAAATGATTCAGAGTTTTTCCTTGCAAAATGAAACATTTTCAAGACCAAATGTGAAACAAATCAAAAGAGAAAACTGACGACCTGAAACAATAAACGAAAATAAATATGGCAGACAGCATCATACAACAACCACTGACTTACAGGTTCACGACTCGGGACAGGCACATAAATAATATGACAGGTTTCAATTCTCTTAAACTGACATTATCAAGAATCTGGACTTCTTGATTGACAAAATATGTGTTACGTTTTGAGGACGTGTTTTTCAACAAAAAAATCGGCATTCCAATGGGAACCGACTGTGCTCCTCTTCTTAACGATTTGTTCTGTATTCAACAGATACAGTTACGTCTGCCTCATAACTTTACTTACATCTAGAAATTGATAACGTGGGTCGGTTGAAAACAAAACTTTACGACAAAAGAGATGATTTCAGCTTCCCAATTGTGAACTTTCCGTTTTTATGTAGCAACATTCCTGCAGCGCACACATATGGAGTATATATCTCAAAGTCATACGATATTCCAAAGCTTTTATTTTCTACCATGAATTCCTTGATAGAGGGTTGCTGCTCACAAGGAAGCTATTAAAACAAGAGTTCCAATTGATGAAGTTGAAATCATCCATTCGTTACGGTAATTTTACGGACGCCATCACGAGTTGGTTGACCGTTATGGAATTTCTGTTTCACAGATGACGACGGATATGTTCCATTTGTCATTACCACAATCCCATCCTCATTGCATCGAATGTAATCTACCGAATTAGACTTATCACCGGGTTTATACTTGCATGAGCAACACGAGTGCCACATGTGGAGCAGGATCTGCTTACCCTTCCGTAGCACATTAGATCACCCCCGTTTTTTTGTGGAATTCCTCAGTCTAGTTTTCAATGTTGTGTTTTGTGTACTATTGTTAGTCTTTTGATCTCTTTTTTTTTGCCATGGCGTTGTCAGTTTATTTTCGACTGATGAGTTTGAATCCCCTTTGGTATCTTTTGCATCTCTTTAACATGCATGTGAACGCTCAACCCAACATCTAACCCAGATCAGTATTGTAACAACACTAAATAACTGTAAAAATCCGTTGGAAAGAACTGGACTCGTCTTATCGGCACGAAGCACAAAAAAAAAAAAAAAAAAAAACCACAAACAAAACATTCAAACAACAAAAAGAAAAAAAACAATGGTAACAATCTAAGTGTACTCGCAGTAGCTGAACGCGAGTTCAAAGCAAATTTAAACTAGTGTCTATGTCATCTGTATTATTTCGATACTTTTGTTTTTAATAACAGACCAATTATATATTCATATTTGTTTTTCGATTTCTACCTTGCAAGAAATATATTTATGGTTTCTTGAGGTAAAATTGAAACTATTACGGTAAGCAAATAAACCTGTGGAACAACAGCATATTGTATACACCAGCAATGATGACCTGAATATAGAAATATGGTAACATATACTTCTTCGGTCCAGAAAAAGAGCCAATTCTACATATAGGTGTATTATGTTTGTATTTCGTTCATTGTTTTTTACATAAATATGGCCGTTAATTTGTCGTTTGAATTGTTTTACATTTGCCTTTTCGGGGCCTTTTATAGCTGACTATGCGGTATGGGTTTTGCTCATTGTTGAAGGCCGTACGGTGACCTATAGTTGTTAACTTCTATGTCATTTTGTCTCTGGTGGAGAGTTGTCTCATTGTCAATTATACCACATCTTCTTATTTTTATAATTGGTCCAATTTTGTTGTCCCAATTGGTTTTAATGAGCATAAAAATGTCCAAAAGGTTTGACACCAAAAACAGTAAAGAATTTAAAATTTGCTATTTCTTAGCTGCATGTATTGACAAAGAAAAGGTCAAAATTAAAATCAAAGTATTGGCATACTGTATGTACCTGGTATATTCAAATATCTGATTTCGAAAGAATTAAGAATAATGGTTTACATCTTATCGTCGAACTGCTTGGTGTAACTTGTTTGGTCTTACATGATCTTGCCTTCTATTACAGTTATTTTATGTTTATTTTCTATATGTATGTAAAAGTTGAGATATAAAATCAGCTACTTCATTTATATGATTTTAAGTTTATACTTTAAATAACACCATTACAAACTCAATCCCAGTTCAATATTCTCGTACGTGTCTATAAATAAAACAAATCTATTTTATTTTTTAGAAATTTACCTGTGATAATATAAACGTCACAAAAAATGTGTCACTTTTTGTGACGTTGATCCATTCATGTGACGCGCAGTTCATTTCGTTTGTGGTGTCCTGGTGTGTTGTCGTAATTTCATGGGAGGTGTCCGCTGTTATTCTGCGGTATGGTGTAATGTACTATTATCATGTATTTCTCTGTACTGAGTGTTCTTACGTTTGTTTGTACTGTATTCTTGTCATGTAGTGGTGTCATTTTAGCGGTATTTTTTACATTGCCATACAAGCGGGAGGTTTGGCTAGCCATTAAACCAGGTTCAACCCTCCATTTTTTCTTAAAATGTCCTGTACCAAGTCAGGAATATGACAGTTGTTATCTACAGTTCGTTTCTATGTATGTTGGCGTTTGCTTTTGTTGTAGTTCAGTGTTTCTGTTGTTCCGTTGTTTTCCTCTTATAGTTGATTTGTTTCCCTCTGTTTTAGTTTGTTACCCGGATTTGTCTTTGCTTAATCGAATTATGACTATTAAACAGCGGTATACTACTGTTGCCCTTATTTTGTTGTTGTTTTTCTAACATTTAGTTTTATCATATTTCTGTAATCTAATCACCCTTGTTGATCTCTATAGTTGTAAAACCGATACATTCTGTTTTTCGTGATAATTCGAAATTTCCCATAATGATATGATGGATTAATGCATTTCATGAAATATTCATTGGAAAAATTATGATATGATCAAATTGTTATATTTGAATGGGTAATTTAAATAGTTTCATTTATTTATCAAACTGAGTAATAAGGATATCAACTCTACTTGATGGACTGCTGAATTAAAAGAATGAAGAACTTATAAACCAAAAAGGACAAATAGTATTACCAAAGCAGGGCAAGGATCAGAGCTTTGCATGAGGGAGATATATTCCTTAATCTAAAAAAATTCAAACATATTGTTACAGCAAATTTTAATAATACAATATCCATATGTTCATGCCAGTACCGAAGTACTGCCTACTGGGCTGGTAATACCTTCGGGGACCCACAGTCCACCAGCAGAGTTATCGACCTAGTGGTAGAAATAACATAAACGGTACCAACTTAACTGCACCAGATGTCTATGATTGTCAAATAAATAACAATCCATAACAAACTAAAGGATAATGATAGGAACAGATACTTGTTTCCTTATGGCCTTCAGCAATGAGTATACCGTATCGTTTTTAACGTGCTCAAGTCGAATTCACGGTGAGGTGATAGGCTCGTTACCGCTGTCAGGTTAAACCAATAATTTGAAAATTGGTATGTATAACTATTGCGTTAAGCATGTGTCATTTTGGAGAAGTGAGAGGTTTGGCTAGCTATAAAACCAGGTTCAATCCACCATTTTCTACATAAGAAAATGCCTGTACCAAGTCAGGAATATGACAGTTGTTATCCATTCGTTTGATGTGTTTGAACTTTTGATTTTGCCATTTGATTGGGGACTTTCCTTTTTGAATTTTCCTCGGAGTTCAGTATTTTTGTGATTTTACTTTTTGGAGTGTGAGCAAACACTTGTCAACTCAGAAACTCATAGCCCCATTTCTAAATATAAAACATAGGATCAAACTACGGTTTCGGCTTATATCTCTAAAATTATAGCGATTACAGAAAACTGACTAGTT
This sequence comes from Mytilus coruscus, assembly GCA_017311375.1. Classification (NCBI taxonomy): domain Eukaryota; kingdom Metazoa; phylum Mollusca; class Bivalvia; order Mytilida; family Mytilidae; genus Mytilus; species Mytilus coruscus. The sequence goes on along the minus strand of CM029606.1, from coordinate 19,852,558 downwards.
GAAAATGGTCAGCATAAGAAGCCCTATCTACCCTGAAAAGTTTGAAAAATATCTATCCACCTGTTTTGTAGTTATTGTCCATCAAATGTTGATTTAAAAAAAAAATAAAAAATAAAACTTTTTTGTGATTTTTTTTTTGCCATTGTTTCAAAAACTATATGAGCTAGGTTAAAAGTGTAGATTGCAAAAATGATAAAAATGACACGATGTATCCAGCCAGAAAATTAGGGAAAATCTAACTATTCATTTTAGAGTTATTACCCCGTGAAATGTCAAAATTTTCCAATTTTTAGCAGTTGTTGGTTGTTATCGTGAAAACTATAGGAGTTATGTTAAAAGTGTAAATTGTGAAAAGGATCAGCACATAAGATATATCGAACCAAAAATTAGAGAAAAATCTGTCCATCTGTTTTGGAGTTATTGCCCCTGAAATGTCCATTTGTTTTGCCAGTTTTTGACTGTAATCGTGAAAAATATAGGAACTAGATTTAATGTAAATTGCAAAAATATGATCAGCACGACAATTTCTATTAAATCTAAAAATTTGTCAACCGATTTTTGAGTTCTTTCCGCGGAAATGTCCTTTTTTCATTTTTTTTTAAAGTATAGGAGCTAGGTTCAAAGTGTAAACGGCAATATCTATTTCTTCTGGAAATTTGACAGTCCTTTTTGGAGTTATTGTCCCTGAAATATTGATTTTTCCTGATTTGTCTAGCAGTTTTGGCAAGGTGAAATGTGATAATTTCAAAAATGTTCAGCAAAACAGAGAGTATAACTATAGTATGTGCATATAAAGGTTTTCATTAGCAAACTGGCGATTGTTTTTAGCAGGTGAATGATACAGTTAAATGTGTACCTTTTGTTTAATATCTTAATTAAATTTCCTTTTAAATTTATGAATTGTTAATTAATGAAAGACAATGATGTCATTTCTCGATCAACGAGTACTGCATAAGGGAAAGGAAATTACGAGAATGTTGTTTTATTCTGTTTCATAGTTATCGCAACAAAAAATTGCCAACATGGTTTATTTCCCCGTTTAGTGATGTAGATGTGATAATCCGCCTGGCTTAAGAATGAAGATTATGTGAAATATGAAACAAAGATATTTAAGCTATCGTAATCTCATTCATGAAAAGACATAAAATCGAAATAATTTAGTATTAAACGAAGACCACCACATGAACGCTAGGAAACAGTTCATAAAAAGATATGTCTACAAGATATATTAACTCCGACCATACTTACGCTTTTACATCATGAAACAACGTAAAAAGATGATAAAAGTATGTTTAAAAATTGATCAATACAATATATTTACAAAAGTCATCATGATATCACTGGTATGTATAAGAGATTCTACCTTGGTGAATAAAGAGAGATAACTCAATAATTATAAAAGACATTTTTACCAAACGATATAGTTATAATTCAGTTGTGTTTTTTTTTCAGCAAAATATCAGGTTAAACACGTTTTTTCTTCGTTAATATATCATTAACCACATAAACAGGTTTGTTGTATTTAGAAAGTTTTGTTGGGAAATTGATTATTGATATGTGATAATAAAGTTCTTCTTCTTTGGTTATATTGAGTACACTGGAGTAAAAATGTACCTCGTCCACTTCTTAGTTTACTATGACAAAACTGACAAAGCCGCTCACGTCTTAGTATTAAGTTATGATTTTCCTAGAAGAAAAGGTATTCTTCCATCATTTCAGTTTTCTATGCTTAGACAATTATTACCTATTCTAAAAATATTAAAGCATTGACCGGTTATAATTGTTTTGATATTTACGTTTTGTTTGAACTTGAAATTGGATTTATATTTTTAAAAAAGTTTCTAATTTGCCTTTATCATAAGGTTCCGAGACTCTTATATTTTTCCAAAACTTAAAAAAAAAAAATCATCTGTCAATAGTTTGTTTTTTATTAGTACCTTAAAATTGGTTTTACTTTGACTTAAGAGGTCAATTTTATATTAGAGTACCGAACACGTCTCCACGGGCGTATTGCATAAACGCCAAATGTAAAAATTACTTTCATTAGCTTCAATGGGTGGATTTTACATATATAAATAAAATCGTATGATAAAAAGCAAAATGAGGTGGTTAAATTTGATGTATGCCTTTTTGTGCTTCTTTGTTAAATTTGTTTGTTTTTATAGTGATTAAGATGATAACACAATGTTGACTGCTGTACCCCTAATTTTGACATATTTACCTATTGTGTCTGTTTGTTTTGTTCACGCATCGTTGTCAATATAATGGAATTTGATACGACTGTCATACAAGTGAGAGGTTTAGCTAGCTATATAACCAGGTTCAATCCACCATTTTCTACATAAGAAAATACATGTACCAAGTCAGGAATATGACAGTTATTATCCATTCGTTTGATGTGTTTGAGGTTTTGATTTTGGCATTTGATTAGGGACTTTCCTTTTTGAATTTTCCTCGGAGTTCGGTATTTTTGTGATTTTACTTTTTTCTCAATACAAAGTTATTATTTGCACCAAAATTAATATTTCATTTGCATTCTATGAAATGACCAGGTATGATGACAATAATTTTAAACAGTTAATTGTTACATAGGTTTTTCCAAAAACATTCGGCACGAGTTGTTTATTGAAATCATCAATTTTCAAGCTGCATGGATGAGTTCATTGTTATAATCAATTTGTTGACACTGATGATATTTTGCACACCACAAAATCAAAATAAGAAAGAAAAAAAAAACATGATGGCTATTCTCCCAACAATAAAAGGAATAGGAAAAATATCAGATGAATGTTGGTTAAACTAGTACGTTAAATATGAAACGACACGATTGTAGGGCTTTATTAACAGTTACTTATTAATACTCTGCCAGAGCGGACTTGTAAATATGTTTAATGTACATATGACGTCAATGTGTATGCTGTTATTTCGTACATACACATTATAAGTGGTGTTTTCAGTGATTTTTCCATAGTTTTAGAATCGTATCAAATTAATTTATTATGTTACTCTGTTCTAACTGACTGCAGTCCTCTTGCGTCAATTGCTACTTTAAGATATATCGTTTGCGCCAAATTTAATTTTCAAAGTATCAATTGCAAGAATTGAATTTATTTTAGCCAAATTACCTGTCTATGAAATAAAGAGATGTGTTATGATTGAAAATGAGACAACTATCCACCAGAGACCAAATGACGACATGACAAAATGTATTTTAATAATTCAAAAGGGAAAATAAATATACAAAACAACAAACGAAAAACATATATGATATACAGCAAAAAACGACAAGCACTAAATTAAAGGTTCCTCACTTGTCCTGTATGCATATTCATCCATGCGGCGGGTAAGGGACAGATATATGGCAGACAGAAAGAGTTTAAGTTGACAATACATGAAAAATTCCTTTAAAAAATTATGTTCCGCATATAGTTGCAGGTAATTGGCGTAAATGATTTTTTATTAGCGCGAATGGTAAAAAAAAAAATAATGACGGTAATGAAAATTTTATGCAAATGCAAAACTCCAACCTCAAAGAAAAAATGCAACAAAAATAAAATAACAAAGATAAATAAAAATCTGTTAGTCATCAGAATATACCAGGAATTATGTATTTGTTTAATGCTTTATTATCTAATAATAGACATTCTATAAGTGGACATGCATTGTGAGTTTAAACTTATTGAATATATATTTTTTCAAAACTTCCTTGTTAACTTATCGTATTCGAAAGAAAACAGTTATTAGATATGAAACATTTGGTATTTGTTTCGTTTTATATTTTGTTTTATGTCTCTATCATGGTCAACAATAATACCAGTGGTAAGTAATAAAAAAAGGAAGATTGCACATATGTTGGAGTTGTGCACCTGCTATTATAGAACTGTTTGATGATTTTTTTCTCATATTTTCGGACTTGGGAACTTAGTCATTTTAAGCAAAACGTATGAAAGAGGGTAAAAGGTTTGTGTAATTAACTTTCCACTCAGATACCTGAAATTTCACAATAAGATTGCACATATGTTAAAGTTGTGCACCTGCTATAAAGGAATGTTGTTTGATGATTTTTTTCTCAATTTTCTGGACTTGGGAACTTAGTCTTCTTTAAGCAAAACGTATGAAAGAGGGTAAAAGGTTTGTGTAATTAACTTTCCACTCAGATACCTGAAATTTCACAATAAGATTGCACATATGTTAAAGTTGTGCACCTGCTAGTTTGAGGATATTTTTCTTATTTTTCCAGACTTATGAACTTAGTCAATTGTTTTAGCAAAATTGATAAAAGAGGTACAAGTGTTGTGTAATCAACTCCTCCCACAGTTTTCAACCCAGATGCATGAAACTTCACAGGAAGATTGCACATACGGTATGTTGGAGTTGTGCACCTGCTTTTATAGAATTGTTGGAGGAATTTAAACATTTGATATTTCAAAATTTTAAATTTGCAGTATAGAGCATTCTCAATTGTTTTAGAAACATTCTTCCCAGCCTGGTCATTTGAGTCTTTTATCTATTTTTTGTCACTGAATGCTATAGATGGTGTGGTATCTATTGTGCCATATATTAACTCCAACAGTTATCCTTTAAGATAACTTAATCATCAAAAGAAAAACGACAAACCCATAAAACACTGCAAGGAAAAACCAAAGAGTATTTAAGCATTACAAATCCCCGAATGGAATGCATGAGCTCAGGTGCTACAAATGGTTCCCACTTCCTGCTTCACTATTTCCACCCATGTTGTGTAGCAAGTAGACATAACATCCAATGGTATGGAATTTTCATTTTATGTAATAAATAATGAAGGTCTTAATTTTGTAGACAGCTTTCTAATTCATAGTCTGAATTTGAAATAAAGGATTGTGTTTAGCATATCAGAAAAAGAAAAGAAAAGTAAGACTTGAACAGATGTCAAATTATGAAATTGAAAACAATGTAAATAATCCTTTTTAGCAGTTAAAAAGAGAGAGAAGATACAAATGTTGAAAATTATGAGTTTTAGAAAATCAGACAACACCGTGGTAAAAAAGAAAACAATAATAACAAAACATTACAAATAATATCAAAGACTATGCAACACTTACTACATCAAAAACTGAGATGAACCCACGTGCTTCGGGAGTGTAGACAGTTCCAGCTTCACATGTAAACCCGTCGTGTCGATTAACCAAGTAAAAATCCCAATGCTAAGTCGCTATATGTTATGTGACAATCGAGCAAAGAATGTAGGTACGACAATAGGAACATATCCGTGGTTATCTGTGACACAGATATTTGATAACGTTCTACTAAATAATGATAGCACCAGTAAATCTTTTGAAGGAGTGACTTTGCCATTTATGCTGGAAGTTTGGCTAGCTATAAAACCAGGTTCAACCCTCCATTTTTTCTTAAAATGTCCTGTACCAAGTCAGGAATATGGCAGTTGTTATCAAATAGTTCGTTTCCATGTATGTTGGCGTTTGGTTTTTTTGCACTTCAGTGTTTCTGTTGTTCCGTTGTTTTCCTCTTATAGTTGATGTGTTTCCCTCGGTTTTAGTTTGTAACTCGGATTTGTTTTCTCTCAATCTATTTATGACTTTTGAACAGCCGTATGCTACTGTTGCCTTTATTCAACTTGGAACCCCTTACATTTGACTATTTTCTTGCTTTTACAGATAAACTTAATTGTATGAGAATCACTACTTATTTATTTTGTCACCACCACGCAACTTTAAGGGTATTTCAATTTTTTCAAAATCAGGGTCAAGTTTACCACTGTTGTAATGATTTCCTATATTAATTCTGTTTTGTCTAGTTTTAAAATTATTTGCATTTCATTTCTTGGGAACACAAAGAGACAATTGGTTTGTTTATAATACACACATTTGATGGTTGTCGATTACATTTGGATGCTTTTCTGAATAATTGTAAACTATATCTCATTTTGTTTCATTTAAATTTTAGTTATAAATAAGGAGATTCTAATGAAATTTTGATCTTGAATTATTAGATTTGCAACAAAGTAGACACATGAAAATTTCCTTTTTTTAACTTTTCATAAACATTTATGTATCTAACATGAAAAAATTTAAAAACAGAAAAGGTCGAAAAAGAACAGATATCACCATGGGTAAAAGAAGAAGGATGAAAAGAAAAAAGAAAAGTAATTAACCATCTTACGCAAAACAAAAAATGATCAACAAAACACTTCCAAAAATTCTGGAGATGAACTCAGGTCCAAATAAAAATAATCACAACACGATAGTACAAAAAACAACATATTAATAATCTTGCATTTGTTAGGAGAGTCCACCTAGCAGAACGTGCGTAGCCATTCAAAGCTTAATTTATTATAAGATTAATTTAATTTTTCGTATACACCACGACAGGTGCCACATGTGAAGCAGGATCTGCTTACCCTTCCGGATCACCGGAGATTACCCCTGTTTTAGTGGGGTTTGTGTTGCTCAGTTTTTAGTTTTCTATATTGTGTTTTGATTGTCTTTTCGTCTTTTTTTTGCCATGCCATTGTCAGTTTGTTTTCGACTTATGAGTTTGAATATCCCTTTGGTATCTTTCACCTCTTTCACCTCTCTTCTAGAGTTGTTTGAGAATTGAATTAATCTTTTTGTCTTTTTGACCAAACTCAATGTAAATCCCTTGACCCCAAAATAAAGATACGATTTCCAAACGATTCAGCGCATTTTTATATGTCATTTTAAGCTGCTGCTAGTTTTTCAAATTAAATTGGTTTAATTAATACCAATAAACTCATACTATATACAGTTCGGCATAACACCTTCGACCTCGATTAAACGATCCAAACGATTCAGTGGTCGAATTGCGATAATTTTTCCAAACTATATATTGTATTTGTTATTAGATATTTTATGTTGCTGCTGTTTTGTTCCTTTTCATTCAATTTATTTTTATCTTTTCGTTTAATTATTCTGTTTGAAATTTAGTTTTAATTAAAAAATCCGAAACGTTCAAATGTTTTATAAGGCTATTGGTACAAAAGTAGTAAAGTAGAGCGGGAACTGTAAACCCGTCCGGGTTACCAACCATATTTGGTGGGATAGTCTTGTTCAATTTATAGTTTCTGTGTTTTTCTTATTTTACTGTCATTTTTCTTAGGTGTCATGATGGCATTCTTTTTATTTTTATTGGACATGACGTTTAAATGCCCTCTTGTATCTCGTCGTTTCTTTTCTCGACCTGAATACGCATGCAATCTTTTATTCTTGACAGTCCCATTTTGCTTTTTAAAGGAAAATATGCGTTGGACGTGAGAATTTATTTAGAATTAAACTGTACTATACAGCAAGTTTTACATTCATTCATAACAAATACCTACACATTAGTTCTATGAAAACAAGGTTGCTTTATACATCACACAGCTTAGTCTTTCTTCGTGACAAAACTCCAATTAAATATTACAAAATTGAAAACTAGTCCACTTTCGTTCCGAAAGCTTTTAAACTTTCGTACATGGTTAACAAGGATCTGTTTTCTCTTGCTATTATCCTGATATTTTTTTCCAAATTATGTAAACTGATTAATTGATGTTTGCTTAAAATATCATCGTAATACATCGTAGTAGTAGAATGTTGGAATGGGCTGACTATGACGGAGGAAAGGGGAGTATGATGACCCTTGATTTACCTTTGTTAGCTTTAGGTCCGTATGCTAATAGCTTGTTATATTGAGAACAAGAATATATATAACAAGAAGGTTTTGTAAAAAAGGTCGATCAAGACGAAGTGTTGGAGATGTAGTCTTTCTCTAAATGAATACTAGTACCGATTTGAAGAAAGAGTTTTTTAACTATCAAGGAGTGTATCGTTGAATGGACTCCTCCCGCCTGGATTTGGCATCTCATTTACCATTCCGTATACCAAACAGACGCCTTGAGAATGATAAGCATCGGCAGAAGATAAATATGTTGGATATAGACACATATTGTTCACCTCAGCAGTGTTCGCAGATGTGTTTATTGTAGAATTTTTCTGAATTAATACGCCGTTTTCTTTTGAATTTGCAAACTGATAGTTTTGGATCAAGGATCAGTCGTGTGTATCCTCTCAAATTGCAAATATGGCACTCCCGTCTGTACTTATAGCTTTTCATGTAATATTTATTATCAAAAGACCAAAAATATGATCACCTACAATCAAATCATTTAACATTTCAAAATGTTCGATTTACTTTAAAAGTTGGTAGTTTTATTTATGAGTTTATTTTGGATTTTAATTTATAAATCGATTTCATTTACAATTAACTTATCATAAATACAAAGTGAAAGTATCAGTTAATATTTCCACGTGTTAATGCCACGTTGGGATGAAAATAACTCTCAGAGTGTGAAAAGGAAATCATTTTTAAAGTGTACAAAGATATTATTTTATTTGAAAACGACCTCTTAAATTTTATGCGACTATCATACAAATGACAGGTTTATAGCTATCTATAAAACCAGGTTTAATAACCATTTTCTGCATAAGGAAATGCCTGTACCAAGTCAGTGTATGTCAGTTGTTTTCCATTCGTTAAATGTGTTTGAGCTTTTGATTTTGCCAATGATTATGAACTTTACGATTTGAATTTTCCTTGGAGTTCGGTATTATTGTAATTTTATTTTTACCTTGGGTTTAAATGTTTATGCAGCAGTATTCTTACAAAGGTAAATCCAGAAAAGTGTTATTAACAAATGAAATTTATCAAGTATAAATTTAATCTTCCATTATGCAGCTGACAAAAGATTTTTAGTCTACTTTAGTATTTTATATTACTATATTTAAATATTCAGGAGTCACCTTTTACGTTGTTTTAAAAGAAGCATTCTGTGCAACCAAGCAATTTTATTCATTTCCCCTATATTTTATTGTACGACTATTTGATTTGTAAGTACGCGTATACTACTAGAAATAATCACTATTAGTATTTGCTTACGTTTGATTGTCAATCTGCAATAACCTAAAGTGCTAAAACAAAAAATTACGTTACAGTATCACTCCATCTTCTTGTTCAGATTATTGATAAAAACAGTTATTCACTGCACTTTTAAAATGGTTATTGAAGAATAATTAGTAGCCACTATCATTAGATTGGTAAAAAAAGGAATGATTTCAAATAATATAATTGACTTTGCTAATTTAAATCATCGATTGAGAATATTTAATGTAAGATGCTATCGATTAAAAAACTAACATCAGAATTAAAAAGTTCCCACTATGAAAAAGAAATTAAAATACGCAAATATATGAATAGAATTGTTTGTTCCACAAATTTATTTTTGAAATAAAACAACAATTGTGTAAATATAATAGCTATATTAGTATAAATAATTGTCAAGCGGAAAATATTTCTTAAAATCGAGAATGGAAATGGGGAATGTGTTACAGAGACAACATCCCAACCAAAGAGCAGAAAACAGCCGAAAGCCTACAATGGGCCTTCAACACAGCGAAAAAATTCCGCACCCGGATGCGTGCTTCAGCTGGCTCCTGAAAAAAATATGCACTTGTTCATTGATAATGGACGTCATACTAAACTCCGAAATATATAAATGAACTAAAATTAAAAATCATACAAGACTAACAAAGGCAACAGGCTCCTGATTTGGGACAGATGAAAACATGCGGCGGGGTTAATCATGTTTTGTAAGATCTCAAACCTCCCCGATACCTATAGCCAATGTAGGAAAAAACAAACTCACATCAATACGCACAGTAAAACTCAGTTTAAAAGAAGTCGGAGTCCAATTTTCGAATAGGTTACAAAGGAAACTAAACAAAATGACAATGATACATAAATTAACAACAGACAACTAGCAGTTACTGACATGCCATCTCCAGACCCCAGTTAAACTGAGTGGAAAATTATGCCTTCATCATTTGAATATCAAGCACAATACCTCTAGTTAGGGTTAAGTATCATACCGTCATGAAATATATGATAACATAACCCGTATCATGCCAACAACTGGTTTTAGAATGTATCTATTTCCGATGCAAAAACCCTATAAGTGAATCAATATTAAAGCCAAAATATGCCATCATTAAAGATGGCATATTTGGGCTTTAATATTGTGTCATTAAAGACATGACAATTGTATCGTAACTATATCACTTCTAATAAATCTGTTTAAAGGTTTTGTTGCATGTAAGATAAATGAAAATAATAAAAAATATGTATGCCCAAATAGCAAGCTAGGTCGAGGAGATTTATTAAATGTAGCTTTTTTGCATTTTGATCTGACTTGGCGCTTTGTATATTCTGAATTTGAACACCGAAACCAAGACACTCCTGCCACCACAATGGCATGCGAAAGACCTCTTGTCATTACAATTTTATTGCAGTGGAGAAAACACTCATTTAAGATGCAATTCTTATTAATGTTTTAGACCATACGCGCGTTTCGTCTAAATAGAAATCATTAGTGACACTCGTATCAAATGAATTGGAATGGCTAATAAATACCGGAGTTGAAGATAAAAACAAAAACTCATAAAAAATGTGTCGAATAAGGCGGAGGTAATCTATACCCGGCGAATTTTTTGGGGGTGGTGGTATTTCGAATAATGGCTTGATATTTTGGTTGTTTTTAGTACTTTTTGGACTATGATGTCTGAGTGCTTTAATAGAAAACAAATCCATCCAACCAATAGATAGAGACATTAAATAATGTGATAAGAAAACAAAGATAGAAATAACGTATAAACATGTACAAAGAGTCAGAAATAAAGGAGCATCGCTTGATATAAATGCATTTAAATTTATATATCTTCAAATAAGGAGACATGGTCTTTCTATCCCTCAAAAGAATTAATTAATTTTTATAGTTCAATTGTACTTTTGCTTCCCACTCATTTTGTACAAATTGAATTCCGTTACCGATCGGACAATTTAACTATAACAATGATCCTTTGGTTAAATGCACCCACTTTCATTCATAAACCTTATAACAAGCAAGTGAGAACAATTGAGAAATAACAATTAAAAGAAATGCTTTACTTTAATTTTGGTTATATGATGATGTGATAGTTATTTTTAAACGATTTGTGTTTCCTAATAACGTTACACATCTGCTTTTACACCGGAAATAAAAAAAGTATATAATTTTTATAAAAAACTTAGAAATTACATCCGCATTTACACAGGAAATTTTACATTGTTGAACAATTTTAAAAAGGCACCAATTGTGCAATTAAGTAGACTGACGTATTTTGTTTGAATATCATCGATATTTCATTCAAAATATAAAGTGGAACTCTCCAAGGGCATTCTCAAATGTTACATTGTTTCTGCTACAGAAGTGCAATTATTGCAATTAATGTAAACATTGCCGAACACACAAGGTCAAAATCGGTGTCATATAAAGTGTGTACGATGAATAGTCGGTCGGAATAAAGATCGAATAAGTCTCGAATAGGGTATATCGTTGCTAACAAAAGTAAATCAAGGGCCATCATACTCCCCTTTCCTCCGTCACAGTCAACCCATTCCAACAATCTACTACTACGATGTATTATGATGATATTTTTACTTGAAAACTATTTCACTATCGTTCCGAAAGCTTTTAAACTTTCGAACAATGTTAATACAGGATCTTTATTCTCTGGCTTAATAGTCTGATATTCTTTTTTCAAATTCTGTAAACTGATTACTGTAAATTCAGAAATTATTGCGATTTTTGAAGAATGGACCAAAATGCGATATTAATTATTGCAATTTCTAGAAAAGCTGCGTACAGATACATGTATCAGATATAAGAATGCGAGTTCTTATTATTGCGATACTTACCCAGTCGCATTATTCGCATTAATAAAAACCTCGCAATAATTTCTGAATTTACAGTAATTGATGTTTGCCTAAAATATCATCATAATACATCGCAGTAGATTGTTGAAATGGGTGGACTGTGACGGAGAAAAGGGGAATATGATAGCCCTTAATTGACTTCTTTTAGCCTTAGGTCCGTATGCTAATAGATTGTTGATATTTAGAACAAGAATATATAATAACAAGAAGGTTTTGTAAAGAAGGTAGATCAAGACGAAGTGTTGGAGATATATCCTTCCTCTAAATGAAAACTGATTTGAAGAATGAATTTTTAAACCAACAAGGAGTGTATCGTTGAACGGGTTCCTTCCCGTCTGGATACGTCTAAATAAAACTTATTAGTGACACTCGTATCAAATGAATAGGAATGGTTAATAAATACCGGAGTTGAAGATAAAAAAACAAAAAACTCTTACAAAATGTGTCGAATTAGTCGGAGATAATCTATACCCGGCGATTTTTTTGGGGGTGGTGGTATTTCAAATAATGGCTTGATATTTTGGTTGCTTTTAGTACTTTTTGGACTATGATGTCTGAGTGCTTTAATAGAAAACAAATCCAACCAATAGATAGAAACATTAAATAATGTGATAAGAAAACAAAGATAGAAATAATGTATAAACATGTACAAAGAGTCAGAAATAAAGAAGCATCGCTTGATATAAATGCATTTAAATTTATATATCTCCAAATAAGGAGACATGGTCTTTCTATCCCTCAAAAGAATTAATTAATTTTTATAGTTCAATTGTACTTTTGCTTCCCATTCATTTTGTACAAATTGAATTCCAAAAGTTTTCAAAAGGCACCAATTGTGCAATTTAAGTAGACTGGTGTATTCTGTTTAGAATATCATCGATATTTCATTCAAAATATATAGTGGAACTCTCCCAGGGCATTCTCGAATGTTACATTGTATCTGCTACAGAAGTGCAATTACTGTAATTTAATTTAAACATTGCCGAACACACAAGGGAAAAATCGGTGTCATATAAAGTGTGTACGATGAATAGTCGGTCGGAATATAGATCGAATAAGTCTGTCCTCGGGCATGGTATTTCGTTGCTTTAAATATAAAAAGAATATATGGTATGATTGCCATCGAGACAACTCTTCACAAACCAAATGAAACAGAGATTGACAACTATAGGTCACCATACAGCTGTTAATAATGAGCAAAGCCCAAACCGCATAGTCAGCTATAAAAGGCCCAGAAATGACAAATGTAAAACAGTTCAAACGAGAAAACCAACGGCCTAATTTATGTACAAACAAATGAACGAAAAACAAATAAGTAACACAGCAACAAACGACAACCACTGAATTACATGCTCCTGACTTGGATCAGCACATACATACAGAATGGTGTGGGGTAAAATATGTTAGCGGGATCCCAACCCTTCCTAATATGGGACAGTGGTATAACAGTACAACATGAGAACGGACTATAAAAATCAGTTGAAAAAGGCTCATCAGATGGATTCAAATATAAAAACATCTAACAAAAACACAGAGTGGACGTGGCCGGGTACTTATACATCCCAACAACAAAAAACACTAAGTACAGATCTGAGAGTACTCGTAGTAGCTGACAGGCTGTTCAAAGCTAATAACAACTAATTCAAAAAATCATGCACTTAGACTAAATGTTCAATAAATTCACAACCAACATCAAATGGATTTAGTGTAAAGACGTCATAAACAGCCCGAGAAAAAATGACCTTGTGCAATATACAGTTATCGACAAAATGTATATCCATGAATGTGCAATGTATAAAGCAATACTATTTAGTTGGCTTTTAATTTACTAATAACACAATCAGTATCAATACCAATAAAATCAATATTCAAAGATCTAATTACAGTGTTGAATTGGTAACCTTTTAGAATAAGTTTATATAAAGAATCGATAAGTTTACCAGGATCGTTTCTAAATTTCCGGACTCGGTAAACAATATCTCCGTAAAAGTGAGGATGTGATATCCCCTTTGAAACGAGACATCAATGAGATGGGAGCCATCTCTATGGCCCCCACTGTAAATAAAGTGTGATAAAAATTAATAGGACATGGGGTTGTCAATTGAAGTCAAAATTTTTGACTTTTGACTTTCGAAGTTGTACATACATTATGACACCCCTGGTCTTTGTTAATATATATGTCAAGTATAAAATATGAAGTCATAACTGTTCTCATGGTATAGAGCATACACAATGTGTTAGGGACGAACGGACCTTTGACCTAGGAAGTTCTACATACACAATGACACACCCTTTGGTGTTGGTTAATATACATGTCAAGTATACACTTTAAATTTATAACGGTTCTCAAGATATAAAGCGGACACGATCTTTACCATATGGCATGGGGTTGTCATATAAAACCAAAGTTTTTGACCTTGGAAGTTGTACAAACATTATAACAAACCCTCTGGTGTTGGTTAATATACATGTCAAGTATAAAGACTGAAATTATAACGGCTTCTAGATACAGAACGGACACAATTTGTTACGGGCGGACGGACAGACTTATCACTATAGGGCGACCCGCCACTAGGCGAGGCCCTAATTAGTTTTCTGTAGATACAGCCAAACTTCTAAACCAAATCATTATATCTATGGAAGAATTGAGTAAAGGTTTAAAGTAACTTGTGGTAACGAAATCCCTGACTTAATAATTTACCTGTAATACATAGATTACGTTCATTTGAATCATAAACTCCAGAACAGACACGGATATAGCGAACGAGTTATAATATATAAACACCGTAAGATAGTGCCAAAGGAACATCACCATCCAAAAAGAAAAATTAACAATATGGAACGAAAAATCGTCCCTTTTGTCGTAAATTTTAGTGTGGAATTTCTCTTGAAAAACTGAAATATCTAAATCTAGAATGGGACACTTATTACCGTTTATATTTGATTTAATTAAAATAAGTTCCTTAGGGTAATTTTCGGCAGTAACGGCAGTAACGACAAAAAAATATCAACCTATCTGAATTAAGGTTTAAAAAGTAGAACCTATTTATTGTAATCATCAGCTTTACTTGTTTTAAGTTCACCTGGTCTTTGGTCACAATAAATTGGACAGAATGCAAGAAAGAACAACTAAACACTCTTTGAAAATTATCGAATATAATCCTCAAGAATTAGGAAAATTCTAGTCTATTAAATCAAAATGTATAAAGGTGAGGGGTGCAACTAGTTTTACCATATGCAAAAACAAAACCTAATCAAAGATACCAAGCATGTATTTTTTGAAAGCCAGACGCGTGTGACGTCTTGAAAAGATTCTTCAAGTATTATTGTTTGCCAAATACAGCTAAGGTAATCCTTTCTTTGTGTACCTGTTAAGTGCGAAACAGAAATTCTTCAAAACGGAACAAATTTGACCAAAACAAAACAAAATGGAAATTTTATTTTATTTTCACTTGCATTTAAAAGTTCAGGGATCCTATTAAATCATTTCATATTATATAATGTATACTGTAATGACCTCCGACAGTTCTCTGGAAAATTTGGACCGGTACAACCTCCAGGGCCTTAGGTCGGCCTGATTTCAAGTGAGGCAAGAGATTTGAGTGCTGTTTAAAAACGACGATGCAGCTTAGTAGTTTTGGGTTCAAGTGTACCACCGGCGTCGCTAAAAGCAAATAAATTTGCAGTATTTTTATTAATAAATAATTTACTATTTCTTGTGTCGAATGGGCAAATATCAAAGGCTTATACGTTTATCAAAGCTATAGATGAACAAATATAAATAGAAAGACAACTGAGTGTCATGAAGGCATTAACCCAACAATTTAGTTATTAAAAGAAACATATAGAGGTCATCTTGTGTCATTGGACAATTTTCACATAACGAGCAAAGCTCCTTACAATTGATTCTAATAGTTAGTTCCTAGCCAACAATATTCTTTAAAAGTATGTCCAAAGTCTGGATCCCGAAGTGCAGTGGTTGTTGTTGTGTCTTGTCTGTCATATTTGTTTGTTGTAAATAGTTTTGTTATAATTAGTTAGTGTTTTTAATTAAATGGTTGCAAATTTTTCATGACCGGTCTTTTATATCCAACTATATGATATATTTTTCTCATTGTTGAAGCCAGTACGGTTTCCTATTATTGCTTAGATCCACTTCATTTGAACTTTGGTGGATAGTTATCTGACTTGCAATCATACCATATCTCCTTATCTTTGTACCAACAGAGACGTTCTAAAAATACACAATGACAGATTTCATGTTAGTGTTTTAAACTAAAAGTACCTGTTTATGAAAATCTTAATACCTTATGACTACGTAAAATTAGCATAAGAATCAATACGTGTTATTAGTTCTGTCGTTGTCTCCATAAGGTTAAAAAAAAAATGCATTAAAATTTACGGAAATATCAATTTCAAATGCAGTCAAAATAAAACTGCGCTTATAAACACCATTGATAGTTACTAGTATAATTATATAGCAATGCTTTTCAAGGGTGGTATTGGAGGAATGGTTGTTGGCTGTGGTTGACAGGAGGTTCATCAATGTCAAATTCATGCATTTTGCAATCAATTCTGAATAGAATAAAATGTTGTTTTTTTAACTTCGAGACGTGAATCAACAGAGATTAAGGATCCCATTATTTACAGAAATTGGGGATTTTTCAATTCTTTTGATTGCACCATGTCTCATCACATAATATGACTACTTCAAAATAATTATCATTGCGAGGGTCATCCGTGGAACATGAAAACATACGAATGAAAGACACTTTATACATGCATGTAGAATAGTTCTCATCATCATCATCTTTCGCATAAGTTCTAAAGATTTTGCACAATCTTAAAGTTGATGCCATTAACTATAAGACTTTTTGAAGGTTAACTATAAAGCATGCAATAATGGTTCTTCTTCTTCGATGTTTACATTTCATTAAAGACCTTTTTTTCGATAATATATTGCATATTTCAGTTTAATGCTAGTATAATGTGTATGTATGTTTGATCTTATATCCAATAGCATATTTAACAGTACGTTATCATCAATTTTCTGCTAATGTATATTTGTAATAACTGGTCGTGGAAGTAAAATAAAGCCTGTGTACGACAGTAATTAAAAACAAAAAGAAGCAGAAATTGCCAAAAGGAAAAGGACAAAACTTGCTACAGAGCAATGATTCACGTTTGTCGATAGATAATCTTCCAGTTAAACTTGGACAGCACAAACAAAGCATACGTACATTATTTTAATGTTTCATTATAAGGATAAAGTTTCATTGCTATTTTAAAACGTAATGCACCTTTAGCTTTCATAAGCATTGTCTGGTGTTCACCTCCTTCAGGGCATCTTCTACGTCTTCCCAGTCACCCAAGGACAAACTTGACTTACTTTAAATTTGTCTTGTTTTTTATATTCAGAGTATCTTATCAAACAATATCTCCTCTTTCGAAAGTATCGTCTCCCCCTTTTGTGTCCCTTCGTTTTAACTCCGCACCTTCTCCCCTGGTATCTCTTATTTTAAACCCGTCGCCATCTTCTTTGGTGTCTCCTCTATCCGATCTGTCCATGTTTTAAATTATGCAGAAAAGTGTATGTGAAAAGTAAGAGACTAAAACAGATGCCGTTGACATGAGCGCATAGCCATTGTCATCATTGTTTAAGTTAAGATTTATAGACAAACAACATACAGCAAACAAGTGAAATGATTTTCAAAAAAAGTATAATGCACTTTTAAATTTTAAGGATCCATATTCTGAACGAGCTTGAAGTGTCGCACGTCAGTGAATGCTTGCTTTTATTGAATTTATTCTTTCCATGGTATTGCCAACAAACCATTATACTAATTATACTGGTATTTGGATACACCAAAATTCGCCCAAGTAATTCTAAATAGATGCCACCCGTTTTGCATTTCGTGCACTGCAACAACAACAACGAACCATCAGTGTCACATGATCAATCAGTCTACGAACCACTGAGGACGTTGTACTGTATAAATATATTAAATCAGAACTTTGTAGAACACAACAGTTCTATGTACTGATAAATCACGTAAACGTAAGGTTTGTAAAATTATTTTATTAGAAAAATGAAGCTTTTTTAACGAATGAAAACGTTTTACATAATAAGAAGAAAAACCAAAAAACCAAACACTATTCATATGTTGTCACAGTGTATAACATTAAATTGACTTTGTTTATAGAAGATAGTTAATTGCAATGATTGAAAGGTATACGATCAAAGACGAGTATGATTAAAACAGATCAAAAGTGCACTAGAAATACTTATTCTTAAAGACCTGTCTTTCCTGGTTCGCAATTTGCATACAGTCTGATTATTGCAGAAACCAATAATATTGTTTTTTCTATTCATTTATTGTGACTTTTGCTTGGAAAATCACCAAAATGAACACAGAAGAGAAAACAGTTTCAACTGTTGCACCTGGTGTATCAGTAGTAAACAGTATTGGTTAATTGAAGAGAAAATCTTGCGTCCGGATATTTTTGACAATTCATGTTTTTCAAAAATTGAATGAGAAATTTTGATTGAACTTCATACACATGCTTTCTCGCAGAGGAAGTTTATTAAGAGTATGCTCCCTTATTTATCTTTGTTGTAAAAAGTGAGTCATTATACCTTCACAGTACAAAATAGTTATTGTCGGACTCCTTTAGTCATGTGATGGTGATGTACTAGTTGTTTCGACACATTTAGGTTTAATGGAATGATTCCAATGCAACGGTAAATTCAAGATTTCTGTGTAGAGGCTCATGGTCCAACAACAATACTCCCAGAAACTATGTCGGAAGAGACAATTATCATTTCAATGGACCTTGTCAAACGGCAAGGCAGAGGGAGAGGTTTCTCATCTGTCAATAAAGATTCTTAGGGAGTTCACCGCATTCAAAGAGGATTCTATCAAAACAGCCAATATCGTTAGAGATCACAGCAAGTTAAGGTGAGAAACTTAACGGGGAACGTAGTAACAACCTATTGATATTAGATACAGTAAAAACAAGGTTAAACAAGGTTATACAATTTTCTTACATGTTGTGTCAACCATCTTTTATGAATGAACTATACATAAAATATAAAGATTTTCTCAAGAAGTTGAATCAACGATCAATTAATTAATTTCTAACATTTTCTTAGTTTCTTAGAAAGGTTCACTTTCAGTCCTGTTTCATATAAATTTTAATGGACGTTTGTTGTGGCACATCAACCCTTTAAGCTTTATGATTTGTTTAAGATGCTTTTTAAAGGTAATCTTCAAAGGAATTGCTATATTATTCGATAGATCCAACAGATGCATATTTAAGAATTGGTATCATATAATTTTTTCTCTGTAAGAAATGATCATATTATTTCTACCATATTTGTTTTTAGACAGCCGATTTGAATTATATTATCCAGTATACCCTAAGAATAAGAAAGCACACAACTTCTAACTTCCAACACCACGTAATAATCAGAAAATAGAAACATTTTCAAAAGTTTTGCCAAACCCATTTTCCCGCGAAAATTAGAGCTTTGAAGGAGAGAGTTAAATTTCTTAATTCAATCGGTTTCTAAGATTTATAATAGTAAATTTCAATATCCAAATTTTCATGCACATGCAGAAGTTTAGAACCACTAGACAGGTGATAAACTTAGAGCAAAACAGTCGAAAAGCAGAGGTATCAACCTAGTGGAAATAATGACAAAGGTGCAAATTATATACTTTATAGCAAAAAAGGTAAACCGTGACGGGTTAAAATGCAAACACTATATAAACGAGAAACATAAAAAACACGAAACAAGTGTTAAATAATTCACGAAGTATTAATAATATATATCTATGATGAGTTCATATATATAAGTATATAGATAATTGACCAATGTGGACCTTATTTTTCGCAGTTTCATGGATTGCTTTATATAGCCTACTGCACTAGACAAAATATCTTTATTTAGACCTAAATTATACCACACCAGATGCGTATTTCAAAATAAAGATGTTTTCTGTTATGTTCATTACTGAAAAATTTGAAATCCCAAATCATTAAAAATACTTTGAAAGGTATAGTCTAATCTAGACAAGGAATTAGAGCTTTGAACGAGAGAGTTATATTCTTTGATTTAAATTTTCTAAGAATATTACAATAACTTGAAGCCAAAACAAAAGAACTGAACTTCTGGGCTAGTGATACTTTCGTGATGAACAGTCAACCGGCAGCGGCGGCGACCCAGTTGAAGCCATACAAATAACTGTACCAAATATAAAGCACCAGATGAGTAAGGTATATATATGCAATACTATACAATTATTGACTCTTGATGAGGTTGATGTAATGATTTATCAATCCAGAGACCAGGCATGGGGTAATGCAAATTTGTAATTGTATTGCATGGAAATGCAATGCATTACATTTTCAAAAGTAATTTCATGTAATGTGTAACGCAGCAATGTTTGCATTACATGTAATTGTAATTTAATGCATTACTTGAAAAAAAGTTGTGTAATTTCATGTATTACATTGCATTACATGGCATTACTTTTTTCACATACTATATATCTTTCACAGATTGTTGGAGATTCAGCTATAGCTGAATTTAAGATGTCTGGATTAATTAAGACCATAATCATTTGGATATTGCTTTTTTTTATCTGAAAAAATTACTAGATCGTTGTTAAAACATCATGATTGAATAACAAAATTGACCATTGTCATACACTAATTAGTTTGTTTGACAATCAATCTTTTCACCATTTTGACACTTAATTGGTAATAAATTAAGCTCTTTGTTTATTATATAATTAGGAAAGAACTTCTCAGTAAATATTTTTGATTAGAATTAGTAAAAGTGAAGTTTACATTAGTTAAAATAAATATTAAACTTCAACTCTGTAATTTCTATTTAGAGAAAACACAGGGATGTATATACCTTGACACCCTTATGATGGTAAACTGTAATAGCTGTATGGAATAGACTTTTTACTTGATACTTAAATTTGATATGTATACGGAACAGTTATTGCATATGCTAGAATCTTTTGTGACTTCATGTTGTTTTTCAAAATGTTTGATTTTTTTCACTTAATAATAACATTTCCAAATGTAATGTGTAATTCAATGCATTACTTTGCTGAAGTAATTGTAATACAACGCATTACTTTGATAAATTCATGTAATTGTAATTGTAATTTAATGCATGCTTTTGTCAAATTAATTGTAATATAATGCATTACATTGCAATGTAATTCGCCCCATGCCTGCCAGAGACATGATATTTAATGAGGCCAAAGGCCGAGAGTGAATGTCATATCTCTTGGATTGATAAATCATTGTATCAACTGCAATCAAAAGTCAACAATTGTTTCATAATATGACCTTTTATCCCTCTCCAATTTTCTAGTATTTACTCAAGATAATTTTAAAACTGCTTCCTGTTTTTAATACTAAATATATTATTTGCCTTTGCAGTTGCTAATTTTCATAGTTAAAATATTAAGTAAAATTTAGGAGAGAAATACAATGATAAAAAAAGAAGAGCAAAAATGCACAGAAAACAAGAACATAAAGAAAATCGGGACTGTACATGAAGTCATAAACCTACGCCATTAATGTTTCCTTGAAAATCTATATTTAGGTACACGGACGCTGTTCCCAATCTTATATTAACCTCTCGTCATGTTTGTCGTTGAATATAATGATTTACCAAAGAGGATTTCTAAAGTTTTTAGCCAATTAGTAAATATATATGAAATTTATAATCCTTTAAACTGATAAATAATGAACAAATCAAGTGTTTCGAATATCTGGTAGATACATATATAAACTTCAAGATTTTTTTAATCAAGGAGTCAGTAAAATGTCTTTGTTGTACCTTCTTAAGAATATGAAAGGTCATGATTGTTGTTGTTATTGACTCTTTCTCATTTTTTTATCACGTTTTTTTTTTCTTCGAAAAAGTAAAAAATATATTTATCATGTTGCATGTAAATGATAGGATGAATTGATTGTTTATATTTGGAATACATTTTATTTAGTTTTCTACGTTTAGTACCGGATCGACCGAATTAAATGTCAGACGACACTTTTGTTGATAAGGTTTGACATGCAAACAACGTATACTCTTCGTGTGTTCATGTATAGTATTTTGGAGGAAAACTCAGTATTACTCACACATAATTGTGTCAATATAATAGAATTCCATGCAACAATTATACAAAATAGAGGTTTAGCTAGCAATAAAACCAAGTTTAATCCACAATGTTCTACATAAAGATTACTAAGTCAAGAATACGACAGATGTTTTTAATTCGTTTGATGTGTTTGATGTGTTTGAGTTTTTGATTTTGCCATTTAATAAGGGTCTTATCGTTTTGAATTTTCCTTGTAACGATATTTTTGATACTCTTCTTTTCAATTCATATAAAATATTAAAGCAAATGTGATCTAATATCTCATAATGTTGGGATTGTTTCCTCTTTCTTTAAGGCCGTATGGTGACATATATTTGTTAATTTCTGAGTCATTTTTCTCTTGCGGAGAGTTGTCTCATTGGCAATCATACGACATCTTTTTTAAAATCTTCTTCTGAAATTCATTAGAATTTCGAAATATTGATGGAGATGTCCTTGTTGGACGTATAACAAGTTGATTAAAATGTAGTTGTTGGTGATTTACTTATACGTAAACAAATTCTATATAACTTTTGTTCTTTACTAATGTTTTACTATTATGCGAAAAGGTCTTAAATGGATACCTACGAGAAAATGCAAAAAGAAAAACCAATCAACATATGATAGGGGTGATAGAGTTATCAATCGGTTTTAAAATAATAAATGAAAGAGATAACCGTAATCCAAGAAATAAATAGTGTGATTTTCTAGAAATGTTCAGACAAATTGTTAATATTGTCGTTTGATAACAGATATTATCGAATTATGAACTTCAATAAGTATACAATCAGCTTTGAAAAATTCTGTTTTTCGAAAATATGGTGGAAACATATATTAACTTTCAGAATTTCAAATTCAAGAAGCCAGTAAAATGGCATCGTCATACCCTATTGATAAAAAAAAAAAAAAAAAAAAACACAAAGAGAGATCAATAGAAAACATACAAGCATCCTGTTCCATGTAAATAACAGGATAAATTGATTGTTTATACTCGGAATAACCTTGATTTGTTTTTCCTTGTTTTTGGAATCGACCTATTAAAAAGTAAGCCGACACTTTTTGTTGATAAGGTTTAACACGCAAACAACATGAACGCTTCGTGTAAGTTTTCATGTAAGTGTATTGATGAATATTAATCATGTTTCAATTAAGTTAATAAAAATTAGCAAATGTCATGTGTAAGTCTTAAATAAATTTGTACGCGGAGACTAAATAATACACACACACAAAAAAAGAAATTATGAAGAGGGATGGTGGAGATTTCAATCGATTCTAAAATAATACCAAAAAAATATGACAAGAAGCTCAAAAATAAAATGTTTGGACTTTCTAGATATGTCATAATAAATTAGTGCCGATAGTTAAATGATATAAGCAAAAGAAGAAACAAAGAGAGGCTGATAGATACCAGTTAAAATATGCAAATATCCCCACCTTGTACTTCGATTAATATGTACTGAACTTTGATAATTATATAATGCATCTTCGTGTCAACTCAAATTCATGTTTATAAATATTGAAATGATAAAGTTGATATACAACTTTACTTTTAACCAAGAAAACGATTTTGATTCTAGCGTCACTGATAAGGCTTTTGTAGATAAAGCACGCATACAAATATTCTCAATCCTATATAGTATCTATGATTAGTTTATCTACTTCAATTTGTTTTGCAATCTAAATAATATAATTGTGTTTATGTAACGTACAGTATAAAAAAATTTATAAGCATAATAAACATTCGGGATAGGAACAAATTGACAGTATAACATGTATAATCGGAACCGAAAGATCATAGAAAATTTGCTATTTTATTCATCTCGAGTTACCGCACATTGTTACACGATTATCAATTGGGGTTGTTTTACAACCGGCACGTGTTAAATTGAGGTGAATGAAAGAAAACAAGTTGTCAAATATTCTTCAACTTTCAAATCTATTAAATTTGATTAAGTTTATATTTTGCATTTTAAAGGTGCGTTAGTTATTTAAACACCTTTAATTAAAAAATGAAATAAAATATTTCTATTTGACTAGATGTCCCTCGTTTTTATGAAATTATTTTCATCACATTACCTCTAATATCTTTTCAGAAGATTGTGAATATCATGTAACTACACCTAAAATATTGAAGAGAAAATCAAGATACAATTTGTCCAGGGAGAAATGATAAGAAATGGAAAAGGGGTAGAAATGACAAAGAACAAGAATGTGTATGTATGGCGTGTTTGGAATTTGCAAAAGGTGATGTGATATACAATGATCTTGTTATTCTTTAAAATCAACACAGTACTTTTAAAAACTATATGACAGGAAAATTAGTCATATTTTACCAGAAGTTACGATGATCTGAATTGTAAATCGATAAATGTCGTCTACGGATAAGAGTGTAACCTTTGCGGATTGGTATACGTCAGTGAAACGAAAGGAAGGCTAAACAAACGTATGTGCGGTCATAGATCAGACATTAACCTCGTAATGCAAACGACATTCTTTACAAGCATTTTAATCAGTCTGATCATTCCATCGTTTCTATGACAGTTCGCATTATCGAAAACATATACCACATCACTAACAAACCTCATCTTGCAACGCCTCTCCGTACACAAAAAGAGGACTACTGGATTAGACAATTGGGAACTGCGACACCATATGGTTGCAATGACAAAATTGATGGTATAGGTATTCTACCTAGTTCTTCGTGTAGTTCGGTGAATGTGATAAATATTTTCAACTCTACTCCTCGACGTAGACGCAGTCATGGTCATCGTCATTATACATCACCTACTCTGCATGATGTCTCTATTAATGACTTGCTGCCATTTATACAAACGCCGTTAGGTATTCACCACATTCGCACGAAACTTTATTCATTACCCCTTTCAAAACGTCTTTCTCTGTTCAATTTATGTTTGGAAACCACTGTTACAAACCCTCATTCAAACCAATACAAACTTACAGCTATCATTTCGAATATTGCAGGTCACAGACTTTTCAAACTAGTTCGCATTGGAAAAGATGAAAAAGAGAAAAGATCTTTCCTTTGCCAACAAAGGTCTCGATGGCGTCAACTTAGGCAATATCCTTCATCATAAATTAGTTCAGTCGAAAATACCTCCTTATTTCAAAGATCAGTCTGTACCAATCATTTCTTATACCTATACCAAACCTATTGCAACTAAAATTTTCAATTACAAACACGTTTTACAGGATCTCAATATTGACGACTTCAAGTCTAAACCTCCTGATTGCACTTGTGCTAGTTCCCAATTCACATATAATCCGGCTGGCCACGTTATTACCGGTGACCTCAACATTGTCAATAACACTTCCCTGCGAAATGTGTTATCGAAAGGTCCGAAATATCGTGAGCCTAAATCCATCAATTGGAAATACAACTTCAAAATTTGGATGGATTCAGTCGAGGATTATGCCAGGCAATGGGCTAAGAGCGAGAAGGAAGACGTAGACACTCTTTCCGAATGGATTAAGGCTGTGAGGTCGTTGATACAAATCAGAATTAAGAAACTGATTGGGTCTATCAATGCCCATGTTACGTCAATCTTTAAAGACCCAAATGTTGCAAAACACTTATCCTACCTCCATGACAAATATGTTGTTGTCCCCGCAGATAAAGCCCCAAACAACATCGTTTTGTGTGTAAAACTCATTACATTAACTGCTTGATAAACGAATTAGGTATTGACAATTCACTTGGAAACTCAACATATACCCTCACGACACTTACCAAAGAGGAAATCCTGGATAATCATAGGTCTGTTCTATGTTCCTTTGGAATTTCAACCAAAGATGAAGAACTGGATCTTCCATCACTGTATTGGATACCTAAACTACATAAGTGTCCTTACAAACAACGGTATATTGCTGGGTCTTCCAAGTGCTCCACGAAACCTCTTTCTAAATTATTTACATCTATTTTATCAGCAATCAAATACCATAAACATTTACTTTAAACCCCTATTGAAAATATGCATCTTAAATTTTGTAAATCTACTCTAGGAATAAGAAAAAATGCATCCAATTTAGGAGCAAGAGTTGAATTAGGAAGATTGCCTATAGAATGTTTTATTAAAACACAAACCCTTTTATATTTGGCTAGACTATATAATAATAATATTAATCCATTGATAAAGGAAGCTTTTTCTCTAGCACAGTCTCTAGATTTGACTGGAACTTATTCATGGTATACATATGCAAAAAATGTTGTTGAAGAGACTAATATTGACCTTAATATTCTTGCTACTTGTAAGGACATAAAAGATGTAAATAAAATAAAAACGATATAAAGTTAAAATGAAAAATAGATATGAAGATTTAATTGAAACTAAATTTGAAAACATTGATGATAAAAGTAAATTTTATCTATATAAAAAACTTAAAACAGATTGCAAACTAGAATCTTATCTAAATATATCTAATTTTCAGATAAGGAGATTGATCACTAAATTTAGACTAAGTGATCACTTCCTCTTAATTGAAAAGGGGAGATATTTAAAAATCCCAAGAGAGGAACGACTTTGTCATAAATGTAAAATACTAGAGGATGAGAAACATTTTTTACTCTATTGTGATTATAATAAAACTCTAAGAATTGCCTTTTGTGAACACATATGTACTGAAAATAATAACTTTAATAATTTAAATGAAGAAGAAAAAATTCATTATTTACTAAATCCATCAACGCCTTTACAAACAAATAAGTTAGGATCCGTCTTGAAAAAGTCATTAGAACTGAGGGCAGGGGACTCTTAACAGCTTGTTTGTTTTTATAAATTTTGATGCTGTTTTTTATTGTGTTTGTTTGATATGTATGTATATATGTTTATTGTGTTAATACATGTTGGTCACAAACTGTAAAGTTTATACGACGTTGAAATATTTGATTTGAATTGATTTAAAGAAGGCAGTCCCTTTAATTTTCAAATATAGGCACTGGACATAAGAAGTTTAAAAATTGAGAATCTGGAGTTAAGTGGTTAATGATAAAAACAGTCGGATAGTCTTTAAAGGAGTTTTAAACCTATATTTTTTTTTATTTTATCATGTGTGTTAAACAGTAGGATAAATAAAAATTAATTACTTTACAAAATTGGAAAGATAACCATATTTGATATCTGTGTCAGTATCATGGTATATGTTTCAGAACACTTATGTATTGACATGAACTATCATGACACGATCATATTAAAAATGACTGTTTACAAAACATTTCATTTTCGTAATATTAAAGATTTTCTATCCCAGGAATACTTGTATCTATGATGTGTTAAATTACAACCACTGGGTCGACGCCACTTCTAGTATAGTTTTCTCCCCGAGGGTATCACCAGCCCATTAGTTACATAATGGTTTATTACTTCAATTCTATAAATGAACAGTTAACAGAACTTTGAATTTACGAAATACTAAGGATTTTAACCCTCGGAATAGATGACCTTCTCTGTTCTTAGCAAAACTTAAGAAGTGTATGGTTCTCTATGCTTTTCAACTTCGAAACTTGGTTTGCCGTTTTAACTTTTTATAATTCGAGCGTCTCTGATCAGACCTTTTTAGATGAAACGCGCATCTGGCGTACACAATTTCAATCCTTGTATCTCTGTTGAGTTTAATTATTCTCGTGACTTGTATTTTATTGATTGATCTGGACAAAACAGGGGTATTGCACAACAAAAGATGATTTAAACGGTGTGAAAGAGTGGACAGTATCAAGTATCATTATGTTTTTGAATCATCCTATGCAGTGATGAAAAAGAAATGGATTTCAAAATCCAACTTTTTGACTTTTTTGAAAGAAAATAAACCAAAATACATAATTTCTGGATGTTTACATATTTAAGTTCTGCCACGCCTTCAACCTTTATGGAGCACGCTGATGTCTGCATTGAGTTTGTTAATGTTATCACAGCCTTTTATGTCATATAGTGATGATGCCTATTTAAAATACTTCTTCTAAACACATGGCTTGATTTCAATAAGATTTTCAGAAAATATATAGTAGATAGACCTCAGTTTTGGACATTAGAAAAAACATCTATATTTCTACTAAACGGAAAGACAACTTTCATATCCGCGATGATAATATGAACCCTTTTTTGGTACTATACCAATAACTTACACGTTCTATATATTTCAAATGGGAAGACATGCCACATTCTCAAACTATATTATTATAAATTAAAAAGAAATGAGGATGGAAAACTGTTTTTGCTTGTGTTTTTGACAATTAATTAGATTTAATAACCCACTGTTGTTGATCGTAAAGCAGTAGCAAAATAAATAGAACACAAAAGTTTCATATTTATGAATTTTTCAGATAAGTTTTAATTTCACAAATGTGAAAGAAATTGAGAATAGAAAGTAAACGATTAAAAAGATATATTTCTTTTCTAAAAACTGGCATTGTTTTTCCAAAATAAATTGATTTTAGCGTTTACAAAGAATTGACCTGACATTCCAATAATCAAAATTAAACAACATCTGTATTACCTAATTTATGTCATATAGTGATGATGCCTATTTAAAATACTTCTTCTAAACACATGGCTTGATTTCAATAAGATTTTCAGAAAATATATAGTAGATAGACCTCAGTTTTGGACATTAGAAAAAACACCTATATTTCTACTAAACGGAAAGACAACTTTCATATCCGCGATGATAATATGAACCCTTTTTTGGTTTTATACCAATAACTTACACGTTCTATATATTTCAAATGGGAAGACATGCCACATTCTCAAACTATATTATTATAAATTAAAAAGAAATGAGGATGGAAAACTGTTTTTGCTTGTGTTTTTGACAATTAATTAGATTTAATAACCCACTGTTGTGGATCGTAAAGCAGTAGCAAAATAAATAGAACACAAAGGTTTCATATTTATGAATTTCTCAGATAAGTTTAAATTTCACAAATGTGAAAGAAATTGAAAATAGAAAGTAAACGATTAAAAAGATATATTTCTTTTCTAAAAACTGGCATTGTTTTTCCAAAATAAATTGATTTTAGCGTTTACAAAGAATTGACCTGACATTCCAATAATCAAAATTAAACAACATCTGTATTACATAATTTGTGTATGTTTTTTTTTCTAAGTAAAGATTAAATATTAAAATTCAATACATGTTAATCTATATAAAAACATAGTTGGTAAGTAGTGTTTGTATCATTTGCTTTACCATTCATTCAGTTGGAAGATACCAACAAGGTAATCGATTTGTTTTGAATTTAACAGCAAAAATAATTAAAACATTAATGATTATATGCGAGAGTGCTATTGTTATGTCAACAGCCTGTGTTGAGACGAGTCTAAATCATAAAGAAACTTTAGTAAATTCAGGAAAAGATCTAATGATAATTGAGTGCCTTTATGACGTCATATCTATCTAGAATATAAATTTTGCTTTATGACGTTACATGATGACAACGTCTAGTTGGAGGAGATCATAAGATGACATTAATACGGAAACACGTATTGTTTTTGTTTTGGCTTTTTTGTTTTTGTTGTTGACTGCTATCTCATTAAACTGCATGCGAACTACTAAAACTAGTCACACGGAGCCTCTGGCCTTTGTTAGTCTTGTATTATTTTTACTTTTAGTTTCTTGTGTATAATTTGGAGTTTAGTATGACGTCCATTATCACTGAACTAGTATATATAATTGTTTAGGGGCCAGCTTAAGGACGCCTCCGGGTGCGGGAATTTCTCGCTGCATTGAAGACCTATTGGTGACCTTCTGTTGTTGTCTGTTCTGTGGTCGGGTTGTTGTCTCTTTGACACATTCCCCATTTCCATTCTCAATTTTACAATCATATTATTACATCATGGAATACAGGTACGTACGTAGATATTGTAAAACAAACAAAACGTTTTGTCTTTGTTGTTTTAGTTTGTTTATTGTAGATGAAAGTCACATGTATTCTGTTGCTTTCTTTGGTCCTTGTCTGCCTTTTGAGGATTGCGAAGCATGGAGGCGTAGAAGATTTCGAATTCGAATTCGAGGAAGGCGCCTTTTACGGAAAGTTATTCCTTATTTGCTTCGTGCCAATTTAAACGGTAAGAGAGATGCTCTTCTTAGCAACCCAAATCTATTCGTAGCTAAGGAAGTATACGATCGCTACAAAGCAAAGAAAATGCAAGCAGCATTATCTGGACAACAAACATGTGTAGCTGATGATGTATGCGGGATATCGTGTATCAAAAACGAATGTACTTGGTACTGTGACAACATTTGTAACATAATGGCCGATCACAAGGTGAGATGTAGTTTCCAGAAAAGCATACT
The DNA here is from genome assembly GCA_017311375.1 of Mytilus coruscus. Taxonomy (NCBI): domain Eukaryota; kingdom Metazoa; phylum Mollusca; class Bivalvia; order Mytilida; family Mytilidae; genus Mytilus; species Mytilus coruscus. The sequence continues at coordinate 19,822,283 of CM029606.1, read as the reverse complement.
GATTTTTTATCATCAAGAAACTGGTTTTAGTTGATTAAACACTGATATATCAAACGCTCTAATAATTCTATCGATTTTGATTTTGCATGTTGCATTTGGACGTTATTGGTCTATATAATTTCTATCCTTGGTTTCCACTACGATAGACCATTTCGCCAAAATACTTTGAAAATAATGACAAATAATAGGTTCGACAATTATATAAGAGAGCCGAAAGGTACCAAAATTAAAGCTCATAAGTTAAGACAAAGAGAAACCGTCATGAAAATAAGCAAAAAAAAAATCTCCCCCATACCCCCGCCCCCAAAAAAATCCCCAGAGAAAACAAAAAAAAACTAGGGACCAAGAAAACAATCCCCACCAAAACCTGTGGTAATCTCAGTTGCTGCAGAAAAGACGCAGATCATATTACACACGTTGCAACCTTAAAAAGGATTCGATCCATTTTTTTTATAATAAACACTCCTACATTGTATACAGAACCAATTATCAATTTCAAAATGTATATCTGTATATAATATGAAGTAGAAAATAATTAGGATATACTAATGATGTGTTGATAATTGAAAATTGTTTTTCAAATTTTGCATTTCACACCAAAAATTTATATTTCTACAATGACATACTTTTTTTTTTATATACATTAAAAGTTTATCTGGAGAGGAGATTTGGTTACATTACCATGCAAATTTTCTGCATACGACTATTCCGGCGTTGGATACTTTTATCCGGCAGATCTTGCCTTCCATGTCAATGGCCGTGGCAGAGAAAGTGACAATATGATGGTTTTCAAACGTTTAGATAAAAATGGTGAGTATATTATATTGAAATATTTAGAGACAAAGTATATTTATGTAACTGAAATTATTTGAAGAACTAGGTATAACATTAATGATTTCCGATGGGTTGTAACTTCCCTCGAACAGCAACATTGTAATAAAACAAAATATATAATTATTTCATTCATTACCCAATACGAACTGTATTGGATACTAAATGAAACATTTTCAATATAGAAGAAATCAAATTGTGTTAAGAAGTGTGAAGATCTGTAATAAATCCCACAGCTGTCCATGTCAAAAAGCTATGTTCCTTTAATTTAAAAATTCCTTAAAATAAGTAGCAAAGAAATCATGTAATTTGAGAAACGAAGGAATTTCATGATACTTAAATCTTATTCCTTGTATTTAATATAATTGTACAAAAAAAGTATAATAACAAATATCCCGACCTCAATGGGAAATTCAAAACATTCTGTGTTTATGTTTTTGATTTTATAAGTCTTTGCGAAAGCAAGGTCTCCTTTTCAATTACTAATCAATTATTTGTCGTTATAGGTGATGGTAAAGTCTCAGAAAGTGAGTTTGGTAATACAAAGAAACATCTTTTAATTGACCAGGATACCTGTTAAAGCTCTGATGTGAGTTATTATTTCATACTATTTTACTTTAAGTTTTGACATGTATTTACTGTTAAAAGACTATCGTTAGAAACAAGTAATCACAAAGTTTTATCAAAGATATCTGGAAGAATTGCATTCTTAAATATCTGTCATATATAAAACATTTATTATTTAAAAATAACATAATCTTGAATTCTAATTTATGATATAAAAATGTGAATTTTAGGTTTAATAGAGAGTACTTTCAAATTCGAAAAATAAAATGAACAATGTGCAACTGATTGTTTTGAATGTAAAGAAATAGTTGTTTTCAAGTTATTTGTTTCAAGATTTGATCAGATTTCCATGCGATTATTTTGCATCATATTTTATGGTATTTGTATGTGTTTATTTTGCACGATAATAATTATGACTGTTTTCTTATTTACAGGTAATTGGAAAAGGACAACGCAAGATACATCTTTAATACTTTTGACAGTTGATATAAGTGTTTTTTTTATTTATTTTTCACGTTAATCATATATTATGATTAGTTGGAAAATATATTTTTTGAAAATAAATGATGCACCATACATGTACAGTAGTTCGGTTGTCTTTGGTTTATGTCTGTCATATTGTTTTTCGTATTTCTTTCTGTTATAAATAAGGTTTTTAGTTATTATCGTTTGTATTGTTTCATTTTTTATGGCGAGACTTTTTTAAGGCAATTATAAAGTTTTCCTCGTTGTTGAATGCTGTACAGTGACCTATAATTGCTTAAATCCAATCATTTAAAATATGATGGATAATTGTCTCATTGGTAATCATACCTGAATCCTCATTTTTACAAATATAAATTTATTGTCACAATTAATTTAATAATCTCCCCAAATAAAAAAAAATATAGGTGTCCAAGTCGTCCTTAGATTTTAGCTGAAGTATTCATTTCGTGTGTGATTTAGAAAATAAAAATTAAATTTATCAACGACAGCAGATAGACTGTTGGTGGGACTTAATATATATTTATAGTCTAAGTCATCATTAAAGTGAATAACTCTTTTTAAAAGAGGCAGGTTTAGTCATGTTTCATCTTTTATTGATGATAATTTCCCTTTTAATAATTTCTTTTTATCTATTATAGTTTTAAATACAAAAGGCAAAACGCGCCATTTTTATTTTAATTTACATTAAAAGCACTAACAGAAATAACGAGTTGACTGCTGATTTAGGCCAATATGGCTGATTTGTAGATATTATCTTGCTTATCATTTTAACTACTAACGACTTCGGACATGTTGAGGTATTTGATGATCTCTTCTTGTCAATATTTTTTGTTATCTGGAGGTTCTATTGTTTATAGTTTATTCGATATTAGGCAAACACACAATAAACTGATAGAAATCATCCTCAAAGGGCAAGGATTCGTCTAGACTTATTTGTAGATGTTGTTCTGTTGATCATTTTGTTATTGATGGTTTCTGACTATTTATGAAAGTTTCCAAGATAATTAATTTAAAGTTGTAAAATTCGTCATTTCAGGGCAATAACTATCTTTTTATAGCGGGTTTCAAAATAATCGGCAAAACTTGCATTTTACCCATATGTTCTATTTTTAACCATGTCGGCCATCTTGGTTGGAATGCGGGGTCATCGGACATATTTTTAAAACTAGATAACCTACTAATGATCTGGTTTTATTACATTTGGTCCAGTTGTTTCTGAGAATAAGGTTTTGTTAAAGTTAACAGACGCCGTTAATAAAAGTGGATCTTAGCCGAAGGACGCAGCAAAAAAAAAAAAAAAAAAAAAAAATGCATCCGGGGCTTGCTTCAGCTGGCCTCTTAATAAAAATGTGTACTAGTCAAGTGATAATGGACATCATACTAAACTCCGAAATATACAAATGAACCAAAATTAAAAATCACACAAGACTAACAAAGGAAAGAGACTCCTGACTTCGGACAGAATATATAACAAAAGAAACTAAGCAAAATGACGATACATAAATTAACAAAGGACTACTAGCAGTTACTGACATGCTAATGTGACTTGTCTATATGCCTGTTTGTGTTTCTTTGTTACATATTTGTTTGTTTTCAAATTAAAGTGTTTAAAATTATAACACAATGTTGACTTGACTGCGTTACCAAACTTTTGACATTTTCACCTAAAATGTGTCGTTTGTTTTGTTCACACATCGGATTCAAAAAAGTGAATTTCAAGCGACTTTCATTAAAATGAGAGGTTTAGCTAGCTATAAAACAAGGTTTCATCCTCCATTTTCTACATAAGAAACTACCTGTACCAAGTCAGGAATACGACAGTTGTTTTCCATTCGTTTCATGTGTTTGAGCTTTTCATTTTGTAGTTTGATTAGGGCCTTTCTATTTTGAAAATTTATCGTGTTTTATTAGATTAGACCGTTGGTTTTCTTGTTTGAATAGTTTTACAATTGTAATTTCGGGCCCTTTACAGTTTGTTGTTCGGTGTTAGAAAAGACTTTCCGTTGAAGACCGCACTTTGACCTCTAATGGTTTAATTTTTACACATTGTAGTTGGACAGAGAGCTGTCTATTAGGCACTCATACCATATCTTCTTCTTGTTTTAGACTGTAACAATATAGTTTCGTCCTCTAAATTTTGAATGGAACCAAAGACTTGGTTTATCAAATAGATGAATTTCATCACAGCTTTTCGTGTTTTACTTTCAAATAGAAAATGAAAGGATATGGAGTAAATGAACATGGGACAAAATCGCACACAATACATAGAAAACATAGAAAGTTATCAATGAACAGGGCTTTTATTCCTGTTCTTTATCTTGACAGTTGATGTAGGGTCTTCAACAATGAACAAATGAAAGGAACACAACCATAACTAAAACAATCAAATATACATGACATAAAAACGCACCAACGAACTCAGTAAGCATCAAGATCAAAATGAAATCCAATACGGCCTGAATAGTAGCCAAGAGTTCGTCACACACCATAAATATTTTAAATAACTATATACTTGACTTGTAAAAAGAACTTTGAAGGAAATCGAACAGTTGGTGGAAGTAAATTCAGTAGAATGGCTTCCTGTAGTTCTTCATGTGTAGGTTTAGTTACTATCTTAAAGCATAGATGCACAACAATTTGGAAATATGTTTTCTGATTTTTAGCGATTTGCGTAGGATTCTTATCACATTGTCTACTAACTCTAAGTTGATTGTGTATCCATTCACTGTAGTTTACAAAGTTAAAGCAGTTTCTTCAATACAACCACAAAGTTTTAATATCTCGGAAAAATACCATCCGATGCATGTTCATTTCAAGCACTTGATAAAAAAAACATGACTTCAAATGACCGCGATATCGGACGAACTTCGTCGTTCCTAGTCACATTCACCTTCTAGAAATTCCAAAAAAGTGTTACATTAAACAATGATAGGAGTCTTCAGATTCTTGTACGACATTTCAAATGAACTTATAAAAGAAGACATATTTTTAATATGTAAAATATTTCACTCTAACTCTTTGACCAGACTAGAGACATCATTAATTTACAGTATAAATAACTCGCTCTTTATTTAAGTCTTAGTAATAACCAATTAAAACAGAATTATCTTCTCTGCTGTCTTAAATTATTTTATTCAGCTTAAATTTCAATTAGCAAATAAAATTGGTTTTCTTGAATATATACAAGTATTCAACACCAATTTTTGATAAAGGTCTAGAGATATATATTTGCAAAACTATGCAACTGAAGCTATTGCATGACTGTATTTGTTTATTTGGTAAAAAAGACGCCCTACCGTAACAGTTCTTGGTGGAACGTTGACTTCAGGTATTAAACACACAACCAGACAACTGTCATACTTTTACAGTCATCTATTGAGTGTAAATATTTATTAAAGACACTCTTAACATCTTTATAGTTGACAATAAAGCAAGTAATCGTTTATATTCGGACTATTAACTTGTAATATATAAATTTACATGAATTCGTCCGGGGAGAAAATTTTAGGGACTGAATTTTCGGCTCTCCCTTGACACCATTTGCGAGAATGGTCTTGAGAAACGATGATAGTCCGTCGGATGGGGAAGGTAAATGGCTGACCCGTGTTAAGAGAGAGCCATATCTCTTGCACGTAAAAGACACCCTTGTATATATCGATAAAGAGCAGGCTAATGCCGCTACAAGGCAGCACTCACACCCGCAAAGTGGAAAGGGATTATATAACTTGTTTCCCAATCCACTATAAATATATATGTTTAAAATAAATAATCCGAGGTAAATCAAAAAGGGAAATACTGTAATCATAGATATAATAGCCATAGATAAAGTACTGAACCCACATCAAAAGCAAATGATATTTGCCAAAATTTTATCACCCTCTTATTATATACATGTCACACTTGGTGTTAATTAGCCTTTATTGGCAATTGCCGTCGATTAATATCTAATAAATTGTGAACCGGGAGAGTAATATGTCATTCTTCGTTAGTTTTCGTAATCTTCCGGTACATCATTTACAAGATCTTACATGGTAGTTCCTGAAAGTTGAAATTTATTATCAAGCAATGAGAAAGAAAAAAAAAAGGAGATACATACGTACAAATGACACTTAACACCTTATCTCTTTGTAGTATATAAGACTACTCGATATGAGCGTAAAACTATTTTGTTAAAATAGGTTATTTGATACAGTTTTAATTTGTATATATAGGTTATTTGATACAGTTTTAATTTGTATATACCTTTCATTATACATGAAAGGTATATACAAATTAAAACTGTATCAAATAACCTATTTTTAACAAAATAGTTTTACGCATACATGAAAGGTATATACAAATTAAAACTGTATCAAATAACCTATTTTTAACAAAATAGTTTTACGCTCATATCGAGTATATAAACATTCCAAACAAAATGTCAAGGTGTAATTCCTTGACATTTTGTTTGGAATGTTTATATACGTGCTTAAAATGCAAGTCAAGATGACCGATGTTTACATGGTTCTTATTAGTCCTGAATATGCATCAAATATTTGCCACTGAACGTTATGAATCAACGATCATGTAATCAATCACTGTAATCGAAAATACACACAAATGGGTTCATACCAAATTAAACAACATTATATATACACAAATGAAATATTTGCAAATTAATTTTTTTTATGTCAAGTCGAGTTTCTGTTTTATACCCTTTTATACTGTAAATTTAAGCTGAAACTCAGTAAGAATGAATTTTTGACATGACAATAATATCACTAATTTGAGCTTTAAACAAATAACATTCAATAAAAACAAGTGACATGGAAATTTCTAATGTAAGTATATTTAAGCAACTAGCTCAAGCTTTTATAATCCACAGTGCAGACATTTATCTCGATAAAAACTTTTTTCTTTAAATCGCCATAGAAAAATTCGACTCGGTTCGACCTCTTAACCACGCATACCATCAGTAAACGACATGTCTCTTCTTGTCAATCATACAGGTCTTATTTCCCGAGTGCAACCGATACAAGTGCTATGACAATTTAATTTTAAATACCTGTTAAGTCCATTTTCCATGATTTCGCTATTTTATTATTTCGACAACAGCATAACCTTCGCATTTGTTGACCGATTTTCTCCAAATAAATTACAATCCAAACAACTTTTACAATCAGGCGCTTAAATAACAAGTTGACTACTGATTTAGGCCAATATGGCTGATTTGTAGATATTATCTTGCTTATCATTTTAACTACTAACGACTTCGGACATGTTGAGGTATTTGATGATCTCTTCTTGTCAATATTTTTGTTATCTGGAGGTTCTATTGTTTATAGTTTATTCGATATTAGGCAAACACACAATAAACTGATAGAAATCATCCTCAAAGGGCAAGGATTCGTCTAGACTTATTTGTAGATGTTGTTCTGTTGATCATTTTGTTATTGATGGTTTCTGACTATTTATGAAAGTTTCAAGATAATTAATTTAAAGTTGTAAAATTCGTCATTTCAGGGCAATAACTATCTTTTATAGCGGGTTTCAAAATAATCGGCAAAACTTGCATTTTACCCATATGTTCTATTTTAACCATGTCGGCCATCTTGGTTGGAATGCGGGTCATCGGACATATTTTTAAAACTAGATAACCTACTAATGATCTGGTTTTATTACATTTGGTCCAGTTGTTTCTGAGAATAAGGTTTTGTTAAAGTTAACAGACGCCGTTAATAAAAGTGGATCTTAGCCGAAGGACGCAGCAAAAAAAAAAAAAAAAAAAAAAAAAATGCATCCGGGGCTTGCTTCAGCTGGCCTCTTAATAAAAATGTGTACTAGTCAAGTGATAATGGACATCATACTAAACTCCGAAATATACAAATGAACCAAAATTAAAAATCACACAAGACTAACAAAGGAAAGAGACTCCTGACTTCGGACAGAATATATAACAAAAGAAACTAAGCAAAATGACGATACATAAATTAACAAAGGACTACTAGCAGTTACTGACATGCTAATGTGACTTGTCTATATGCCTGTTTGTGTTTCTTTGTTACATATTTGTTTGTTTTCAAATTAAAGTGTTTAAAATTATAACACAATGTTGACTTGACTGCGTTACCAAACTTTTGACATTTTCACCTAAAATGTGTCGTTTGTTTTGTTCACACATCGGATTCAAAAAAGTGAATTTCAAGCGACTTTCATTAAAATGAGAGGTTTAGCTAGCTATAAAACAAGGTTTCATCCTCCATTTTCTACATAAGAAACTACCTGTACCAAGTCAGGAATACGACAGTTGTTTTCCATTCGTTTCATGTGTTTGAGCTTTTCATTTTGTAGTTTGATTAGGGCCTTTCTATTTTGAAAATTTATCGTGTTTTATTAGATTAGACCGTTGGTTTTCTTGTTTGAATAGTTTTACAATTGTAATTTCGGGCCCTTTACAGTTTGTTGTTCGGTGTTAGAAAAACTTTCCGTTGAAGACCGCACTTTGACCTCTAATGGTTTAATTTTTACACATTGTAGTTGGACAGAGAGCTGTCTATTAGGCACTCATACCATATCTTCTTCTTGTTTTAGACTGTAACAATATAGTTTCGTCCTCTAAATTTTGAATGGAACCAAAGACTTGGTTTATCAAATAGATGAATTTCATCACAGCTTTTCGTGTTTTACTTTCAAATAGAAAATGAAAGGATATGGAGTAAATGAACATGGGACAAAATCGCACACAATACATAGAAAACATAGAAAGTTATCAATGAACAGGGCTTTTATTCCTGTTCTTTATCTTGACAGTTGATGTAGGGTCTTCAACAATGAACAAATGAAAGGAACACAACCATAACTAAAACAATCAAATATACATGACATAAAAACGCACCAACGAACTCAGTAAGCATCAAGATCAAAATGAAATCCAATACGGCCTGAATAGTAGCCAAGAGTTCGTCACACACCATAAATATTTTAAATAACTATATACTTGACTTGTAAAAAGAACTTTGAAGGAAATCGAACAGTTGGTGGAAGTAAATTCAGTAGAATGGCTTCCTGTAGTTCTTCATGTGTAGGTTTAGTTACTATCTTAAAGCATAGATGCACAACAATTTGGAAATATGTTTTCTGATTTTTAGCGATTTGCGTAGGATTCTTATCACATTGTCTACTAACTCTAAGTTGATTGTGTATCCATTCACTGTAGTTTACAAAGTTAAAGCAGTTTCTTCAATACAACCACAAAGTTTTAATATCTCGGAAAAATACCATCCGATGCATGTTCATTTCAAGCACTTGATAAAAAAAACATGACTTCAAATGACCGCGATATCGGACGAACTTCGTCGTTCCTAGTCACATTCACCTTCTAGAAATTCCAAAAAAGTGTTACATTAAACAATGATAGGAGTCTTCAGATTCTTGTACGACATTTCAAATGAACTTATAAAAAGAAGACATATTTTTTAATATGTAAAAATATTTCACTCTAACTCTTTGACCAGACTAGAGACATCATTAATTTACAGTATAAATAACTCGCTCTTTATTTAAGTCTTAGTAATAACCAATTAAAACAGAATTATCTTCTCTGCTGTCTTAAATTATTTTATTCAGCTTAAATTTCAATTAGCAAATAAAATTGGTTTTCTTGAATATATACAAGTATTCAACACCAATTTTTGATAAAGGTCTAGAGATATATATTTGCAAAACTATGCAACTGAAGCTATTGCATGACTGTATTTGTTTATTTGGTAAAAAAGACGCCCTACCGTAACAGTTCTTGGTGGAACGTTGACTTCAGGTATTAAACACACAACCAGACAACTGTCATACTTTTACAGTCATCTATTGAGTGTAAATATTTATTAAAGACACTCTTAACATCTTTATAGTTGACAATAAAGCAAGTAATCGTTTATATTCGGACTATTAACTTGTAATATATAAATTTACATGAATTCGTCCGGGGAGAAAATTTTAGGGACTGAATTTTCGGCTCTCCCTTGACACCATTTGCGAGAATGGTCTTGAGAAACGATGATAGTCCGTCGGATGGGGAAGGTAAATGGCTGACCCGTGTTAAGAGAGAGCCATATCTCTTGCACGTAAAGACACCCTTGTATATATCGATAAAGAGCAGGCTAATGCCGCTACAAGGCAGCACTCACACCCGCAAAGTGGAAAGGGATTATATAACTTGTTTCCCAATCCACTATAAATATATATGTTTAAAATAAATAATCCGAGGTAAATCAAAAAGGGAAATACTGTAATCATAGATATAATAGCCATAGATAAAGTACTGAACCCACATCAAAAGCAAATGATATTTGCCAAAATTTTATCACCCTCTTATTATATACATGTCACACTTGGTGTTAATTAGCCTTTATTGGCAATTGCCGTCGATTAATATCTAATAAATTGTGAACCGGGAGAGTAATATGTCATTCTTCGTTAGTTTTCGTAATCTTCCGGTACATCATTTACAAGATCTTACATGGTAGTTCCTGAAAGTTGAAATTTATTATCAAGCAATGAGAAAGAAAAAAAAAAGGAGATACATACGTACAAATGACACTTAACACCTTATCTCTTTGTAGTATATAAGACTACTCGATATGAGCGTAAAACTATTTTGTTAAAAATAGGTTATTTGATACAGTTTTAATTTGTATATATAGGTTATTTGATACAGTTTTAATTTGTATATACCTTTCATTATACATGAAAGGTATATACAAATTAAACTGTATCAAATAACCTATTTTTAACAAAATAGTTTTACGCATACATGAAAGGTATATACAAATTAAAACTGTATCAAATAACCTATTTTTAACAAAATAGTTTTACGCTCATATCGAGTAGTATATAAACATTCCAAACAAAATGTCAAGGTGTAATTCCTTGACATTTTGTTTGGAATGTTTATATACGTGCTTAAAATGCAAGTCAAGATGACCGATGTTTACATGGTTCTTATTAGTCCTGAATATGCATCAAATATTTGCCACTGAACGTTATGAATCAACGATCATGTAATCAATCACTGTAATCGAAAATACACACAAATGGGTTCATACCAAATTAAACAACATTATATATACACAAATGAAATATTTGCAAATTAATTTTTTTTATGTCAAGTCGAGTTTCTGTTTTATACCCTTTTATACTGTAAATTTAAGCTGAAACTCAGTAAGAATGAATTTTTGACATGACAATAATATCACTAATTTGAGCTTTAAACAAATAACATTCAATAAAAACAAGTGACATGGAAATTTCTAATGTAAGTATATTTAAGCAACTAGCTCAAGCTTTTATAATCCACAGTGCAGACATTTATCTCGATAAAAACTTTTTTCTTTAAATCGCCATAGAAAAATTCGACTCGGTTCGACCTCTTAACCACGCATACCATCAGTAAACGACATGTCTCTTCTTGTCAATCATACAGGTCTTATTTCCCGAGTGCAACCGATACAAGTGCTATGACAATTTAATTTTAAATACCTGTTAAGTCCATTTTCCATGATTTCGCTATTTTATTATTTCGACAACAGCATAACCTTCGCATTTGTTGACCGATTTTCTCCAAATAAATTACAATCCAAACAACTTTTACAATCAGGCGCTTCTTATTGCTTCCGCCTCCTGGCATATTGCGTAAACCCCTGAGGGTTTACGCAGTATATATTGGACGACCTCTGTAGTCTTTCGGAACACCGGAAGTCTTTTCGGAATACATCTGTTCTTTTCTATGACCACCTGCGTAATAGGTTATTAATTGATCTAATGAATATTCATTAACGCTATACAGTTGTTGAAGAGATAATTGTTTATCGAGACTAAATATATATATTTGATATCCTCTGGGACTATTATACTAACATATTTTGTCACAGATATCCTACATCAGTAGTTATTGATAGAAGCTGTTGTGTAACGTTTTCTGAAGAACAAGCTGTGTTCCCATTTGGGATAAGATTTTAAGCGAAAAAAGTGACTGTCAGTGAATAAATATGGCGTTTTTAGGATTTTAAAATTTGGCCATTTTAGCGAAATAAAAAAAAAAAGAGCGCAGTCCATTCAAGCAGGTTTAAATTCTTTATAATAACAGAATAAAGTACGACCATGCGGTTGCCAGTAATAGCTCACCTCTACTTCATTTCTCTACTGGATAGTTGTCTCTTTGGCAATCATACATATGTCCATATTTGTTATCAATCTTATATGAAAACAATGCCAGGTAATGCTGGAAATTAAGTCGAAATTTAAAAGGCACCTTTTGGGTGTGTTAATTCAGAGAAATATAATACAGTATTATAAGTGTCTGGCCAATTAAATGCAAAATTATGTCATATCGAAACATTTGATTGGTGAATACGCGTCTGACTAAGTCCTTGAAATTATTCTTTAGATCTATATAAAACGATTCACGAACACTAATCGATGACTTCCTAATTCTTTAAAACTTGTGGTCATTGCGATAAACAAAAATGGGGTTTGATATATTCCTCGATGTTTGCCATCGAAAACTATCGTAAATTACTACCGGTATGTGGTTTTCGAGAAAAGATTATCAATATTGTTTACGTACTTATTTAGTGATGATTATCTTATCAAGTCAGAGATCTGTTTGTTTTCTCTTTTGTTTTTTTTTTTTGGGGGTCGAGCTTTCAAAGGGACACTGACCTGTGTCGACTACCCTCTCCAAAAAATATAGTTATAAATTTAAAATCCATCCTTTTGTTTTTGTCATGTGAAACCCCTCCCCAAATAAACCTAGTTAAAACATAATGTAGCAGGTGCACAGCTTTGTGTCTTAAAAGTCTTATAGATGAAGTTTTGGGAATTCCGTCAATTCATTTACAAGGAGTTGCGGCAATCTGTATTTATAAGTCAAGTTAGAGGGTCTAGTTGACAGATGCCCAGAGCGTGTTTGGCGAAAAGTTAGGACGATATGTTATAAGCAAAATTAACCACACACAAAAAAAAACCAGCTTAGTACAAATTATTTTTCTTAAAATGAAAATCAATATCCATATTCAACCGACAGGCGATTGCAAACATAATATATATTTTTTTTAAATTGCGTACTGGACATGAACTACATGTAAACTGCATTGGACTTTTCATTCCTGCTTCCTTCTCAGTTTCTTTCACAAAGCCGTATAAAACAACAAAGCTACAGCTTCTTTTTTATTTGGGCTAATTTACAAAAGGACAGGCTAGAAATAAAAAGTGAGATTCGTTTTAAAAAGTATAATAATTCCGGTTTCAAACTGTTTCACTCCAAAAGCTTGGTTTGAGTTTGTTGCCCGTGCATGGTATTTATAAATTAATCAAAAATATCGTGTATATGATAGCCAATGACCAAACAACAAAACAACACCAATTTTAAAAAAGAAAACATTAAATGTGATTATCTATAATACCGCAGTTCCACTAGGCCACGATCGCACTAAGATCTGTGAAAAAAATGATCGTGCAGATCGCAGTAAGGTCGTAGTACGGTCGTGGTGAGGTCTTCATGATCGTGATGAGCGTGGCCAACTTTGAACATGTTCAAAACAATCGTGGTGCGGTCGTGGCGAAATCAGGTCGTAGTAGAAGCGTAGTGAGAGCGCAGTAAGGTCGTGGTAAGATCGCAAAGGTCGCTGTACCATCGTAGCGACAGCGTAGCGAAATAGCGATTCTAGTCGGTAAGACTGCGCTACGATCTCACAGCGACTTTACTACGACCTCACTACGACCATCACGTTCTTACCGCGACCCAAACACGCTTCCACTACGACTATACCACGCTGTTCAAGACCATAGTACGATCTTAGCACGCCCATGCCGTCCTCATCACGCTGTTCTTACGACCCGACTACGTTCATGCTACGATCATCATGCTCTTTGTTATTGTCATATAAAATTTATAAAAGCTCTCCAGCTTTTGTTTGTATGTTATTTGGATCTCTTGTCCTTTATCTCAAACGGCCCAATCATTCTTGACACATCTGTGTTGTCCCTACTATCGTTCACTAAAACATCGTCATTTGATCTTGATGGACCAGCAATAAGTTGTGATTCAGGTTGGATTGGTCGGTCCGACATATATCTTCTGGATCGATCATGATTCGTTACTATCAGATCTTCCTCTGCCCCTACCTCTACCCTCACCCTTATGTAGATTTTGGTTGCATGACTGCGTTGTTTCCGAGAAACTCTACGTATCAATGAGAAATAGAAGGAATGATACAGTATTTATATGGAACACGATGTTGACGTTATTGCTGGGAGCGTAGCAAGATCGCGGTATGAACGTGGTATGATCGTAGTATGGTCGTGGTAAGAGCGTGCTATAATCGCAGTAGTAGCATGGTAAGATCGTGTTGCAATCAGATAAATCGTAGTATGGTCGTAGTGGGGACGTGATGAGCGTAGAAAGATCGTGATAATCGTAGTGAGGTCGCAGAATAAGCGTGGTGAGAACGTGGTATAATCGTAGCGGGATCGTTGTAGAAGCGTAATGAAGACGTAGTACTAGCAACGTGATTGAAACGAAAATTTACATTTTCATGCCGCTCATACTGCGAGCTCACAACGATCTGAAATTATTTTCGATCGTGGTGAGCGAGGTGCGATCGTGGTCTTGTGTGACTGGGGCATAAGCATTTCCGCGAGGAAAAAAACAAAAATTTGCTTCCGCAGTTGCAGATTTAACATTGTTGTTATGATATTTTGAGTAGTTTTAAAAATATAAACCAATAATATATATATAAAATTGAGAATGGAAATGGGGAATATGTCAAAGAGACAACAACCCGACCAAAGAGCAAACAACAGCCGAGGCCACCAATGGGTCTTCAATGCAGCGAGAAAATCCCGCACCCGGAGGTGGTCCTCAGCTGGCACCTAACTAAAATTGTGTGCTACTTCAGTGAAAATGGACGTTACACTAAACTCCAAAACATATAAATGAACTAAAATTAAAAAACATACTAGACTTACAAAGTTATATATATATAAACCAGTTTGATACAATTATAAAAAAACAGGTTTTAGTTTGGGATTATCAACAAGAGAATGCAGCTCAGAATTTATAACTTTTTTCAAACTGGCTACACAAACAAATAATCATGATTAATTGATTAAATTTCTTCACATTTGAACTTTAGCCTGAAAACTAACTCTTATATATAAAAAAAAAAAAAAACAGCACCTTAGAATGGAATATCCAATGGTTGACTTAGCATGTTGTCTTTCGGGAGTGCGGAGATTAAAAAAATGATTCCTTTAACAAGAGTAAAACAATGCATCTTTATTAAACAATTATCTGATATTTAATGTCAATAGATATAGGAAGATGTGGTATGAGACAACTCTCCATCCAAGTAACAATTTATAAAAGTAAACCATTATAGGTCAAGGTACGGCCTTCAACACGGAGCCTTGGCTCAAACACGCATTTGGGTTTACGATTGCATTTCTTTTTTTAAAGAAAGCAACTTGTTTTTACTTGAGACAGGTAACGCACATTAATTATTGGCTGATAAGACGAGAGCCCGATAATTTAAATATAACAAGTTGCTTTCTTTAAAAAAAGAAATGCAATCGTAAACCCAAAATGCATGTTTGGTATTAAATATTAGATATTTTTTAAGAAAAGAGTTAGTTTCTAGGCTTAACAAATTAATGATTTTTGTGCTTATAAAAAAGAAATGCAATATGTGAAACTTAATAGCTGTTTTTTGGGGGGAATTTGAGATACACAACAGCCTGTGTTTGATTTTGCTTTTTCCACCTGCCCACCCGTGCCCACTCTAGCTATAATCTCTTTTTGTAAAAATATTGATTATAAATGCTTATCTGCTTTTTCAAGTGATTGTACTTGCATGTTTTTAGATTAAACAAAGAAACTACATGCCCACTCCTATGGGTGGGCAGAGTGGACAAGGTAGAATTTTGCCCACCCGGTGCCCACCCTTTGGTGGGCCGGTAGACAAAGCAGAATCCACCTGAGCTGTAGTGTATGTTCAAAGTTATTTGAACAAGGACTTGTTATTGTATTATTAAGATCCTTACACCAGCTCTGCAAGGTTTTAGTGATGCTTAGGGTTGTAAGCATTGGCAATTTAAAGTTGTGTGATTTGTGCTATGAAAAGTTTAAGTTCTTACAAATAAACAAACTAAACTGAAATTTAAATTAAAAAAAAATTACCATATACAAATTGAATTTATCACTGAATACCCTTTGTTAAACATGAGTTTGTTTTAAATTCACAATTATGAAAATTGTAAGGTGTTCCTTTTTATATTTGAACATGTTCTTTCATTAACTTTTAAAATAGTGTCTTTTACATGGTATAGTTACATTAATGTTTTATGATATGTATGTAAAATTTTTTAAAACAGGTATATTCATAAGCACATGTCTTTGTCAGAAGCATGTTGTTTGAATTGTTATAACAGTGTTTTGGTACCCTTAGTAGGATGCAGTTCAAAGTGAGCCAAATATTGAAGGCTGTATTATAACCTGTAATTCCTTACTTTAACTACACTGTGTCTTACTGGAGAGTTTTCTTTGGCATTCCTACCACTTTAAAAACACATTTTCTCTCTGACATTTGATTATTTCATTAGAATAATCTAAATATTTTAATTGAACTGAAGTAGCCTTGTAGGTTTCTTATATTGACCTATCCTTCTTCTATTATACTAGTCTAGTCATTTGGGTGCACTGTATAACCTACTGATCACTGAGATGGTTTGTATTGAAAGAAAAAATGTAACCTGTAAATTTACATTTTGCCTAATTGTACCACATTGTGTCAATGACATTCATACCACATCTTCTGAATTTTAAAGCGAATCTGTTTTGAATGAAAAATTAATTGATTTCCAAAATTGATTTTTTTAACTCAAACCAGCTGAATCTAGAAAGTAATCTCCAATTATATATGTCATTCAATGTCAAGTTTCTTGGTGCTTCTATGTTTGTTCAGTGTGAGCCACGGCTTCGTCGGTGTTGTTGAAGGACGTACATTGACCTATAATGGTTTATTTTTTTAAATTGTCATTTGAATGGAAAGTTGTCCCATTGGCACTCACACCACATCTTCCTATATCTTTTAAGTGATGTTATTTTTTTTAGTTTTTTTTTCTAAATTAGATTACTAAACAATCATTTGAAAAGGCTATTGTCTCATTCGTAAAGTTTACATCTCACTACACCTGCTTGGACTTTACAATGTAGCTATTATGTCATCAACAAATGGTTACAACAGGCGTCGCTCTATATAATTAAGAATCTCTCAGTATCAATTAAAAATAATTTTATACTCACTTACTGTCTTGTTAACTAATTAATTAGTACAACAACCGATTTGTTTTTGCAAGGCTACTTTAACACCACAAAGAAACACATACAACCCATACACCGTAGCGATTATATAAGACATCAGAGGAAGTTTAGTTTACACAGTTATGAGAACTGTTGACCAGGAGCTTTTAATTAATTTATAGAGAACGCGTTTATATCAATACATTATCAAAATGATCAGACAAAGCTTTGTTGCTTTTGATAAAAATTTAAAAAAAGAATTATCATTAATAAAACAAACTTTAAAATTTCATAAAATTATTTTACATGCATAAAAACCTAAATATCAAATTTATACATAATCTATTAAAACCGAAAATTCATTATCTGATTGTTTTCACAAAAAATAATTATTTTGTTTTTATAAAGAGGAACATTTTAAAATTAATTACTACAGAAGTGATAATTAGTACTGTTGACCAGGAGCTTTTAATTAATTTATAGAGAATGCGTTTATATCAGTACATTATCAAAATGATCACACAAAGCTTTGTTGCTTTTGATAAAATTAAAAAAAATTATCATTAATAAAACAAACTTCAAAATTTCATAAAATTATTTTACATGCATAAAAACCTAAATATCAAATTTATACATAATCTATTAAAACCGAAAATTCATTATCTGATTGTTTTCACAAAAAATAATTATTTTGTTTTTATAAAGAGGAACATTTTAAAATTAATTACTACAGAAGTGATAATTAGTTCCTGGCTAAGGTAACTATAAATAGAAAGTATTTGTGGCTAAGGTAACTATAAATAGAAAGTATTTGTTCTTATCTCTATCTGCATCTGTCATCACTCGGTATCTAAAATAGACATTTGATATCTTATCGCTGACCCTATTAAGTCTACCGAAATTGCATGCATGATTAATTTTAAGATTTATGATCGTAATTAATGTTGATAAATTGTGATTCGTTTCTTTTATTCAAATTTGAGTCTATATTTTATAATAACCGACACATGGCTAATTATCTATAGATGTATTTATAAACCGGATGTTGTGTCTGTAATTAGATATTCTTTTGTCTACAATACACATCATGATAGCAAGTTGATGTTGTTATTCTGCCTGAAGCAATTCTTGTATTAATGAGCCTTCCTGTCCGAGTATACCCACAAATAACATGGTGGCAGCGGTGAGCAACGTCTGAAACGTTATAAAACTAACATTTATCATAAACATTTTGCGTAAGTGGTCCTGAAAGCACCATCACAAAATAATAATTCTCCACGTGGTTGAAAGACGCTGAATCAGCAATGGCCGAGGCTTTAACAAACACTTTCCGTCTACCCCCACAATTAAATGTCACAGAAGGAAATGTGTCAGAAAACTTTAAGAAATGGAAACGGCAAGTTGAAATATATCTTGTGGCTAGCGGAGCTGTAAAAAAGGACGGTGCAGTCCAAGTAGCGATAATTTTGAATTGTGCCGGTCCCAACATTGTAGACATATTTGACCAAATTCAGTGGACAGAGGAGGTGATGAAAAGAAACCCGACAAACTTTTCGAAAACTAGAGGCCTACTGCAATCCAAGAAAAAATGAAGTTCTAGAGTCCCATAGATTTTGGATGGTACCATATCAAGAACCTTTTGACAATTTCTTAACTGAATTGAGAACTAGAGCAAATTCGTGCAATTTCCAAGAGAAAGATCGTATGATGCGTGACAAAATTATCTTTAGCGTCACGGGCAAACTGCAGGAACTTTTATTAAGAGGACAAGATTAACTTAGACAAGGCAATCAACATTTGTAGAGCTTATGAACAATCAAATAAACATGTTAAGGAGTTGAGAGAATCTACAAATTCGACTCACACAGTCAATAAAGTTACACACCATGATAAGTTCAAAAAGAAAACTTACCAACCTGAAAGTAAAAGACCCCAAACTAGACACCCTCAATCACAGAGTAAAACTTCTTACAACACACAAATTAACAACAAAGAATGTAATTTCTGTGGCTACAAACATGAAAGAAAAAAGGAAAAATGTCCAGCATGGGGAAAAACATGCGATGCATGCAAAGGTAGAAACCATTTTAAAGCTAAATGCAAGAAAATACACTCAATCAGCTCAACACAAAGTGACCCAGAAGAAGATGACTGCTGGTTGAATGCTATCACTGGCCATACATCTGAAAATGTAATTCAAGCAATAGGTGCAGAGTCTAAAAACATTTCAGCTTTAATGAATGTAAATGATTGCGATGTTAGATTTCAATTAGATAGCGCAGCCGATGTAAATACGATTTGTAAACGATATATTCGTAAAGAACAAGTAAAACCAAGCACAATCACACTACGCATGTGGAACAAAACACCTATGAAACCAATAGGAGAGGTACATTTGAAATTAATAAATCCGAAAAATGGTGATGAAACCATGGCAACTTTGGTCGTTGTGCCAAATGGACATATGAACTTACTAGGCCTGGATACAATCCGTAGAATGGGATTAATAACTGTCAATGATGACCGTTTCATTGCAAAAGTTGAAACACAGAAAATTGGCGATCTAGGAGAGATAACTCTGAAAGTTGATGAAAATGTACCTGCAAAAACATTACCAAGTAGGAAACTGCCGCTCTCTTTACAAGACGATGTTAAGAAGGAAATTGACAAGTTAGTTGAGAGACAAGTTTTGATACCAGTGACTGAACCGTCTAAATGGGTTAGTCAAATGGCAGTCGTAAGAAAACCGAATGGAAAACTGAGAATTTGCATTGATCCGCAACCGCTTAATACTGCATTAATGAGAGAACATTATAAACTACCAACTCTAGATGACGTACTTCCGAAATTAGCAAATGCTAAGATCTTTAGCCGACTTGATGTTCGAGAGGCATATTGGCATGTAAAACTAGACAAAGAGTCTAGTGATTTAACAACAATGATAACACCATTTGGGCGATACCGTTGGGCGAGACTTCCGTTTGGTCTCAAAGTTTCAAGCGAAATTTTTCAACGAAAGCTCACAGAAGCTCTGGGAGATATAGAAGGAGTATTCACAATAGCAGACGATATCATTGTTGCAGGTTGTGGTCGTACGAACGAGGAAGCACTAATAGACAATGATCGAAAACTCAAAAAGTTGTTTCAACGGTGTAATGACCATAACATTCTTCTTAATGAGGAAAAGAAAGAAGTTGGACTAACCGAGATCACGTTTCATGGTCACCGTATTACAAGAGAAGGGATAAAAGTTGACGATGTTAAAGTAAAGGCGATACATGAAATGCCCTGTCCGACCGACGTGTCAGGAGTGAAAAGATTGTGTGGCATGGTACAGTACATGGCAAAATTTCTGCCAGATCTTGCAAATGATCTAGCACCGATCCGTGAACTCACTAAAAAAGATGTACCGTGGATATGGTCCGATGAATGCAATATGGCATTTCAAAGGGTAAAGAAAAGACTTACCGAAGCACCCATATTGGCTTATTTTGATGTCAACAAAGAAGTTGTACTGCAAGTCGACAGTAGTAAGAGAGGTCTGGGAGCCGTACTGCTGCAAGAAGGAAACCTGTTGAATTTGCGTCAAGAGCACTAAAACCGTCAGAGTGTAATTGGGCTCAGATTGAAAAAAGCATTATCAATGTTATATGGTCTCGAGCGTTTTGACCAGTACACATATGGACGTAAAGTTATAGTTCAGAATGACCATAAGCCACTTGCTGCGATATTAAGTAAACCGCTAAGTCGTGCACCAAAAGATTACAAGACATTATGATGAAATTATTCAGATATGACATTGAATTCCGATTTGTAAAGGAGTCAACCTTGTATTAGCAGACACTCTAAGCAGAGCATTTTGGAAAATGACAATGCTACAGAGACCGCAAGACCACGAATTATGCAATTAAATTCTTTTGAAGATATACCGGATGCGCGACTGCAAGAAATAAGATTGGCAACAGCAGAAGATACCGAATTACAGACTCTCAAAAGAATCATCAATGATTTAGTATCCAAGAAGGAATAGTTGTAAAAGGAGAAGCCATCCTCATTCCGAAATTGTTAAGAAATGAAATGAAAAACCGTTTACACAGTGCTCATTTAGGTTATGATTCAATGATGAGGCGAGCCAGAGGAACACTATTTTGGCCAGGAATGGCAAAGAGATAAAACAAATGACAGAGTTATGTGAAATTTGCCAAGAGTCAAAACCGAAAAATCAACGAGAACCGTTAATACAACACAGTGATGGTCAATCACCGTGGACGAAAATAGGAATGGACTTGTTCGAAATAAAGGCAGACCATACCTTGTGGTCATTGATTACTTTTCGAATTTTACCGAAGTAGACTACTTATCGAAAACAACCTCTGGTCAAGTGATCACAATACTTAAGAAACAGTTTGCGAGATTTGGAATTCCGACAACAATTGTATCCGATAACGGACCTCAGTTTAGTTCCGATGAATTTCGACAATTTACAACAAAATGGGGAATAAATCATATGGTGTCGTCTCCGAATCATCCTCAAGGAAACGGAAAAGCCGAATCTGCCGTTAAAGTAATTAAGAATATGATCAAGAAAACTCTTCAAGATGGTCGTGATCAATACGAGGCGCTTCTTGAATTGCGAAACACACCTACTCAGAACACTGGTCTCAGTCCGACCGAAATAATGTTCGGAAGAAAAACCCGATCGATGATTCCATCAATTAACACAAAGCAAAAAGTACCGAATGCGAAAGCTACAGAATTACGATCAGCAAGGAAACAATCTGTCAAGAAATGTTATGACAGACGCGCAAAGAACTTACCACCGTTAGGATCTGGTGACTCAGTGTATTTCGAACACAAACAAGGACAGCACTGGAAGTTGGGAAAAGTAAAAGAAAGAATAAGCGAAAGAGCATATATAGTTAAAAGCCAGGAAGGAGTTCCGTACAGACGTAATCGATCTCATATGCGACCGACAAGTGTAAATGTACAAATCCGTGATATGTCACCACCACGGGAACTATTGAATTTTGATAAATTGGCAGAAACAAAACTGTTGTAATTAACGCGGCACTTTAAAAGGAACAAAAGCGTGTCGAACCAATTTCTAGAGTACTACCAGAGAACCAGCCTATTTGCAATTGTTACTAACTAAAGTTTTGAAAACGTTTTGAGGCGTTTGTTGTTATTTTCTAACTGCTACAGAAGTAGAAACATCGTTTAATAATTCTTTTCTGATCCTATTTGAACTTGCAATAATTCATGCTCATGTTGTTGAAAACATACTTTTATAAACGTAGAAAAAAATTCGTTTAAACAGGTTCAAGTTAGAAACAAATTAATGTTTGCATGTATTGTATTAACAAACGAAAACGACAAAACATTTGCATAGTCAAGTGTATTTTTTTTAATATATTTTAGTTGTAGGTTTCCGTTTTATTTTATTTTTCATATTCAATATCTATTTAATTACATTTTAATAACCAATTTTTTTTATTAAAGTTGCAATATTTAATCACAAAAATAACTGTAATTTAATCATATGCAAGAAAGACTTCCCTGTAATTTCAGTGCAAAAAAAATAAATAGCTTTTTACATCATGTACATCTTCCCTAAACTTAAAACCTAAAAAAATGCTACTAAAACTCTTTCTAAAGATTTTATTTTTAATTATTCTCGTTCAGAATATAAAGCGCATTGTTTACATGAAATCTTATCTCATATCTAAACACAGCTCGTTTCAACGTTTGACTCTAATTAAAATACTACGCATGTAGGTTAATATTAGCAGCTTGTAATCGTGTGCAAGAAAATATTATATCATAATAGATTTCAGATCATACGTAAAATATCTCTATAGCAACTTAAGATGCTAATGCTTATTCAACAGATTAGTAAGCTATTGCGCATGTATTTGAAAGGTGGTCATAGAAAGAACAGAAGTGTTCCGAATAACATCCGGTGTTCCGAAAGACTACATCTATCGTCCAATATATACTGCGTAAACCCTCAGGGGTTTACGCAATTATGATAAGTAATTAGTCTATTGGGAGGATGTCGGCAAATATCATCTACATCACAGGCCACTATGCGCAGTGCCGTGCTTTTGATATTTCAAAGGAAACTACATGGGGCTTAGTGGGACATATTCTGAGTACTTTATCTATGACTATTATATCTATGGCTATTATATCTATGCTGTAATCTACTACCTATTCAGGATAAGGCCATTTTGAGATAAACATGTGAAATCAAAAGGGAATTTTCTGACTGTTATAACTAGAGGCTCTCAAGATCCTGTGTCGCTCACCTGTATTTACTGTTGTTTTAAGAAATTATGTAAAGTAAGGTTAAAGTCATAATTAATCGTATTAGATACTATAGGTTTTTAGATATTAGATATTATAATAATATTTCAGATAATAACCAAATACTGTAAAATTTCCTTCACATTATCAATTTAGGGCCAGCAAACCAACAACGGGTTGTCCGATTCATCATAAATCTAAACCTGATAAAATATTTTTACCCTATCAGATTTGCTCTAAATGCTTTAGTTTCAGAGATATAAACAAAAAACTGCATTTTACCCCTATCTTTTATTTTTAGCCATGTCGGCCATGTTGGCAGGCAGGCAGGGTCATCGGACAGATTTTTAAAACTAGATTCCCGAAGGATGATGATGGCCAAGTTTGATGAAATTTGTTTCAAAAGAAAAGATTTTTGTAAAAGATTACAAAACTTTATGAAAATTGTAAAATATTGACTATACACATGATAAAGGGCAATAATTCCTTAAGGAGTCGATTGACAATTACAATTTCGGTCATGTTGACTTATTTATAGATCTGACTTTGCGGAACATAATTGCCATATTCAGTTTATTTCTATCTTTAATAATATTCAAGATATTACCAAATACTGCAAAATTTCCTTAAAATTACCAATTTAGTGGCAGCAACCAAACAACTTCAGGGCGGGTAGAACTCAGCCTGATAAACATTCTAACTCTTTGTCAGATTCGCTCTAAATGCTTTAGTTTCAGAGATATAAGCCAAAAACTGCAGTTTACCCCTATGTTCTATTTTAGCTATTTCGGCCATCTTGGTTGGCAGGCGGGATCATCGGACACATTTTTTTTTTATAAACTAGATACCTTAATGATGATTGTGGCCAAGTTTTGATAAATATGGCCCATTAGTTTCAGAGGAGAAGATTTTTGTAAAAATTATCGACGACGGACGACGACGACAATGGATAAGAAAAGTTCACATTGCACTTTGGGCCAGGTGAGCTAACAAGTTTGCTTGGATTAAATGGCCCCCGATAATAACATATCTATGAAAATAAAAGAAATGACAGTGCTGTTTGGCTGATGAATAGATTTATCAGTACTGCAAATACTTTCAAATTCAAACTTTAGTTTAAACAATATTTTATTTTCAAAAGAGCACACAATACAATTATACAATAGAAAAAAAAGGCATTCGGAAACAAGAAGAACTAAATCCGTCTCCCTTTAACAAAAATGACAAAATTGGGAACTTAGTGTAAGAAACCCGCACAATATACAATTTTCAATCAACATTACATGTTTATTCTGTGGTTTGCCCGTTACTCAGAATTCAGTATGATAAAAAAATGTGATAAACTCAATTTTATGATTGTGGTATCACATGTAGCTGTGAAAATATGTAAATGTTTAAAAAAATAAGGTTAAATCAAATTAAAATTTCGACATAAAAATAAATGTTAATGACCCAAATCTCCCGGTTTCCAAAATAAAACTTTGTACAACTCTAAAAATATATGCTGGTACGCTAGAAAATCGCCTTTTAATTGTAGCCAACAAAAGACACAAATCAATAATATTTAACAAGATTTATTATACACAAGTTTACAAGAAGTATTACACAAAAAGAAATGTCAACTTAACTGTCAAAATATATGTCCAATCTTTTATCTTTTCTTTATCCGGAAATCTTCTCGGAATCCACAGAATATTATATCCAATAGGTCACAATCTAGTATGATGTAGTTTGTAAATAAAAGTGTCAATCCAACTGCTGAGAATGTTGATGTCTAACGATGTCTAAGTCTATCTATGTCTATGTCTAAATCTCTATATTCAACTAACTTTTGGGTCTGCATTTAAATACTCAAACGGAAATTTCTAGACAACGCTAGAAATATAAATTACGCATCTTTTGTTATGATCATTCTGGAAACGTTATGTAAGTGAAATAGAAAGTTCTAATCATTTCATTAGTATCAATGATTGTTCCCAGTTGAACGGCAAACGATTTAATGGCGTCTAAGGTCAAGACATTGGTCACGTGATAAAGGTCAGAGTTTACCTTTTTTGTGAACGTGTACACCTCGTGGTTTTACCTCGTATCGTCTTATTGTAACTCGTACATAAATAAAACTTGTAGTGTCCAAATCTTGAGTAAATAAGCTTCATTATTCTGTATACTTATTTAAGAAAGGTGTTGTAAAAGTATTCTAAAACTACGATGGAAGTGGAAATTTTTCTTGAAAATTTGCGTAGGTCTACGAAAATCCCAAATTATTCCTTAAATGGGTTTGGTAACGTATGGAGGGTATAAAATATGAAGTAAAATCATTTTCTGGTTCTTATTTTATTCATTATTGATCCCAAATTCCCCGGCAACGTATTTGTGTCAGCTTATTCGTGGCGAAGCGGAGATCAAAGGGAGATAACTCCGTACATGCATCGTAGGAAATTGCAAGTTCAAAACAGTAAATTCGAGTAAAATTAATGATGGAAGTTATACTTCGACACTTTCTTGAATAACTATTCCATATTGCATGTTCCTTTACTCATGTAACAGCAAAATAGTTCTGTTATAGTTGAATATGACATTTTTTCAAGTAATTTCAAGTTTTTGAAACTTCCAAAGTACAAAATTATACATAAGTAACTTTTCTCTGAAACTTGGACTTGTAAATTGCTATACATAGTATATTCTCAAACACTCTTTTGATAGATGGAATAATAGTATTTGTTCTACTTTCTTTGTATCAATATTCTTAGAAAGCTTATGAAAATAAACTCAGTGTTAGTTCATGTAGAATATTAATATATAATAGTAGAACAGTTTTAATATTAAATTCCCTTTAAAATTAGACTTTAATTAATTCAATTTATATATATAAATAAAGTATCTAAAATAGAAAGTTTTACTCTGGTGCATTGAAAATGTTGCACCAGAAATGAGATAAACAAAGTTATTTGGCCTGAAGAACTTATCTATAGGTTCTTTGTCACTTTGTATGCTGATCATATGGAGAAAAAAGAGTGATATTATACATTCTAACACAGCATCAATTGAGAAACAATAGTTCTCTCCTCTAGACATTTTAGTTTTCAAGATGCAAGTCTTGCTTATCAATATACATATTTTAAGATTTCTCTGTTAAGAGTGGCGAAATAACTTTCTGACAGATATGTTGTATGGGAATGTTTCTCTTGATATTTTTAAACAGTAAATTTATGTTACCAACTATCTTTTTTTCTACTATGATCTGCAAAGAGATGGGTTCTTTCTGTGTGACATCATTGATTATTAGGCTAATTATTGGTAGCCTTTTTTCCTGATGTAACAATGCATATGGCAAATTCTGAGAAAAGCAAGAACCTTTCAGCAGATCCAGCTTTTTATAAAAGAGTAGGGATTATTCCTATAACAGAAAAATATATATTTTGATTTCATGCCAAAAGTTATATACAAGAGGGTTCATCAGCAGTACAATATAAATTTGCATTACATTAAAATACAATATGGATAAAAGAAAATGTAGACAATACATACTTCAAATTTGTGAAAATTGAATGAAAAAAAAGATAATTTGCAGTGGACAGAATTATCTTTTTTCTTATAATACCTAAGAAACTATATAAGATGTATAAGTTCTGTTTCTTGCTCTAAATCAAGAGAAAAAATTTAAAAACAAAAGGCCAGAAAGGGATTTAAAACATTATAAATTAATCTACACAAAGAAAACTGAACAAAAGCTGTAATGCAATATGATATCATGCAGTTCATATTATTTCTATTATTACAAGTTTTGGACTTTTTCTTAAACTTGAATTCAAAAGTCCTAAAATAACTGTTGAGTCCTTTAATTAAATTATTGATTGAATAATGAATGATTAGTTAAGCTGATCAGTAAATAAAGTATGAAAATGCTTTTTTTTTAAATAAATGAGTGTTATTTATATGTCAAAGTATACTGAATCAACTTCAAATTAAAACCAAATTCACATTTAACTGCTCTAAAATGCATTGGCAGTTGAAATACAAAACAAAAACAAAGCTGACTTAAATACAGTATGTTCAGATTTTTTTTGAATAATGAACAAAAATAAGATAATTATTATTCTGATATTAGAAAAAAATCTTCAAATCAGAATGCAAGTTCTTATTATTGCGATAATCAGTTTAATTAAAACCTCATGATAATTTCTGAATTTACAGTACTTAGCTTATCAACCTCTATGCTTAAAAAAATAAGTTTCCTAGGCCTAAATGTGGTTGAAACTCTGACAATTTTGCTAACTTTTACCAAAAAATTTCTTTTTTATGACATAACTGGATTATTACTATTTAAGAAAAAACTGCATAAAGTTACATTTATAAATTTTGACTTGGATGGAGAGTTGTCTCATTGGCACTCATACCACATCTTCTTATATCTATTGTATAATATGTATTACATTTCAGAATGCTAGTTTGTATTATTATCATGATCATGATAATTGCAATAAGTTATTATTCAATTAATTAAAAACATCAATTATTTTTGAATTGATAGCCTGGAATCAGTACTTACATGTGTTTTTATACATCTATATACTATTTATTAGGGAACTTATTAAAATGAAATTTTGCACAAGACAGTCATGGCAGTTCACAATTACAGTGGTCATTTTAAACATAGTGACACCATTAATACAATTTTATTTTTCATGCATAATCATTGCAGAACTATTTTTCAAATGATTTAATGTTTGTTAGTCATTTACTTCAAATACTTAACCTGTTCTAAAATAAAGAGATGTGGTATGATTGCAAATGAGATAACAATCTAAAACTATCCACCAGAGTCCAAATAAATGTGTCTGTTAGCAGTTATAAGTCACTTTACAAACATCCACAATGAATACAAACTTTCATTATTTATAGACAGATTAGGAAAAGAGGAATTATAGCTTTGTGGCTTACTACAAGAGAATATAAGAAATATAATAATATAAATAAGGAAAATAGAGAACTTAGCCACTGGACTGTATATAAAGTGCTCCTTACTAATCCTTAGAGGAGCTGCTGTATACCTAGAAAAAGATGTGTGAGACACTACATTTTGTAGCATTTTGGTCAATCTGCCCTATTTGCTCCAACCTATTAAAATTACTGCCTATGGTGGGAATTAAACCCATGCAAGTATGTCCATATACTCCATTTTCCTCTATGTACATACATGTACATGCATATGAAAAATATCAAATGCAAAGTAAATATGGTAATTAACATCATGATTACAGTCTCATTTTTTTGTATAGGACCTAGTTTAGGAAGTCCCTGGACCTAGCCAGACATATTTCTTAAGCAAGGTGTATTATATAACTCTTGAAAGTTTTAAAATGCAATTGTAAGATTAATTATATCTGCTCTTAAACTATAATAACACAATAAGTATGTTCAGTAACAACAACGTGCAATTTCAGTAAACAAACATCAATGAACGACCACGTGTTTGTCTGCTAGTGCTGCGCTTGAATTTAAACGGATCAGCTTTATTTACACGAATTTTTGTTACATCAGACAATTAAACATGTCTCTTTACATTATAAGTTTTATAAAAAAAAATGTATTTGTTGTTATGACTTGTGTATGCATGGAAATATAATGAAGATAACATTGATTTTTACCGTACAAAAATGAATACACAGCATTCCTGAGGTGTGCACACAAACACACCCACTTTTGTTACAATGGATGGTAACGTATAGCCATTTATATAACAGTAAATGCCATTAGATAAGCTACCCTAAACAATAAATAATATGCAAATTTATCCCGGCCACGCTTTTGTGTCAGCTCTTGTTGTGATG
Organism: Mytilus coruscus; assembly: GCA_017311375.1. Classification (NCBI taxonomy): domain Eukaryota; kingdom Metazoa; phylum Mollusca; class Bivalvia; order Mytilida; family Mytilidae; genus Mytilus; species Mytilus coruscus. Next base: position 19,792,928 of record CM029606.1, on the reverse strand, counting down.
GAAAAATGTAAACATTGGAATCCGCCATTTTGAGTTAGGAACAAAACTATTTTTCAGTCTTGGATTAAAGGAGATTGCGCACATTGCCAGCGTATCATGCATAACCAGTCATGTGAAAATATATCTTTTAATTTGTGTTCTGTACTTACTTTTCAATGTTTGAGTTAATTTAATGTTTTAATTTCCTACAGAACGGAGCATCGTTCTCAAAGTCGCCGAAGAAAAAATTATAGGTGGCGTTGTTTGTGGGCGTAAACATTTTACATACGGGTACTTTTTGTGTCGACAGATTGACCTTTATCTGTCAGATTCAGGCGTTTGCCGTTCAACTGTTCCAGTGATTTCTAAACTGCATAGTTGTAACACAATGTATTTTATTTTGTACACAATGTAAACATGTATAATAGGCCACACAAAACAAATTAGGCCAACTAAATTAATATGATATTAACTATATCATAACAATGCCCTTCTAGTATTATAGTTATAAACTTGATAAAGTTGTTGAGGTACGAGACTACAAAGATAATTAGGAGCTTGATCATGAAACGTTTCGTGAAATTTTATTATTTTATGTCTGGATCTTCTTTCACTCAGAGTTTTCAAACAAGTATCATTATAAAGTTTAGTTTTAGAACAAATTTTGGTGGCACCTGTGACGATAAGAGCCGTTTCTATTTGGATGCTCTCTAGTTAGTCCTTTAAATAAATTGGTATGTTATCCCACACAGTATCTGCATATTCGAGAATAGGCCTGATGAAACTGATATAAATAACTTGTAAATTATAAAGGGATAGCTTAAACTTTAAACTGCTCATAAGATTTAAGCGCGGCGTAGCTTTGTCAATAATATAATTAACATGACTTTTTCAACAGCCGTTTTCCTGAAAAATTAACCCTAAATGTTAATGTTTTTCAACCTCTTGTATCAGAGTATCATTCATATATATTGGTGGGTTATGTGATTTTGCTGTTTTTCTAGATATGGTCATGGTTTCAGTTTTTCTTGGATTAGAATTAACGAGCCATTGTTGAGACCATAAGTGATTTTTTTCGATATCAGAGTTTATTAACTCAGCCGTAGCATACTCGTCCTCAACAACTTTATATAATGATGTATCGTCAGCGAAGAGTCTAATATTGCATGAAAATTAATGTCACATACAACATTATTTATAAATAATAAAAATAATACAGGGCCTAAAATTGAGCCCTTGGGGACACCGGCTTTAATACTATAAACATCAGAGGTCTGTCCTCCTATGGCAACTCTTTGTCTTCTCTCAGATAAATAACCTTTGAACCATTTCAGGAGGTCCCTCAAATTCCATTTTTTTTCTAGTTTACGAAGAAGGCCTTTATGCCAGACCCGGGCGAACGCTTTACTGATATCACAAAACACAACTCTGATTTCCTTTCAAGAATCAAGGACTTTAGCAATATCGTTGGTAATATAAATAAGTTAAATAGCAGTACTATCTCAAGGCATAAAACTTTAATGTCATATAAATCAACTTTTTTGTTTGTGACTAAAACAAACAAAACATAGTATAGTATAAATGACAAGAAGAAAGCATGTATAATTCTAATAAAAAAAATAAATACATAGAATAATAGTTAATACATTTTTTGTAGCTCAATTATATGAATCTCCTACCCTTAGTGCTATTCTTTCTGCTTGCTTTTGAGTTGATGTGCATAGACATCACTTGGGTCATTAATACATTTTGCCTCAATCATTTTTTTTTCTATAATGCAAACAGAATACACGTTTGTCATCAGTAGAATAATATTTTGGCTTTGTTTGATGATTTGAAAAATGTCATCCTTACGCCAGAAATAACTTTCACTTGCGTTCATAGTTTATACCTGACAGATGAATCTAAATTTTGGCGCCATGGATGATGTTTTGTCGTTTTATGCATTGAATGGGACAGATTATAACAAGTTACTATTATGCACAGTAAAAATTTAACGATGTGATCATTTTGATTTTTCATTTTCATGTTCTCTCTTACTATCTAGCAAGGGCGAAGGAGAGCTAACACCGGAGAACCAAAATGTGGATGCTCCTTGTTATTCCACTGAAAACAAATGGTATAGAGAGTAGAATCTAAAACCGCTCAAAAATATTATAGACGATTGTTGCCTAAACTATTATGCACTCGCTGATATCATTAAACCCTTTCTTATATTCTGTGATCTGGACACTTTTTCCGCCTTTGTGCTTACCATTGGACTGCTTTACCTTAATAGTGCTCCCATTCTCTAAATACACGCCTATACATGTCTCATGCACCAAATAACCATATTTCCTCTCATCTCCTTTAGTGATGCACATAAAGTCACTTCCAATCGACCTAGACTATGTCGCTATAATTCTTCAATCTCAAGCTGTATACCACACTTCCTAGATCCTATATCCATTGCTCCCAAAAAAGCATTCTTCCGTTCGTGTTATGTTTTGTATCATGCACTTTTTGAAAACATATGTTGATGGTGGTTGAAGTGACGAAAATTTTTATATGTGTGATATTTTTATTTCATATCTTCTATTAGTTGTTTGAATTTTGTCAGACAAAGCGACATAACTCTGACCTAATCAAATAGATATAACTTCCTTAAATAAAGTAACCAAGAGAGAAAAACATTATTTTAAGATAAAAAAAGACGCATTTCGGATCAATCCGAACAATCCAGTTGTTATATTCCGCTCATTCCAAAAGGTGACTGTATGAATAGACGAAAACCACGAGTCGGAACAGAACAGTTAAACGTGTTGCATTGTTGGTATATTTAAACCGACACATTTTCAGCAAAAACCGATGCACAATGTAGTGGAAAAGAAGTGCTGTTTATATTGTTCACACGTGTTTGAAATTGGCAAACAAGAAATTGAGAGAATGAGAAAGGTACAAATACTGTAAAGTAGTTTGTACAACATAAAAAATGCAATTCGTTTCCCATTTACAAGTATGCACCTGTCCTAAGTCAGGAGCCTTTTGTCCAGTGGTTGTCGTGTGTTAATGTGGTTCAATAGTGTTTCTCGTTTTTTTTATATATAAATACGGCCATTGGGTTTCTTGTTTGAATTCTTTTACACTAGTCATGTTAGGGCCCTTTATTGCGTGCTGTTCGGTGTGAGCCAAGGATCCGTGTGGAAGGCCGTACTTTGACCTATAATTGTTTACTTTTTACATATTGTAACTTGGATGGATATTTGTCTCATTGGCACCACATCTTCTTATCTTTATCTAAAACGCGACATTACTATTGTCTTTATTGTAAATTGTTCTCGTCTTAAAAATGCATGATATATTTGCCACTGGACGCTGATCAGCCAACTTTCAATCAATACAATCAATAGTTTTATAGTTAAGATTATAACACAATGTGGACATTTTTACTGATGATGTCTCTTTGTTTTGATAATACATTGTCATTATAATGAAGTTCTATGCAACTGTTATACAAGCTAGCTATAAAACCATGTTTAATCCATGATTTTCTAATTATAGATAAAAAAAATGCCCATTTTTACATGTACACATCCACGTTGAGTCAGAATGCGGCGTGACACACTCTCTGGATTTTGAGTAGCCTTGTAACTAGTATTTCAGATATTTGCAGGTAGTCTGTTGCAAGGTAAAATTTCTGTTCCTATCTAATATACACATATTTTCTAGTCTTTTGTTCTGAAAATGCATGATATATTTGCCGCTGGACGGAAATCAACCATAAATAAATCATCTTAAATTGTCCATTTAGTGTAGAGTCAGTAACTTCTTTGGAAAAAGTAAAAAAAAAGCGAAAATACCAAACTCCGAGGAAAATTTTAAACGGAAAGTCCCTAAGCAAACGGCAAAAATTAAGCTCAAACATTTTAAACAAATGGAAAACAACTGTCATATTCCTGTTTTGGTACAGGTATTTTTTTGTATAAAAAATGGTGGTGTAAAGCTGTTTAATAAGGTAGCCAAACCTCTCACTTGTATGACAGTCGCATAAAATTACATTATATTGACAACGATGTGTGCACAAAACAAACCGCCATAATAGGTATAAATGTATAAAAGTAGGGGTACAGCAGTCAACATTGAGTTATAATCTTAATCACTATAAAACAAATATGTCAACAAAGAAAAACAAAAAAGCATATAGACAAAGCACATTAGCAAAAATGAAAGACAAGCATACACAAATTTACCGTAGCACAATAACACAATGATGGGATGTACAAGTACCGTTTGGTTTAAAATGATCGATTCAGTAGTAAAAACAGTAACTAGTGATAGCATAAAACAGTGTATAAAAACGTATGGTGGATGCGGGGAGTCTAATTGTATTAGCTATTGTTACAGTTTTTTTTCATTGTTTTATCACACATTTGTATATTTATCATGTTTATGCAAACTATTTTGGATGGTTGTTAAAAATTTTGGAGTTCAACTATTTTTCTTCAGCCGGTGTTTTCTACGGACCATTTGTTGGCCGATTACAAAAGTTGAAAAAAAATTCGGGTTTCTTGTTTTGTCAAATAATGCAATGTTAAATTCGAGAAACCTTTGTGCGCTTTTATCGCTCAAAACAAAAAGGAAATATTTGGTCGGGAAGCAAAACCACCCCTCTTCAAGATATAATTTCAGGCTAGGACAATATTTTGAACAGTGAAATGTTAGTATCAAATAAGACGGTAAGATAAATGTCGATCTCACTTATCTTTCATTTCGGAACTTTGAGTGATATTTTAAATCATTTTATGCATACTGTACATGCTGATGCTGTAGACATTTTAATAGATAATGTCCTATTCTATTTAGAATGTCTATACCGTAAACTAAAATGTCGATTTATGCGAAGAATCTTTACCATTTGTCAAGGATTTATATGTCTAGTGTCTATTTCGTATTTTGAATTTCTGTGCTGTGTTATTTATGGCATATATAAAGTTTAATATCTCATATCAATTGTCTGTGCCGTATATCAAGGTTCATACTGTATATCGAGTTACGTTTTAGTATATAACAACGGGTTTTCGTTTTTCATGACCACATAGCGTCTTTATAATATACCGAGTGTCTAAGATAGCGTATGGCAAGTGTCTGCATCGTATATTTAGTGTTAATACCACACGTATCAATATCAAAGGTAAAGCTTATCGTACTAGTATATCAAATGTCTGTTACGTATTTTAAGTGTTAATGTCGAATTTCTTTTTCGTATGTTGAGTCTATTTCCTATGTCAAGTGCCTATTCCATGTGTAAATACTGCAAATAGTATGACAAGTGTATATACTGTGCCATGTGTTGAACTCTTTGTCACAGAGAGTCTAATAAATAAGGTGTGTCAGTATTTCAGTAATACCCTTAACATCTACATATAACACTCAATAATTTGAGCAAAAATAATTTTAGAAAATTAATGTAATTATCTGAGGTTTCTACCTCAAACATTCTAAATAAATATGACTCAAGAGTTTTGGTTGGTGACAATAAAGGTTTACGAATATTGACCCAGTACTCCCAATCCGTTTTCATGGGCGTGTGAGCAGTCAGTGCTCATTAACTAATCAAAATGCAGCTTTTTGAGAAGGTATGCTAGTTACTCATACTGTGGATGAACCCATTCTGTATAAATTTAACATAACCAATACGTTGTGATTGTTATAAGTAATTTTACAGTTAATATTATTAATGCATTAGTGCAGGAGCTTTAAAAGAAGGAATACCGACTGTGTCGACCGGATATGAGTTTTCTGCCAAGAATTATCAAATGCAATTCTAATCCATACTCATACAAATATCAAAATCGAGAATAAAACAAATCGGGAAAACTACAGATGTGCATCTTTTCTGATGTCTGAATCTATGAGTCTGCGAAAACATGTCGTTGTAAAGTTGAGACAAAAATGTCGGATCGGCCAACCAATGTGGGAGGGTGACTTATGTAATGTAGATTTCAGTAGTTCGTCATTATAACTCGGTTGAAGCAGTGTTTGTTTATAGAGCAAACTCATTACAAATACAGTCCTTATAATTTGAATATACACCATTTTTGTTAAACCCGTCATCATCGTGTGGCAAGATGGACAGTAAAAAATTGTATTAAACCCTTTTAGATATTTGAAATAGTTTCCAATTTAACTGGAATGTAGTGAACAAGTTGTCTCCGATCAATTTATGCTGACTACAGATATTCCCAAATCACAATAGGTTATTTACAAAATGCGTTTCTATCTCCATGAGCGTGTGCTATTAAAAATAATGGAATGTATAATATTTTTTGTTGCAATTAATTGACTGCCAATCTGTAAACTTCTAAGATTTTCTGATTTTCTGTATACTAACGTCTACATGAAATATTATGGACATTGCTGTTACAGTCACAGAATCATTTGTGAATGAAAAAACAAGAAGCAAGTCTCAATTCTTTTTATTTCTTAAATTTATTTAGTTTCTAAGTGTTTAGTGGATTTATTTTCTTAGTCAGATAGCCAATGTCCACCATGTTGGGATAAGTAATTGGCTATATTGTAAAGAATAACTTTTCAATTGTGTAGATTGTCAGTGTTGTAATGTCAGATCCGCATCAATTGCATAGAAATGTTCATGCTGATGTGTACACAGGCTATTGACAGAACGTAATAATGATTGTCATAGTTATCAGTTTTTGTAAGGAACTCGATTGTTAATCTCCCGTTGTTAGATTTCTAACAGATTTTACAGTGTTTTTAGAAACACGCTTCTGTAATTTTGCATAATTTGCGGTCTATAATTTGTTTACAGCATATATAAACTGTACATAAATTCGCAATGGACCTCCACATGCATGATTTACTATGCCGTAGACTGATTAATTAGTAACAAATGAAATTATGCATTACACCCGACCTTAAATAATCTTTAGTCGATTTAATTTATCTACTTCTTGTGTGTAATAATACTCGTAGTTCGAACCCAAATTAATAAATTCCTAAATGTAAATTTCTCGATTTTTTCGACATGAAATAACTGTTAATCATTGAACATCGGTTATAACACTATATTCTGTTTAATTTTCAATTTCAAGGTTCAACTTAGGCATTGGGCTTCTATTTATTCTTTCTAAAGTCACTAAGATATTTAGAGACAAATTGTTTCAGTGATTGATGGATATTTATTTCTTAATGTCCAGTGGCAAATATTAAGGTTGATAATTTGATTGTTCAAGACTAGTTATAAACTAGTAAATAGAAACATGCTTTATCTTGGTATCAAATTATATTATTATGTAACACTGACAGAACGTCGGAAAGGCCCATTTCAAATACACTGTAAAGGTATTTATTGATATATATTTCAAAATTTATGTGCTTAATAGAAAATGAAGAAACGTAAACATCATAGGAAAATGGGAGCTTGTCATAAAAATTTCTCTTTCAGATTTTAACTTATTATAATAATGAGTTGTCTTCCTTTCAACTTCGTTTAAGACAAAAGTTGTTATCTCTCCTGTCCGTTTTGACAAGAAGCGTCTAAGAGAGACAACTCCACTTTGATCCTATATTTCAATTAAATTACGAAATTTCATAATATTATGGTATTTCCTATTTACCTCGACTGTATCAGTAAACAAAGATTTTAAGGTGAATATTATTACGACAAAAACAGATTATCAAATTTACGCGCTTAATTAACAGCATAACATGCACATTAACTTATTTTCATTTATTTAACTATGTCTGATATACAAAAAAAAAAAAAACAAAAACAAAAACAAAACATCACCATTTCGACTGTTCAAATGCTTGCAAATCTTCTTAATACAACTCTTTAACCCATGATAAAGCAGCATCCGATATTAAGAATGCTCTGCTTGCGGATTCCGGCTCGCCGAATAACTGCAGAGCGATTCCAAGAAGAGAGAAAGCTTCGGCTTTCGTCAAACGAGACATTAAAAAATCTTCATTTATAACCAGTTGTAGACCTCGGAGAGAATCTTGACATTTCCTAACATCATTGAGATGATAATAACATAGAAATAGGAGAAAATAAGCATACGCTGTGCATGAATATATATGCATTCTGTTCGAATGGTGAATTTGAACTTCATCTGGGATCAACGTAGAAGTCATGCCAAACATTATAACATCAACAAACATTGTTTTCATCAAACTAACAAAATTCTTTTTCTGAAATGTTTGCTGTTTTAACAACTGGTAATGGCTATCCGCCATATTGATATAGAGGTGTAGTTTTTCGGTAGTACAATTCGATAAAGAATACATAATGACATGTAGAGCTTTAATGTACTGTTTTGTCTTATAGAAAAGCGAAGCAACCATCAGCCATCCAGATACAGCATCATGATAGACACCCTGTAGCAGAGAACTGAGACATGTTTTGTATTCTTTGTATTGGTATTTATTATTACTCTTCATTGGCATATATTGAGCACGTCTTTGACAGACCTTAGACATGAAATATTTGAATAAGTGTTTTATTGAAGACTGCTTGTACGATACTATCGATAGCATAATATTATTAAATACAGATGGTTCCGTCATTGCTATTGCATTATTTATACCATGTAATAAAATTGATTTAAGTATTTTCTCTACATCTTTGACATGCACTACTTCCGGTAGCAGGTGGAAATTCCGCATTTCTACAGCAAAGTTAGATATTTGATCGGAAAATAGAATGCATCGCCAACCATAGCTATGCAATGTATTTAGTGTATCTAAAAGTATTTCTCGAGCACGGCCCTCTATTTTGTTTTCAAACATGTTGTTCTCTGGAATGAAAAAATGCAAGCAAGCTGCGTGCTCAACACAATAAATCAGTCTGGTAAAACATCGCATAAAACAAGGTATCAAATTATTAGGTTTCCATACGGATTGTGGCAGTTCTTCTGACATCCAGAAAACTATTGTTTTTAGGAAATAAGAACAGAGTAAATTCTTACATCCGGGGTTAGTAGCTATAACATCTTTCAAAATAATTTTCAAGAGAGCATAGCACAGTAATTGAGTGTGTGAAAAGGTATTTATAAGAAGTTTTTCACCAACCGAAAAAGATACTCGCCATTCTAAATCTTCTTTTGGCGATCCTTTAACTCCCACCGGTACAAAAAGTACTCCATGTTTAATAATACTTTGTTTGATATCATGACTCGGCCATGAGTTATTGGATCTTGTTATCCACTGTACTGCAGATGACACCCATGTTTTACAATGTAAACCCATAGCTATGTCTTGTAAACCAATTTTATCAGTTAGACACGGTCCATGAATGATATATGTGTAATAATCCATTAACCATCTTTTAACTAATATACTCGAATAATAAGTTTTACCATTTTGATCTTCACATAGTGAAAAAACTAACCGACTATTACCATAGTCTACATGTTCTAATATCAACTGAGTATAACAAGGTTTCACGTCGTCTATTTCCATTGAAAAATATGTTATATTTGGATAAAAGCAGGGTTTTTCTTTTTCAAAAACCTCGAAACAGTGTAATACCCTCATCGAATCTAAATCACTGCTTCGCATCTCAAGGCCTTCCCCAAAGCTGCCACTTGTAATTTCTGTTAAATCCTTGTCACTTGACACCCTGTCCCTAACAGCGTTCATCAATCGCATTCGTTTAACATGCTCTTCACTACCTACTATATTTTGACACAGATAAAGATACAGTGATTTTGATATGTCTGCGGTTATATTGTCTGTAATTAGAAAATTAAAATGATAACTAAGAATAAATATTATTAATTAGATTTATGAAGATACAGGTATATACATTTGTCTTTGGAATGCTATATACACTGCACAGGGTTAACACACATTCACATCTAGACGCAAACAGAAAATAAGATACACACAGGGTTAACACACATTTACATCAAGACCTACACAGGGAATACGATACAAACAGGCTTACGCGACATGCACATCTAGACCCAAACAGAGAACAAGATACACACAGGTTTAACAAACATCAAGACCTACACAGGGAATACGATACAAACAGGCTTACGCGACATGCACATCTAGACCTAAACAGAGAACAAGATACACACAGGTTTAACAAACATCAAGACCTACACAGGGAATACGATACAAACAGGCTTACGCGACATGCACATCTAGACCCAAACAGAGAACAAGATAAAAACAACAGGCTTCACACGACATAGATATAAGAAGATTTTGTATGAGTGCCAATGAGACAACTCTTCATCCAAGTCACAATTTGTAAAAGTAAACCGTTATAGGTCATTATTACGGCCGTCAATATGGAGCCTTAGCTCGCACCGAACAATAAGCTATAAAGGGCTTGAAAATTGACTGTGTAAAACAATTCAAACAGCAAAAAAAAAAAAAAAAAAGTTCTAATCTATAAAAAACGAGAAATGCTTATGAACCACATCCACACACGACAACCACTTAACAACAGGCTCATGACTTAGGACCGGTGCAAACAAATGCAGTGGGTTTAAACATTTTAACAGGCACCAACCTTCACCACAACCTGAAATGATACTGTAACATCACAACATAGAAAGACACACTATAAAATATCAATTGCAATGGCTTAACTCAATCAATAGATTTTCAACAAAACAAGTAAACATACACTGAACACGACATGCACATCAAGACCCAAATAGAGAATAAGATACTAACAGGCTTTCAAGTCAGAAGCCTGTTATTGAGTGGTTTTTGTTTGTTGTTGATTATCATATGCGTTGTTTGTTTATTGTTTGTTACAGTTCTTGTAATGTTCTGCTGCACCATTGTCCTAGGATTAGGGGAGGGTTGGGCATGCCTGTCCTAAGTCAGGAGCCTGTAATACATTGGTTGTCGTTTGTTGCTGTGTTACATATGTATTTTTCGTTCGTTATTTTGTACATATATTAGACCGTTAGTTTTCTCGTTTTAATTATTTTACACTTGTCATTTCCATGCCTTTTATACCTGGCTATACTGTATGGTCTTTGCTCAGACGTACGTGAATGGTGACCTATAGTGGTTAATTTCTGCGTCATTTGGTCTCTTGTGAAGAGTTGTCTCATTGTAATAATAACACATCTTCGTTTTCACATTTACACGACATGCACATCTAGACCCACACAGGGAATAAGATACACACAGCCTTCACACCCATGGACATCAAGACTTACACAGGGAATCAAATACAAACAGGCGTCACGCAACCTGCACATCTAAACTCACAAATAAACCAACAGAAATTGGTCCTGGATCATGATTATTATTGAACAAGTGCCAATACGATTTATTCAAATTAAAAGAAAAAACGTAAATTTAAATGATCGTTGAATTGCATTAAAGCATATTGAATGTTTTACAAAAAGATGTTGTAATAAAACCTTCACAATCACGCAAAATAGCGATCAAACATCGATCTTATATTTCATTGATTACGGTTGTTGTATGGGTTCATATTGCTCAGTCTTTTGTTTGCTATGTTGCGTTTTGTATACTGTTGTTTGTCTTTAAGTTCGCTTTCACCTAATAAGTGAGACTATCCCTTTGAATTTTTCGTTACTCCTTTTCAAATTGTTCCCCCCTTGAAAGTCGCTTGCGTCGTTTTGTAACCATATGACATAGAATTTATATGGATACTTCCTAACGAAAAAAAGTTTTTTTTTTCTTACTTTCTAAATTTGGAGTCCGGTAAGGGCCGATTTTGGACTCAAATTTCTGGTTCATCCGATGAAAGATTTTGGACACTTTTTAAACATTCAATTAGTTTATGTGAAAGATTTGAACTGATTTAGTCATTAAAGGCGCCCCAATTCAAGCTTAAATAAGAAAAATCTATCAAATATGCAATAATATGTCACTTTTCATATGGTTTTTGTCAAAAATGAAAGTGTCCGCATCTGTGTTCACTCTCAACTTTTATATATGTTATGTGTTATCATCAAATACAACTTACATTTAAATATAAAGAATGAACACAAATGCGGCCACTTCCATTTAAGACGGAAAGCGTCTAAAATTTAACTCTAATGCTAAAATGGTGAAGACTTCAGTAATTTAGCATGACTTAATGATGCCAGTACCCGATATATGTTCATTGTATTGTCAAAAACAGCCCCTATTTATGTCACAGAAGTATTCTACTTTCCAATAAATAGCTAAAAGTTTACATTTTAAAAATTTTGTAAAACTGCTATATTTTGGGGCAAAAAAGGGGTCTTAATGTACCTATTCCTTTCAATTTAAGATAAATACATGTCATTCCCTTCAGTAACATTTATGCAGTTGGCCTTCACATAAACTCATCATAGATACCAGGATTGATTTTTTTTCATCCCACATCTTCGATATACTTTGGAACATAAGATACTGCACAGAAAAACAAAAAAGCACAATATGCTTCATAGATCTCCGATATTCGTTAAACGGTAAATCCTGTAAAATACTAGGATGTATGACAATCATAATGACTTGAGCATGTTGCGTTTCCTTATTATACATTTCCTGGCCAGTATATAATTGAATACATCAAAAGGTAGTCTAGCATGGTAACGTGGAAGTCAGTTGAAATTATTCAAACTCATAATTCGTAAAAAAACTGACAATGCCATTGCAAAAGGAAATATGACTAACTGACAAACAGCAGTCTACAAAACACAAAATAAGGACCAAGCAACAATAAAAAGAAATAATGAGAGTTATTATAAATCAGACAACTATTCATCAGGATTTAAAATACATAGATATAAGCAATCATAAGTCACCGTAAGTCCTACAACAATGAGAAAACCCGTACCGTATAGTCACCCATTAAAGTCCCCAAATGAACAAATGTAAAACAATTAAACGCGAAAATAACTAATAAGAAGATGATTTTGAAAAACAAATATGGCAGAAATAAACCAACGATAACCTCTGAATTGCAAGTTCTGGCTTTTGACAGGCACATACAGAATATTTAGAGGTTATACGCGTCTGTGAGTATTCAACACCTCCTTACCCTAAAAGGTGGTGTTACAACACAACTAATAGGTAACTGAAAAACGAGTAGTTGACACATGGTTATTACAACAGAAAACAATCATTCAAATGTTCATGTGGACAAAGACTTTTGATTGATAATCTGTATGCATTATCATGTAATAATAATGCATTTCCATTGTTTATTAAAATGTGTGAGTTTAATTGAGAAAATATTAAACGATTGTTTGTATCCGGTTTCGAACAGGTCGTCTATTAGTTTCCGTTTGGAAATCCTCGATAATGTTGCAGTATGACACTTAGGATATTAATAGTGAGGCAAAAATCCATAAATAGAAGTTCCAAATTTCCAGACTAAAATGTAGTAATTGAATTACGGGAATATTTTTTTTGATAAAAACACATCATTGTTCCTCATTAAATAGTACGGTTTCTGGTGTATCCTTAGACATGCAGCTAAGGACATAAACATTGTTTCCAAGCATTATTTGCCATTGGTCATAAAGAAATGACATACAATGTACTGATGCACACATGAACTTATTTAATATCAAGAGAAATGATCTTCTTGTCAATGGCAAATGACAAAACCCTCCACCAGAGACCAAATAACGAAATGTTAGCAAATATAGGTAGCCGTACAGTCTTTGATAATGCCAAAAACGCATAACGTTTTGTAAATCATAAAAGGCTCCGACATGATTATAAAATATGACACAATTAACACGAAAAACAAGGAAGAAAAAAGAAACGCACAACAAAAGTCCTGACTATGACTTGCAGTTGGGACATTAAGAATATGACAGTGAAATATATTTGTTTATTGCAATGTGCGAAAGGAAAAAAGCACAACAAAATAAAAAAAAAAAAAAAAAAACCAGTTGGAAAAAGCTTGACTCATTAAAGTTGCACAAACAAATGACAAAAGGACAAACTACCCCAAGTACTGATCATGAACAATCCGACAAAAAGATAAAAGACGAATTGTTTCTCAAATAAAGTATGAAAACATATGATACATAAATTCACCACAGAATAGTGAGTTTACATGTTGACAGTCTTTCCTCTTTATCAGACCATGATTTGCAAACATATAACCTATATGCGTACATATAAACTTATTTTGGCATTTTGTCGGGATAATTGCGGAAAACAGCAGACGCAACTTGGAAATTTCAAACGCCCGTTTGTTTCGTGTTTTCAACAGAACATCTGATATTTTCCATTTTGAAATCATCGATGCAGGTTTAAATTGAACTGATAGTACTAATAGGAAATAATCCATAAATGGCAAATATTTAGCAAAAAGTAATTCACAAAAAGACTGAACTCCGAGGAAAATTCAAAAAGGAAAGTCCCCAATCAAATGGCTAAATCAAAAGCTCAAACACATCAAAAGAATGAATAACAACCGTCATATTCCCGCCTTGGTACAGGCATTGTCTTATGTAGAAAATGATGAAATAAACCTTGTTTTATAGCTAGCGAAATCTCTCACATGTATGACAGTCGCATTAAATTCCATTATATTGATAACGATGTGTGAATAAAACAAACAGACATAATTTTCTGTTTGGATGATTTTTGTCTTTGTAAAGTTGTGTCAATTAGGGTGCATATAAATTAAATACTTTTCGAATTATATCTTGACTAGTTGCAAAATAATACATGTAAAAGAAACATTTTACATATTCGAATACAAATATAATATACACTCAATTTTTATCAACAAAATCCTGTAAATCTTTTAATTAAAAAAAGCAAAGATCTTTTATATAATCCTTTCTCCAAGCCATACAGGTTGTATGGTGGTATAATACATCTCTAAGCGAAGATTATCACAATTGTTTGGCAACGTTTAGTCTTTACACTCATAGTTCTCTGTTTTCGTCTCTTTGAATTGTTTACTCATAATGCTACTTTTGAAACAAAGGAAATTATTTTTATATAAAAATTTAAATTTTGCCTCGAAATGAGTAATGCATATATGCAAAATGAATTCTTCCTGATTACAGACATAAAATTGAAACCAGGCTATGTATTAAATACAGTAGTCGTGAAGAAAACGTGTTCAGTAACAGATACTCATGAGATTTACATGTTATCTACTATATCCATGTGTACTTTAAAAATTTGAAGTCTACGAATGAAACCTAATTTTCTCCAATCTAACTGTTTTGTTGCACATATGAGACTAACATGGAAATTGCCATAATTTCCCTTTTAAATTAAATTGCAAATCGAGGATACTTTTCAGTGAATAATTTTAAAATAAATTCACATTTGTATTTTCATCGTTAACGTATCTTATAATTGTGTAACAGTTTTGCTGATATGAGAACCATTTCTCATCACAAATGTCTATATGAAACAAAGACTAACAGTTATATTAAAAAATATTCATATTGATTATGTTTAAGGATTTGTTGAAATATGTATGTAAAAGTTATTATTACCTGCCATGCTGCCAGTCTGTTGACTGTTCGAATTGTATGTTTCCTTTAAATATAAGCGTCCCAATAACAATTACGCAATGCTCTGATATTTCTAGCTGAAAATCCACAAATTAAATTTGGCGGAAATTAAACACAAAAACCAGTTTGCTTGTAAATGCAGGGGCAAACAAAGGTGTGATTAGAACTTGGGAATTTTTTTTCACAAATGTACAAAAAAAGGACAATAATTATGTAATAATAATTATTTTCGTGAAAATATAATTCAGTAACAGTTGGCAGTTGGTTTTCACTTGTTCTGTTGATTGATTTTGTCAGTTATTAAGGACTTCCACTTTTTGTTTTTGCGTTAGAGTTCGTTATTTTTGTTTTACTTTTTACAGTTTCATACTACTATGGTGTTTTGCTCTATCACAAGTAATGTGTTAGAATGTTACTTATTTTGGGCAAACAGTGATCACAGGTTTTTTTTTCAGGGAAAATACAGTCAAATGTACATGTAAACAATGCCTTGATTTTACCACTGATGACCTGTATGTGTATTCATCTGATTATGTATTTCATTCCTTCAAATAAATGTGTTGTGTTATTTTCGGACAAGTAAAGATGCAACTTGGAAATTATACACGCATGCTTATTTTGGGTTTTGAACAGAGCAACTACTTATTTCCTTTTGGAAATCCCTGACGAAGTTTCAATATGACAATCGCACTAATACAATGTAATAGTACAGAACAAAAATGGGGTCATGAAGGTCCAAATAAATCGAATACTTTTTTTTTAATTATATCAACTATAAATGAATGACAGAAACATTTTAGATATATAAGAAAACATCGAACCGCTGTTTATAAAAACATCATGTAACTGTTTTTAATAAAATGAATAAAATCTTTGTTATAACTGCTACTACTAGCTATTTAAATTTTGTAATGTCATGATGAAAATAAATACGGATATGGAGTACCAAACCATGACACAAAATCAGTACATGCACAGCAAAAACACACAATAGAAAAGGAACAGCGTTTTTTTTATTTTTGTTTGTTAAAGCATGTATAAAGAGCCTAGGCTCCGTGTTGAAGACCGTACTTTGACCTATAATGGTTTACATTTATAAATTTTGACTTGGATGGAGAGTTGTCTCATTGGCACTCATACCACATCTTCTTATATCTATATTAAGAAAGATATCACAATTGTGCGAGTACTTTTCTGTTTGTTCAATCACAATTCTACTGTGTTCTCTCTGAAACAAGTATTTATATTGCCGCTTGAAGAAATTAGGGAATAATTTTCAAAGAAATGATCTATACATTATCTACATTAGCTATTTTAAGTTACAGTAATTTATATATGCAAACACATTCTTTCTGGTTACAGCCTTAAATTGAAACAAGGCCATGGAACCAACAATACAAATATTTCGGACCTAATTTAGATTAAAAAAAAAACAAACGGCAGATATTATCTATTAACCAAGCTGTGTTCTTTACCTGTAAATCAATTACATAAAATTTTAGAGGATTGCAACACAATTCAATATTGCAATTCTAAGTATGAAATCGTTCAAATTATAATGGTATATTGTTGTTCTAAACTGTTTCCCAAAATTGATCGCCCTGAAGATCATATTTTTTTTTTTTTTTTATCAAAATCAAATTATGCCAATAAAGGTTTTGATTCTGTAAATATTGCCGGCATTTTTAATGATCATTTCTGTTAAAGAACAAATTCCTAGATATTTTGATAATACTGAACTCCCTCTTATTTGTAATGATTACAAATTATCTACCCGAAAATATGTGTTTATACCACTTGCCTCATATTCACACACCTAATTAAATAGACATTCAAAAAGTCAGAATGCGAATATATATGTTCAAACTCTTTAAGGTCATTTCTAGTAACAACAAACAAAAGAACTTTGTCAATTGGATATGCTTTCATACTATAACTGCCCTTAAATTTTTGTTCGCTTTGGAGATTCCGTATATCGTCAAGTTATCGGAATTCCAATGTGGACTAACTGTGCACCTTTTTTTGCA
Source organism: Mytilus coruscus (assembly GCA_017311375.1). Lineage (NCBI taxonomy): Eukaryota > Metazoa > Mollusca > Bivalvia > Mytilida > Mytilidae > Mytilus > Mytilus coruscus. The sequence continues at coordinate 19,775,452 of CM029606.1, read as the reverse complement.
GACCTGTTTCTGTATTGTTATGAGTTACAATTTACGACTAAAATCAGCAAAGACCCATCGAAACAACATCTGATACAAAATTTAATAATACTTTTAGATATTTGGATCATATATTGATATGTTGATTGCGGTTTTTCATACATCGATTTAGTTTCCATTAAAAAAAAGCAAATGACATCCCAATAATATTTACGCAATGATTAATTTTTTTTGGGTATTTGAAAAAAAAACATAAGCTTCATGTGGCGAAATTAAGAAAAACCCAAACTATGATACATAAAACATATAATGTGTTTGAACACGCAGGGGCAAAGGAATTAAACTGTTATTCTTTTCAAATGTTTTATAATAACAGCCGTTCAAAATACATATTAATATATAGTACACCTTGAAATTGAATAAAAATTATATTATGATTTTATGATAAAAAAAAATATGTTATATCAGTTTAACGGTGTTTTCTTTAAAGTTTCACAGTTTGAAGAAGGGCAAACAAAAGAAAACGTGTTGACACGGCAATTTTACACTGTAATTGTGTCTTCATTTGTCTTTGCCAAGCCGTTTAAATCATAGCAAATAGTGTAACTGAAGTTTCTAAATTTTACCAGATTTAATAATTTTCAAAGCTTAAGTTTTTTTATGTGTCTTGTCCTTTGTTTTCTATATAAAGCTGCCCCTTAATTTTCCAAAATGAAATCAGAATTTATCAACAAATATAAACCAAAAATTGGAAATAAATATAAAATTCACTATTTGTTATTTTATACAACACGTTTTCTTGTTTTTGAATATTCAATACATTTCGTATAAAAGACTATGATGAGAGGAAAAGAAAACTTTGCATTATAGTCAATACTGTTTTAAAAAACTTTCTCTGTTTATGCTGTATAAGGAATGACTTTTACTTTCTATTAGAACTTGAATAAAATTAAAATTTAGAGACTTTTGTGTTGAGTTGTAATTTTTTTTTTAAAGGTACCAACAATGGATGTTCAAATATCGCAAATCCAAACAAAAAAGACAAACCAAAGAAATACTGAGAAATCGGATGAATTCAAAAGAGAATGAAACATACTGAATGCAACATCCACCATGCAAGTCAACACTAAATTTTATTTGGATCTAAAAGCGTGGACTGAAGCACATTAAAGTGTGCACACGAAACCTAAACTTTTTTTTTTTTTATCGATTTCAACTTTTTGGAACTCCAGGATTCCATTCATGTGTATCGTGCATGCATATGTCACAGTGAAATTGACGTAGAACGGCAACACAGTCTATCGAAGTTTAAACCAAGAAAAAATTACAACGGACAAATCACATTAACTTGAATATTTGTATTTAAATAACATAATAATTATTTTGTGTTATAGAACTGATTTACAGAAAACATTTAAACAAAGAAAACCAAACATTTTTGTTCCTTTATAACAAGCTTTAATTGGTAACGTCGTCCTGCTGAAATGCCAACTAAGTGAATTGACTGCATGCATGTTTTTTAAACCTAAGTTCTATTATAATTCTCTATCGATAAATTTAGAAATTTTAAAGAAACTAAGGTTCCATATTTTTTTGGTCATATAGCACCTCAAGAATTCGCGTATTTATACATCCTGTCTTTCAAATGCTTGGATCTGAGCAGTCCCATAGAGGTTAAATACGGGAAAGGGATTCGTACGCAACACATTTATAAAGAGTTATTTCCTTTTATATTTAAGGCAGCACATCTTGATGTTAAAAAAATAAATATATAAGGCAACAAACATTAAGATAAAAACCTGCTAATCGTCATCACACCAGGAATCACGTTTGACTATTGATGTTTTGATATCTAAAAGTAGATACAGGTACCTACAATATAGATAAACAAGGTAGGTGAGTGATTTGTCAGTTCAAACTGATCGAATATGTTTTATTTAAAACTTCCTAGTTGACTTATCGTACTTACACATCGAATATAGATAAATGTAATGTTTTAATAAGTTTGGAGATTAAAAGTAATCTGAAATATTTGTGCTGCGAAAGTAAATATTCTTTGAATATGAAATACATGAGATTTGCTTTGTTTTGTATTTTGTTTCGAGTCTGTTTCATGATCAACAATGATACGACTGGTGAGTAAAATATATACATAAACTCTATGACAAATGATATTCGTATAAAGCTTCTAAGTTACAGAAATTTGATAATTTACTTCCGGAAGTTCTAAACTGGGATGTGGAAAGAACTAGTTTTTTCAAAAATAAATTTCCTCAATAAATCAAGATCGTCCGCATTTCTAACATCGCTTTACAACATTTTTTGACTTTCGATTTCAGATTTGTACTTTGAACTTAATACACTATTACTTTGTTTCACCCTGGATTTCGATACAAAATTGTAAAATTGAACATTTAGCCAAATGAGATGTTTTACCGTGCATTTTTCTCCACGGACAATATCCATTTGTCAGTCTCCACGGTTGAATTTTCCATCATTCTAACATCTTAATCTCAGTTAAAAGAGGAAGCTATGGTTATTCATTTGAGTTACATTCATGTTTAAATCAATCTATTTGCAATAGTAATGTGTTTGGTAAAAAAAATCATTTTAATTCATCTGGTATCAATTTTCCAATTTATCTTTTTAACTGACTATTATGACTTCTATCTTTTATAATTCAAGATGTTCATGTAAAGTATATTCCACAACGGAAAACTTGGTCTGAAGCCGAGAAATCATGCCAGGATGAAGGGGGCAGATTAGCAACAGATAAGGACAGTATATTAACATGTGATAAACTTGAAGGTGATATAAATTCTGATAATGGCTCTACATTTTGGTCTGGAAAGTATACAACAATGACAGCTTGGATATCCAGAGAAGGTATACACAAGTAACAGCCAATTGTTTTAAAAATACCTAGTAAATATATATTGTCTACATCGATCAAAAAATATGTGAAAAGATGATGGTCATTATTTGCATAAAAAAAGGAAGATGCGAGTTAACTGTATTCGACAGTAACAAACAGTCAAACAATAAAAAAAAAAAAAAGAAAGGTGTTACGTTAATTATCTTGAATTACTCTGTTGAAAATATTCGAATTGTTTTCTATTTTTTATCTGAAAACGTTGTGTTATCTTAGCTGGTGCCGTTATTTCATAGTTACGTGGCCGAACACTTGCATGTATCATTTCTATCATGCAAAATTTTCCAAAACCAATACAAACATAACTATTTATAACGTAGTAATAGAATGCCATTTTAATAGTTGGTTTAAAAAAGCATAGATTGTGGTTGATTTTGAAATATTTTTTGATTCGCAAATAAAGAGTATATGATAAAACTATCTATTACATAATTTTATAGTATGTAACACTTTTCAGAAATCACATGGACTGGTTTCTCCGTGTGGTCCTTTATTTTCATTCATACAAAAAAAAAAGATAGAAGATACCAGACGACATTCAAAGATCGACGGATAAACTGACAACCATATGCCAACTAAACGATTTACGATGAAAAGACAAACAGGACCACAGAACATTACATAAAACACTAAAGACTTGGCGATACGAACACCACCAAAAACTCAAGTGCTCCGGAAGGGTAAGCAGAAACTGCTCCACTAGTGTCATACCAAAAATTTGAGTAAAAATTTGGGGAATTACCCTTAAAAAAATACTACACAAATGACAAGTTTCGACAAGAAACTTCGATTGATGTTTTTAATATTGGAAACATCGTAATAATTTAAGCATGAAATTCAAATGATTTTGTAATACTTGGGGTAAAGGCATGGGGTGGGGGTCTATTTGAGCAGTGCTCACAATATTGAAAGTTGATCATATAAATTCATTTAAATCATGAATACGAGCTAAAAGGACGACGGTTGTATCATTAGTTCATTGCGCAGCTCATTGTAAAAGCTTGTAGACACTACCCATTTAACGAAACATATATGATAGGAAAGAACATTTTATTAGATCAATAAATCAGACTCAAATATGTTGCTGTTAAAACATTTAGAATACAAGAGGATACAAAAAGAAAAAGAAATACAAAGAAAAAGTTCAAAGTAGTTCAATAAAGAATACATCTTTTTTAAAAGTTCATTAATATTAACAATATTTCATGAATTCCACGAACGTTAAGGTTGTGTCCTTAAAATGAAATTGTGAAGATCTCTCAACAGACAGGGTAAATATTTAGTGACTGCTCCAACAATGACAAAATTTGTTCAATCTTGTTTTGAGACATATAATTCAAATACGAAACTGTGCAGAGTATACTACTTAAATTTCAAATTATGACGTCAAATGTTCTTGCTTTCCTCCTGAATTTCCTATTATGACGGAGCGAAAAAGACGACTATGCCTGACGACGTCACATATAAAATATATTTTTTAAAGATCATTGAAAAAGGAAAGACAACGTTCGATTACAAATTGTCTAAAAATCAGAAGAGAAGCAGAATGTTACCACTGAATCTCGTGCAATATGATATTTCACAACTTTCGACAGTTGATTTTAAATATTCAATTGAAAAGCTCGGAAAGCCTCGTATTTTAAATATAAAAATAAAATGCCTCGAGTGGAGATCTATTATGTCACAATCGCGGTAGAATCTATATCCTTTGGTATCCTCCGTCTCCTTTTTATATTGTAATATGCATTCAAAACTAAAGTTGTTTATTTGAAATTCCCTATTTAACTATCAGGTGATTAAATATCATAGTTTTAACAGTTTGCAACAATTAAACCTTTAACCATTTATTTCTAATTGGGACGAATCACAAATGAATATTACTGATGCTAAACATAAAAACAATGGATTATCGTCGTCGACAAATCCATAACTGTGCTGGTGAATCTTCAGTCCATCACAGCATCACACGCTAACTATTTGATAATACAAATTTTTTTCTATAGGTTTTTGATGATTAACTGGAACCGATTAACTTTCAATCAGAAGAAAATTCAGAATGTCATTTATGTAAATTTTTTGAGTCAGTTTAAATATCAATAAACTCGAGCACAGAATTTGTGTAATCCTTATAATTCTCAACCAAAACATTTGTTAAATTTTCCCTCAATTTCAATTTTCTTCGAACACAAGGCGTCGCTAACGAAAATAGCAAAGATGTGAAATCGACATTGAGATTTAATAGGCTACGCAAATACTAAAAGGAATTTCGAAAACATGGTTTATCGAAGTGTAAACTAACGATAAATAACTTAACAGGCCAATCACATTCAATTATTTGTAGCTATACAAATCATGTAAGAACTATTTTCTAGTCTTTCGTTTGGGACAGATTCCATTCGAATGTTAGTTGATGAATTTTTTTTTGGTTCGACTTAACTGGGACTAAACAGAGATTTGTTCAAGATTTTAATTTAAGGAATTCATAAATTTCATCCACAGCTATGTTGCAGTAAATTTACAAGTACTATCCTATATCTTTAAAAGTGATAAAGTTTCAGTATGCAACGATTCTGCTAAATGGAATAGGTTGATCCGTATTTACACTTCATATAATAATCGATGAAACTGCTTCCAACATACAATTAATTTTTTTTTTTTGATTTACAGTTTCTTTCTTATAAAAAAAATAATTTCAGATTTTTTTAATATACTTAGACACCCCTTCTCTCAGATTATCCTTGATTCTATTTTTTAATTATATTAAAGAGAATATACTGAACAGCAATTCAACTCGTTATTTTCTACGTCCTCTCTGTTTGATTTTTGCAGAAAAATCCAAATTAATATGTTAACGCATCCATATGGAACATTTTGCTACACAATTCGTCAATTTATTATTATTTAATTTTTCACTAGGTTGTTACAACATTTCAAATATAACGGACATGCCACATTCATTGTCAGAATGTTTTGAAGTATGCAGACATAAGACTACAATCTTCCAAAGTTTTGCATACAGACCTAGAGTAAGTAATAACATAAACACCTTTTTGAGATTTTATTCTTTATCCAATTTTAAACACATGTACTACTGACAATGTTAATAGTGAAATGCAAGGTATTGCTGTGAAATCTAATAAACAATAATGAAAACAAATAAGCCAATTAAAAAATTAGGAAGTTTAAATCATAACAAACACATCTTCTAAATTTATGCCATTTTGTAGTTTTGGAAAGTTATAGCCACAAAAGACATTTTCTAAATTTGATAGTCAATGCATTTGGGACAAAATCATATATGGTTTTATCAGTATTCAAGTGCTATACTGTTGAGTTGCTAGGTCTGTAGTTCTACGCAAAAGTTCCTAAACTACTAGACACTGCTGTTTTGCAATTGTATCTTGCGGAGTAAAATTTTTATCGTTAATGTTATCAAAAAGACCCTTTTATTTATATGAGCACTATCTGCAAGGCAAAGAAATTCTAGGAAAATTTTATAAGCCCTTCTTGAAAGAATAAACATTCAAATATTCACATCCTTCATTGATAATAGTCGATACATGACCCATTCTTACTGTAGATAGAGAATAGGTCACACATAGCTTAAGGGAATAAAATAAGAAGGCTTTATATGAGTTGCAGCAAATAAATTTTCAATCGGATTTTTCAAACGACCATTCAATTAAACAGGAAAATCTTGATCGATAAGATTGTGTTGAAGTGAAGTTGAAAAGTCAAAACTGTCAACCGAATCAAAGGTACCATCAAAAGCACGTAATTTATCTTAAACATCCAAGGAATTTTTTACACTCCAAAAACAGAAGGCTTTATATGAGTTGCAGCAAATAAATTTTCGATCGGATTTTTCAAACGACCATTCAATTAAATAGGAAAATCTTGATCGATAAGATTGTGTGGAGGTGTAGTTGAAAAGTCAAAACTGTCAACTGAATCAAAGGTACCATCAATTACCACGTAATTTATCTTAAACATCCAACGAATTTTTTACACTTTTACACTCCAAAAATATTCAATTCCAGTACTACTATTTCATGTATTTTTATTTGTTTTATTACAAAACTTAATGATAATTAATGATAAGTTCTTTGATAGTTGTTCAGGAACTAGTTAAAAGCACTGAAAGATTATTAGTAGAACACTTATTAGAGGTGTTACGTGTTAATCTGCCTTATTCAATAGCGGCCAGTTTGAATCAATTTGGCATAAATGAAATCAAGTACCCCAGAGATATAAGCAGTTCAAGCTTCGACATCCGACCACTACCTGTTGTTCCTTGTCAAGTCCAATAAGAATAACCCATGTTAATGCTAGGATCAGGTATTTAGCAAAATAGTAAATGCCTGTCATCTTAAAAATCTGTATTCCCCATAACATTTTATTAAGTAAAATGTAAATTAAGTTTATACATGTAACATGAGGTTTTTTTTTAATAAGCTTTTATGTCCTTGTTGTTCTGTTGATGCCCGTTTGGTTGGATTTGAAAAGAGTCTTATATGTTTCGTTCTTTTAAACACTTGTCTTTGAGCTTTGCTAATGAAGGTTCATTTCAGAATCACGTGTCGGTGATTTGAAAGCGATATCGTACGTTAATTTATATCACCATTAAGTTCGTTTCAATCAGAATAAATTTAAAGTAAGTATATTGAATTTCGTTTCTTATATCAGCATTCTTTACTATTAAGCAACTTATATTTACAAACAATAATATATTTGTAGGACCAGAAATGTGTATGCTTACATGGCAATATACTTATGCAGTCACACGAAAGTCACAATTGCAGTGATTTTCTTAAGTCTAATACGACGTACTTGCTGTACAGAGGTATGTTAATCACTTGTTTATATTAAAAAATTGAGTTCTTATAAATGCATTTTGTACCATTTTCTATCATAAGACACAGTTTTGCTCCTATTACCATGACTTGGGCAATTTTCGTACTGCCATTAAACAGAGACTGCAATGTTCTCATTATACACAAAAGCCTTAATCGGTATGTCAACAGTGCGCCTATATTGTTGGTGTGGGACTTGGTGTCCATCTGTTGTCTTCAGTGCATGTCAAAGCGATAAAAACTTTCTTTGGGAATAAGGTCAATACGAAAAACGTCACACAAACGTCTTTTGAGTTTAAATGAGAAGGTGTCACTTTATGGCCCCTTGAACCCTTGAATCTACCCAATATAACATCCTCTAGATGTTTATGAGACATTAGTCTGAAATATATCAGTAGTTATGGTATTTAATTTTGTCTTACATATTTTCATTAGGGCTTCATACTTCCGGCATTTAGTGTAAACTTGCAAAAACTGCCGAATATCATCATTTCTAGATATAGTAATTAATGTTTAGATTTTAACCAAGGTTTTATCCGAACAGATATTTTGTCTCGCTATGTATTTCAAAAATCTGGTATTGTATGTAAAATATATTTTTGTGTAAGGCTGTAGCACATATCTGCTTTGTCAAAAACTATTATGTTTAGAATACCCATTTTCTGTCAAATGTGTTAATTTCAAAAATTTTATGACGTCAAACTTCTCTTTAACATATTAATGATATCAGCCTGTTCATTTATCAATGTAAATAAAATAACTTAGAAAGTCTTGAAAAGTTCAACTATATTTGCAGTTAAATGTGCCAAATAATGGCTCTTATCATACCTCTTCTTAGCATGATATTCTAAACTTATTTAACTAATGCAAGTTCTTATTTTTCAGTTATTAACAGTAATTCATTTAATTCTACTGGAAACTGTGCATTTGTTGACTGTAGTAACGGACATAGGATGGAAGCATCTAGTTGCAATGACAAGCGTAGACCTTTCTGTGGTATATACTCTAATCCAGTTTGTTTTAAAGGCAATGAAAAATGTTACATTTCACACAAACACATAAATACACAAAGTACTTACCAATTAGCAAACACTAACCATTTTTCTTTTTACACAACTAGCTATTTATTTCCGTATTAAAAACTGCAATTTTACACGGAATGAAAATGAGCAAATACCATTTTCTATTTCTTGTCAACTGTTATATCTACTTTCACATGTTTCAGGTAGTTTCCCAGATGATGTTGACTGGATGATTAGCCAGGAAAAATGCAAAGATACTATCCCAATAAAAACTTATAATAATATATGCGCAGTAATATCCCATGATGAACGAAAAGGTATATGGTTACCCATTGAAAAAATAGCTTTGAGGACTGAGATATCAGACGGTATGTATGGAATTTTTAAAACTGAAACGGATCACCATATATGAACTTGCTGTGCAAAGTTAAAATCTATTATTATGAAAACCTGTTGATATAAAACAACAATACAATATTACCCTACTGAAGTGAAGAATGACATAAATTCAACAGTGAATAGGATATTTACAGCCATTCATTGTGGCAAGTTTGAAAATCATGCATTTGTGTCAATGCAAAATTGATAGTAGTGCTATCTTTTGATCATCATATCGTAACAAAGTAAAAATTTGAATTAAAATGGATTATTTAAACTGTTTATTAATAGCTGAAATCATCAGAAACACTAAGGTTGTTCTACACCTGTTATGTATAATCTCAGCAAAAATGAACACAATATTTTGAAATTGTGGTTTCTAGAGCTTTAACTTCGAAATTGATTAGGACTTTCAACTGTTAAGTGGTTGGCATGACAAGGGTTATGTTCTTGTCGTATATTTTATGATGGTATGATACTAAACCCCTAACGGGTGGGATTGTGCTTGATTTTCATATGATGAAGATATAATCTTCCAATCAGTTAAATTGAGGCCTAATGCTGGCATGTCAGTAACTGCTAGTATTCCTTTTATATAATTTATGTTGATTATTGTCATTTTGCTTACTTTTTTCTAAAACCCATTCTAACATCGGACTCGGACTTCTTTTAAACTCAATTTTACTGTGCGTATTGCTGTGTGTTTGTTAATTCCACATTGGCTAGAGGTAAGGGGGAGGATTGAGATTTTACAAAACATGTTTTACCCCGCCATTATGTTGCGCCTATCCCAAGTCGTGTACATCTGGCCTTTGTTAGTCTTGTATGTTTTTTTTTAAAGTTTTTTTCGAAGTTTAGGGTGACATCCATTTTCGCTGAACTAGTATATATTATTGTTTAGGGGTCAGCTGAATGCCGGCTCCGTGTGCGGGATTTTCTCGCTGTGTTCAAGACCCATTGGTGGGCATGAGCTGTTTTCTGCTCTTTGGTCGGGTTGTTGTCTCTTTGACGCATTCATCTTTTCCATTCTCTATTTTATTATATAAACAAACTATCTGTCTGGCGTACAAAACTCTAAGTCTATTATCTTTGATGATTTTATTTATTAATCATGTGCAACAACAATGCTGTTTTACCTACAGGCATAGCTGGTCTTAGCCAGATACTGTATAGCAATTCTTGTCTCAAATACCCTTCTGTCTTTTTAATTGGTTCGTTTTTCAAACAGTTTTGATTTGAGCACCAGTGATGAGTCCTATATAGATTAAACGCGCGTCTGGCAAACAAATTTTAAGACTGGTGCCTTTCTTTTCATAATTTTTGGATATCAAGATAGCATGAAACAACTTCTTTATACGTTATGGTTTAGTGATCGCTAACTCGAAGTTGTTCTGGGATTAAACTGTTGCATGATATGCTGATATAAATGTTATGTATATCCTATTTTTTTTGTACTTTCCACTTTACTATTCTATTCAAGGTATAAAGTTCTGTTCAAGGAACAAAGTATAAAGAATTGTTTTGTATTACACAAGGGAAATATCACATTCAAATGTCACCAATATATGATTATCACCAAATGAAAAATGACTGACCTGAATGCATTTTTTTATGATATATGGACGCTATGTGTCGGTAAGCTTTGGATAGTTTTCTTTTTTTTACTACTTTAAACTCTTAGCTATAGTATGTTATTTACTTTGTATGTGTACCATATAAAGATGGAATTGACCATGGCCAGGGTGTAACACAATGTACATCTTACCACTGTAACAAGGGAAAAGAAGATACAATAGCAAATACGGCTTGCAAAAATAAAACGGATGGATTTTTTTGCCTTCTTCACAATGGTGAATATATATCAATTATTATATGGATGATGGTGATTTATATGAATTTCCAATTGGGATAAATTCCGATAATCTCACTCTGAGAATTTCTACTTTTTTACCGGACCCTCACTCGAGACTTCCAACTGAGGATTTGCGCCTTGATAATTAAGAATAATTAATAACTTGTCTCATATCAACAATTAATAGTCCTGTGCATTTAAAACAACTTTTGTTTCCCAATAATTCCGAAACCTTCTTTCCGAAGTCACGATCATCTGCCATTTTGAAAAAATGTGTGCAATACACATATAGTCTTACCCCAATATATTACAGCGAAATCGACAATACTTAAAATGAATCCAACTAACGCCAGTAACACATAAAAGAGTTTTGTTTTGTGTTTCTCTATATTAAAACGTATAATTAGTTGCCGCATTCGAAAATAGAAAATAAGACAACTTGTGACCGAACGCCGAATGACGCATAGATTATACGAGAGCTTATTTTTTATTTTCAAATACAACGATTAGTTATGTTATAAATATTATTTAAAGTAAACATTACATTATTATCGTTATCACTTAATTTTTTTGTTTATCCTATGGTTCATTGTATGAATCATGGTTTTCGTGTTTTTACAGTGTTGGATGTAGTATGGGCTTTGGGAACTATCGATATGTATGTCATCTTTTAAAGATAATAATCATATATAGCTAGCTTTAATGCAAAAATATTAGCCAAAACAGTAGTATTTTTTTTTAAACAGCAGAGATTCTTAGGTATAGTTTTGAGTTACCTAAGGTCTTCCTTTTGCGTAAACATGATTTACTCAAGTATCAGAAAATAAAAGTATCCAATTGTAGGGTCTTTTGATCATTATGTTAGTCACAACATATAGTTTTCACAAAAGAAGCATAAATCAGAAGTTCTGAAATGGAAACGATTTGCTGTTTCTAAAATTTGAATAATTCCTCAACCTGTTAAGCTCCATTTTATGTAGGTAAACACATTATAACTTGTATTTCATAAACAAATAGATGAAATATCCAATCTTGTTCCTAGCAAAAACATACAAGCTTATTAGAAACTGAAAGAAGAACATATCACGGCGGCAACGCAAAACCTTATAAAGGCACTCAACATTAGCTTCCATAGAGAATCGTTGATTTAATAGCTTCTTTTCAAGCATTATTCCTCTATCAAGAAAATCATGACAAGTAATGGATGCCGTTATGGTATCGAATTGGAGTTACGTATCCTTTCATTCGTGCATATTCAAATGCAGGTGGTGCTGGAATTTTGTTATTTTAAAGGGAAATTTCACACACATAAATTTCGTTTATATCTTTTGTCGTAGCGTCAAGTTATTTCCAAATGATTTTTAAATTTTGTTCTAATGTTATTCTGAAACACCATTTTTCTAGGATGGGACGTCGGTTGAGCGCTTACAAACATGATTAACCTCGGCACAGGCATTATGTGCCTGTCTCTAGTCAGGAGCTTGTAATTCAATGTTGTTGTCTGTTATATTTGTTTTTTGTCTTTTTTTTCTCATTAATCAGGCCGATAAGTTTTCTAGTTTGAAATGTTTCATATTGTGTCATGTCATGATCATATATCGATCTGACTATACGGTATGTGTTTTGCTTATAGTTGAGGACCGTTCTGTGACCTATAATTCTAACGTGCAAGTCATTTGGATAAATAAAATTATGTACAACTTAACTAAGTGTTGACGCAAAGTAATTTGATAGCCATAAGAAGTATCCGAAAATATTATCATCGTCAGCGAATCACGACGAAACAAAGTATCGGAAGTCCGAAAGTTTCAAATTTGCAGATAATGCAATTAACAAAAATGATAACAATATTTTCAAGTTCATTGCTAGTAATGACATGTCTTTGATTCGCATCAAATTGTTTTATACTGTTCTAAATGTTTTCCAGAATATACATGTGACATGTGTCACAGTAACTCAAAAGTCCGTCTTTTGTTGCTTTTATGATACTAAATATTATGCAATAAATGATCATCATTATCATGATTATGACAAAATGTAAAAAACAATTAAAAAAAAAAAAAAAACAAAAAAACAAAAGACACACAAGTTTTTGTCAATTAAAACCTCAATCCACAAAAATATGATATAAAATCGTTTAATTTTGAATTTACAAACATGTTAAATAATAAAGAAGTTTTTTTTTTTGCAAGGTACTAAAACAACAAACGTCAACACGAAGCAACAAACAACAACACATGTCACTTCAAAGCAACAAACAACAATAAATCTCATATTGAAGCATACTGTAACTAAAGAATCAACTGAATATGTGAAGCAGACTGCAACATCTAATACTGGTACAGATTTAAAACACAGTGGTAATTAAAGTTTAAAGTTGTTCAATATATCTTGAAATAGTTTTTTCAATAGCCTTTTCTAAATTCTAGTAATTGATTCCAAAACAAGTATTATATACGATTCGTGTGAACTTATCGACCCGTTAAATAAACTTATTCTAAAAGGTTACAAATTTAACACCGTAATAAGATATTAGAATATCATTTTATAGGTATCAATGTTGATATCTTTATTAATAAATTAAAACCAAAAAAAAAACGTTTTGATATAGACCTTCACAATCCTACATTCTGTCGATACTTATATTTTGGCATTACCGAAGATCGTGTTTTCTCCGATTGTAAATGACATCTTTTCAATTAATGAATTGGATGTTGGACGAGTTATGATTGGTTTTTTTTTCGGGCTAAATACATGATTTTATTATTTGTTGTTATTGGCTTTGAACTAGCTTTCAGTGATTGCGAGTACTCTCAGATTTAAACTTTGTGTCTTAAGTGTTTTTGTTAGTCGTTGTTGTGCTTTAATACGATCTGAAGAGTTCAGCATTTTCAGCTGATTTTTAAAGAAATGTTGTGCATTTACATCACTGGCCTATGTTAGGGAAGAGTTGAGTGCCGGCCATTTTCGTGATGTGTCTATCTCTAGTCAGGAGCCTGTAATTTAATGGTTGTTGTCTGTTATATATTTGTTTTTCTTATTTTTTCTGTCCTTAATAAGGATGTTGGGTTTTTTTGTTTGAATTGTTTCACATTGTGTCATGTCATGATCATTTATCGAACTGACTGTACGGATGGGTTTTGCGTATAGTTGAAGACCGTTCTGTGTTCTAAAGTTTCTTACATGCGAGTCATTTTGACATTGGTTAAAAGTTGTCTCATTGGCAGTCATACTACATCTCCTTAATTCTTTTATACATGCTGTATCTTAATGACAGTCAGTTTTTATGTTTGTTTGCAGTTCCAAATGTGTTTAAGTTCATTCGATTATCCTCCATTTAATAAATCATATTACGAACTAACTTAATTTTTACGAAAAGATTACAGTACATAATACCAAAAAGATATGACCATCGATTCTATAAATGAATGAAATTCGACAAAAATCCCCGAAAATACTTACAAATCAATATTAAAAGATCACATCTTCGGAGGTCAGGGTTGAAAGTATCATTTTTCTCTGAAATGTATAAATACATTACTTCGCTTATAAATAAATGCAGAGCTTTGTAAAATTCTAGCACCCGATTGTGTAAAATCGTACAATATATTTTGAAATGATTCTTCTAATAACCAATTAAAAATAATGGATTCCAAAAACATGTATTAGATACGATCTGGGTAAACTTATCGATCCTTTAGATAAACTTATTCTAAAATTTGACTCTGTAATAAGATCTTTGGATATTGTTTTTAATAGCTATCAATATTGATTTATCAATAAATCAAAACGAAACTAAAAAGTATTGCTTTTCACCTTCACAATCTTACATTCTATCGATACCTATATTTTGGCATTGCACAAGATCATTTTGTCCGCGGACTTACACTAAATCAATTGGATTTGGATTTGTATTGATTGATATTTCAGTCTAGATACATGATTTTTATCAGTTGTTATTGGCGTAGAACTAGCTTTCATTGATCGCGCAAACTCTCAGATCTGTCTTAAATGTTTTTTGTTTGTTGTTTTTGTGGTGTTATAATACTGGCCCAGGTAAGTGGGAGGATTTTGTGCCAGCAAACATGTTTGAACCGCCACATTCTGTATGTGCATGTCTCAAGTCAGGAGCCCATGGTTCGGTAGTCGTGGTTTGTTGCTGTATATTTCGTTTATTGTTTTGTACATCAATCAAGTCGTTAGTTTAACATTTCGGGGCTTCGTATAGCCTGCTATGCGGTATGGGTTTTACTTAATGTTTAAGATCGTACCATGACATTTATTTGCATACTTCTACGTCATTTGGTCTCTGGTGGAGAGTTGTCTCATTGGCAATCATACCACATTTTCTTAGTTTTATGATAATCTGTATTTTACTCACTATTTGATTTTATTTATTTTGTTAATTCACTCTCGTAAGTATTGTGACATGAATTTAATCAATGTATTTATATTATTCGATATAAGCCAACAGAAAAGTCTTTATATAGCCAATAGTAAACTTCATATTTACTATGCTGCAATTACGTTTGACTATTTATTTCTTTGCCTTAATTTTGGGCTTATTTCCAACACCCATTTATATATATTTACGAGTAAAGTGAAAAAAAGCAAGTAATAAGATACCAAATGAAATCATTTGAAAAAAATAGACAAAATGGTGGTGTTACATCTTACAAAGTCTACCCGAATTATTTCAGTGTGCAAAGAACTTTGCTCAAACCGGTGCTAAGGGACGTCTTAAACTTACAATGAGGTATGAGTTGTTTTTTTTTTGCTCCGTGTTGAGGGCCTTACTGTGACTTTGAGATGAAGAATAAGAATTAAAGCGCCTTTCCTTTGCTTTTTGTGTGTTTTTTTGCTGTGCATGTGATTTTGATGTCTCTGTATTAATATTTTTTAATATGTATTATTCCCTTCATTTTTTTTTTTATAATGACGCTTGAAAAATTGGCAATGCCTGATGGAAACATAATACTACCAATACGTGAACCACCAGAAACAGATAGAATCATTGACCATATCTATTATACAATTACACTATAGTGAATCAATTTAGACCCTTTAATTAGAAATATATTGTCATATCATGCTATCAAATCGTCTGACTATTCATCTAATTGAAATTGCCTCCAATTGTGTTTGGAACATCTCATTTATTTGAAGAGAAGAATTAAGAAATCACATACGACGACAATGTATTATATCATATACGCTCAAAATGTAACATCTTTCTTTGCTAGGAAACACATTGATTACAACAACAAATATAACTACCAAGCCTAGAAGAACAACCGATGTCAAGATGGTAAAAGTGTACCTAGTAACTCAACAGACTATTGGAAGGATACACCAACATCTGATACTGGTTAACATTTAATATAGATTTTTAAAAGTTAAACAATTTACAATATTTATTTAAACAGTTTTAACAATAAAAAGATGACTCAAACACATCTTTTGTTTTATGTCACTGTAATCCATCCTTTTAAACAGCTTGTCCTTTTTATTACGACCTAACATTTAGTTTCTTTTTTTTTATTACGACCGAACATTCAGATTTTTTTCTTTAGGGTTTTCTTTCACCAATAAAAACTGACCCACGAAATAGCACATTAGTTCTGAAAGAGGCGCTAAACACCAAACAATCAATCGATAAATTTTTTTCTGTTTTGTCTATTGCTATATTTTTTCAATATATGTGCTGTCAGTATATATATGCCAAAGTCTTACTTAGTTTATGTCTTGAAAACATTGATTTGATTTCAAAACGAATGCAAATTTGTGTGTAAATATTAAGCCAGGTTCCCTACGTTCACAGAATCAATGATAAGTTAAAGTAATGAATACATGTATATATCAAAATCGTTATTTGCTCCCTAAAAACAGGATCAGAATATCTGCAAACGAAATACATTTTGAGTAAATAATTATTAATCATTATTACAAACTGTCATGAATAATTAAAGAGCTTTCAAAATTAAGACTGTGCGGAACTGTCGGTTTTGGTCTTCAAATATATTATCATTTTTTTTTTAGTTTTAACTGATAGTTTTATTTGTTATACAGGCTTAGTTGTTGGTGGAGCAGTAGGCACTGTGTTACTGATTTTCGCTATTGTTTTGATTGTTGTCATAAAAATAAGGTATGTGTGGGTTTTTTTTAGATAAATCTAGTATATCCGACATCTATCAATAGTGTTTTATT
This sequence comes from Mytilus coruscus, assembly GCA_017311375.1. NCBI lineage: Eukaryota > Metazoa > Mollusca > Bivalvia > Mytilida > Mytilidae > Mytilus > Mytilus coruscus. The sequence continues at coordinate 19,758,229 of CM029606.1, read as the reverse complement.
CACAAAATCTTTCGTATGCTGCTTAGTAGCAAATATTTTGTTGTTGATTGCAATAACTTAAAACGGACTGATAAAATTATTTTTATATGAACAAAAGCATAATAAGAAGGATACATCAATAATGTTACTACATTATGAAATATTTCAATTTCAAAAGTAGATGGTATAATTAAAAAAAGGACAAGAACTAGTGCGATGGTTGTCATCCTAGCAATAACAGGATTGTAGAAAAATACCATTCTTCTATAAAACTACTCTAATTTGACGATTTGTAAATATAAATAATGGGAGAAAGATTTACGTCATTCACACAACAATATAAAAGAGAGACGAAAGATACCAAAGGGACTTTCAAATTCAGGTCGAAAATAAACTGACAACGCCATGGCAAAAAAAAAAAGAAAAGGACCAAAAGACAAACAACAGTATACAAAGCACAACATAAAAAAGACTGTACAACACGAACCCCAAACAAAAACCGGGGATCCTGCTCCACATGTGCCACCCGTCGTGTTACTCATGTAAGAACAAATCCGGTAAGAAGTCTAATTCGGGAAAAAGGGGACGGGATTGTAGTTTAGACAATTTGAACAATTATAACAACACAAAAGAGTATCAATACAAACATACATTCTTGAAGACCTATTGGTGACCTTCTGTTGTTGTCTGTTCTGTGGTCGGGTTGTTGTCTCTTTGACACATTCCCCATTTCCATTCTCAATTTTATTAAATCAGTATTCAATATTCACTGCATCCAAATTATCCAGAAACACCATTTTCATGGAATATTTACAGCCAAATAGCATTAAATCCGTTGAAATTGTTTTTCGAATTATTCATATCTGAGTGATTATTTGTTGTTATATGTCACTGGGATATTTACGCTTCTTATTACTAAAATATGTTCAGCCATTGTGTCATGTGTGTGTCCAACAGGAAGATACTTTATATCTTTTATACTAATGCAATCTTTATGGAACTACCTTTTTTCATTGGCTAAAATTTACCGTCAATTCCACAAGTGACATGCCATGTTCCACCATTGTGAATTGTTGGCATGGGATCCTCAAAAGTTCGCATAATACAATCTAATCGAAGATTTAACATAACCTACTCCAAAAGCCATTTCAATGAGATTGTATCCAAATCTGAATCGTACAGGTAACGAAATAATCTTCGGGTTGAGCGTTTTCATTTGTATGACGTTATGTTTTGCCATGACGATAATGTGCCAAAATCATTCATGATGTTTGGTGGAATTTTTTTTTATCTTAAATTTGTACGCTTTTACAAGCTCTAATATATACTTCTTTTTGTGAAGCATTAGAATAGGAATAACAGTACTGTAGTTGAAGAGTTGCCGCCGTGAACTTTGATTTGACCGTTACAAATATCCGTTTTACTGTCTTCGCAAATCGTCTATTGACGGCGGTAACTCTTGAACTACAGTACTGTTATTATTTAGTGAACATCTAATCCACAAATAAGCATATTAGAGGTTAACTCCCTCATTATTTGCAATATGTAGGGATTCTCGTATCATGTATATAACTTCTGCTTTTAGGTTCACCAGGAAGGAATCAAATAATGGAAACTTCCATTCATTTTAAAACTCTGGATTAATAGCGAAACAATATGTAGTTCTTAGCGGAAACTATTTTTGAGTTTTGTTTTTAATGTTTGCTGCGATGTTCTTAGATGTAAACAAAGGTTCTCGAATTTTAATTTTCTTATACTGTACGTTCAGAAATAATTGCGTGCATTTATTATTGCGATTTTGTCATTTTAGACTAAAATGCGATTTTAATTTTTGCGATATTGAGAAAAATCCTGTTTAATTCACATAAAAAATTTCAAAATGCGAGTTTAAATTTTTGCGATTATAACCCTGACGCATTTTTCGCAATAATAAAAACATCGCAATAATTTCTGAATTTACAGTATAATGAAATCAGTATACCGCGTTTCTTAACCATTTTAAATTGAATTCAGCCAAAACGGTGTCATTACATTAGTTCATGTGTTTTTAGGAATCTTGTTCTTAGTTTCTGCTGCCTAAGATTATATTTAATCCACCCCTCATAATTTGCAAAATTTATATCCCTTCTTCATAATATTGGATACTAGTAGTTTAGGTCGTATACATGGGTTATGCGTATAAAGTGAGATGAGTTGAAATACGTCTATTTGTAATTTGCATATTCCAAGAATTTATTGCTTTATCTATTTTCATTACACTTATGCAGTTAGGCATACATTGACACTTGTGCTAAATGCTTTTAAGATTAGGTTTAAATTGGAGTCAAATTAAGGAGTAGGCCCGGTAAGACCACTTTTTGGCCCCAAAATATAGCATTTTTACAAATTTGTTCGAATTTTGTTGGAATGTAAACTTTTAGCTTTTTATTGGAAAGTAGAATACTTTTGTTCTATAAAAATGGACTGTTTTTGACAATACATTGCACATGCATCAGGTAATAGAATCATAAATTCATGCAAAATTACTGAAATCTTCTCAATTCAGCATTTGTGCTAATTTTAAGACGGTTTTTGTCTAAAATGGAAGTGGCCGCATTTGTGTTCAGTCTTAATATTTAAATATATGTTGTATTTGATGATAATAGATAACATATATAAAGGTTGAGACTGAACACGAATGCGTCCACTTCCATTTTAGACAAAAACCATCTGAAAAGTGACGTTTTATGGCATATTTGATGGATTTTTCGTATTTAAGCTTGAATTTGAGCGTCTTTAATGGCCAAATCAGTTCAAATCTTTTACATGAACTAATTGAATCGACTGAAGTAGACACTTAAATGTTTAAAAAAAGTAAAAAATCTTTCATCAGAAGTACTTCAAATTTTAGGCCAAAACAAGCCCTTACCGGACTTTCTCCTTTGGTAGTATTACTGTTGTGCATGTCATATGTCAGTATCAAATTACACTTTCAAAAAACTTTCAGTAACTGCCAGTACTATTAGATAGGGATTGTGTGGTTTTTGTTACCACTTTCCCTGGTTTGGGAGGTTTTGTGTTCACAAACATGTTTATCCCCGTCACATTCTTTATGTGCATGTCCCACGTCAGGGGTCTCTAATCCAGTGGTTGTCTCGTTGGTTGATTGATGTCTGTCGAAAAGTTTTTTCGTTTATTGTTTTTAGCTTAAATCTGGCTTTTAGTTTTCCTCTTTTGAATTGTCTCACATTTTGTCATCCAATTGCATTTTATAACTTACTATAAATAAGTTGTTAGCCTCTGGATTTGAGTTTTGAATTCCCCTTTTTACACAGCAGGTTTGTCATATTTTACTTTACAGTTATAAAATTTAAGGTAATTTGATCTTAAAATTGGTCGGTATGCATTTTTACTAATGATTGCACTCTGACTATATAAAAAAAATTGCATTAATTCTCATTTATATGAAGACATCTTTACGTTTAGATTTGTTGATTTCTCTTACATTCAGACATTTAGACTTTTTTATTTATAATATTTCAAATATGTAAACTACTACGATGATTTCATTTCATATCGCTCCTTTTCTTCCAAAACTGTTATTAAATATGCACTGTATAATGTAATCGTGCATCAAGCAGTTGATTTCTGATTGGATAACATAATTCCTTGAAAAAACTTAATCTTTTATATATAATCCTAAAACGGTTTTTGACGTTGAGTATAAATGAGACCAAAACTCACTTGATGTGTATTACTTTATCCATGATTTATCTAAAGGTACCCTCATACAGATATATCGAGTTATGTTTTGATGGTTAAATTACACGGAAAGTCTATTAAAGGACACCGATCCACATATGCTAGCCTCTAAAGAAAAAAATACTCTGACAATGTCATAATAACGATTGGTGATTGACTGTTTAGTTGCAAATATGAAAGTGGTATTTAGATAAAAAAAAATGTACAGTGTGTCGAATCTCTCACTTCATATGTTTTCATACAAGTATTTAAAAAAAATAATGTTATATTTTATAATCAATTTAAGAAAAACTGAGATCGAACTAACAATATAGCTACATTTTATATTCAACTTATATGTTTAACATCTTCTCGTTTTTTTGTCAGATGTAAAAACGCCACATCGAAAAACGAAAATGACAATTTTTTTGAATTGCGTAATGGAAAGTCTCCTGTTTATGAAGACCAGCACAGAAAGACAGGCTCTTCAAATGATAAAATGTTCAACAAAAAATTGTATGATGAACAATGTTTAACACCTTGCAAAATTGTCCCAGATGAAAGTATAAGAAATGAAATTAATAACAGAGAAGACTGCAAACGGCATAATTATGATTACGCGGTTCCAATCGAAACCAAAAGAACACAATCATCTCCAAAACAAGAAGATTTTAAAGATGGCATTGATGTTGAAAGCGAATATGACATATTGAATAAAACTCCCCGATCATTAAACAATACATTAGAACATAATATATACGACACCACTATTGCATCTAGGTGTGAATCTGATCCAACTTACAATACATCAACAAATATCATGTCAAATCAGAAAAACGTTGATGACATGTATGACAGATTATAATAAATATGTGGTGAATTTATTTCGGACAGTTATTGTTGGTATCATGTAATTACGTCTCTTTTCTCCCTTTTTCTAAAGATAATACAAAAACATTTTATAGTTTCCGACCATGCATTTCTATTGTTTTTATTTTGTTTTTGCAATTTGTATATTGACGCTTTTTGTTTAATTGGTTAATTCCAAATCGTGTTCTTTGATTGGTTTGATATACATTGCTATAACGCGAATAGCGAAGAGGATTACTAAAATACACAAATATGTAAATTTTAAATTTTGATATTACGGTTCGCTCATCATAGAAGCAGGAATCGATTTTGTAAAGTATACAAACAAATAAAGCAATCAAAGAAATTTGAACAATTTTTCCTGAACTTGTTCCACTCAAATCCGAAATTTGAAGAAACCTAGTGAAACTTGAATATTAAAGAGTCTGAAAAATATACTTCAAGGATTTTGCAACAGTTGTCTAGTTATCCATAAGATTAAAAAGATTTTCGGTGTTATGCATTGCCTTTGACTACTAGATTGAAAAACAAAATAAGTAATTGACAAATTTAACATGATTTTGCAAAAATTTGCATCGAAGGAATTTTTTAACAGAAATGAAGTAGTTCTGTCTGAAAGCGAATATATTAAGAATTACTTCTGATAGTATTTGGGTTTTCGCCGAAATGCTTAAGCATGAGCATTACAAAATAACTGTTTTACAGCCTCGAAATACACAGTTATAGATATGGTACTGAAAATTTTAGAAAAATATCAAATACATTTTTTTTAAAAAGTCCACAGGATATAAATTGAAAATAGATTTGCCTCTTTATTTGTTTTTCGGTTTTTCACAATAGTTTGCTTTTTGCAGGATTAATTGTAAAATACTTCAAGAGATAAACACTCCTTTAAAATGTTGATAATTGCAGCTTGTATTTGTATGATAATGTCATATACGAAAGAAAAAAAGAGGCAGAAGATACCAAAGGGACATCGAAAAATTGGAAGTCGAAAAAACAACACCACCTTGGCTAACAACGAAAAACGACGAAAAGACGATCAAGAGTATACAAAATACTACATAGAAAACAAAAGTCTGCGCAACATAAACCCCACATAAAACCTGGATGATCCCAGGTGCTCCGAAAAGTCTCATACAACTGATATATTTGCCTCAATTTCACCTATTTAGAATAAACTTCGTGAATGTTTTTATTTTGAACAGAGATATGTTATCAATATGAATGAATAGAAATAAAATGTAGGCTATAAGCGTGTTTATTTGGTCCTGTTGAGTTAGAGTAAAATATTTTTAGGAGAACTTGAAAATCTTTCAAATTATCATGGAGTCACAGTTAATGACCAAATTACCATGATGCAATTCAGTTTCAGAATCAAATACTTTGTAGGTTATACTTTCGAACGCTTGTACTAAATATTTGTGATTTGACGTCCATTCTTCTTAAGTAAACATTTTCAAGAAACTGAACTTTGAGCTATTGCATTCAGCACTTCTGTGTTAACATGAATTATCATTGATACGCTCATATTTTTAAATTACCTATTTAAAACTCTTTCGAAATACTAAGGATTTTCTACACTAGGAATTGATTGTCTTAGCTGTATTTGGCAACATCTTTCGAATTGTTGGTCCTCAAAGATCGTCAACTTCTTGCTTTATTTGGCCTTTTAAATCGAGATTCACTGATGATACTTTTCTAAACGAACTTGGTATACGTTTCGATAAATAGGAATTTGATAAACAACGAATGTGAAAACTCATCACAAGGAATAGCATGCTCACATGAAGTTTAATACAAGATAATATCCGAAAGCTTTAATATGTATTTTCCGTCGAAAAAAGCTCAAATATTGTCTGATATCAAACAAGGAGCTCTGTTTTGGAGTCCCTTGGAAATATGCAGCGACCATTTTAATCATGCGACAGAATGATACACACACGGACGTACTGACACACATCCGTGTCAAATTTCTACCGTTAATATGTAGAAAGTATTATAGATACATTGGATAAGCGTTGATTCATGAAAAAGAAACCATGAGCTCAAAGGGCAAATGGTTTCTTTTTTATGAATCAACGCTCATCCAGTGTGTCTCTAACTAAAATTATTGTTCTGATGGCTTTTCAAAATTAAAACCTTTTCTTAATTAAAAGGTATTGTAAGTGAGTTTAAATACCATGTTATCATGTTTAACGATGCATTGTGTTCGTTGTATCGATGTGTATCATATATAGATACAAGAAGATGTGGTATGAGTGCCAATGAGACAACTCTTCATCCAAGTCACAATTTGTAAAAGTTAACCATTATGGGTCAAAGTACGGCCTTCAACACGGAGCCTGGATTCACACCGAACAGCAAGCTATAAAGGGCCCCAAAAATGACTAGTGTAAAACCATTCAAACAGGAAAACCAACGGTATAATCTATATAAAAAACGAGAAACACGAGGAACACTTATGAATTACATCAACAAATGACAACCACTGAACATCAGGTTCCTGACTTAGGACAGGTGCAAACAAATGCAGCGGGTTTAAACGTTTTAATAGGCGCCAACCTTCACCCTACCTGATATGTTCATTTATATATACATGTATTAAATAGACATCTAAATTGCAACCCATTGGTAGCCGAAAGGTTTCGTCGATGTTTGATGTTAGTCACACATAACAGACTATAAAAAGGGTTCGATTCCCAGTAAAGGAATATAAGAATTTCAAAAGTTAAAGGTTACTATTTAAATAAATTCCATTAGTGAACAGAAATCAGTAAATTCGCCACTTCATACATAAGGAAATAAGGCAAACAAAGGAAACAATTGAATATATTTTGGTGTGTCCATTTCAGTGAAAGATTTAGGAAGCGTGGGTTCTAGAAATAGAAACCACGGTAAATGAATAGCCTGACGTCATGGCAATGGTTTAATTAAAACGGAATGAGGTAAAACTGTGGGTTTTTATTTAAATATGAATTTCCCTTTTGATATTTGGCGGATTTTCAGTTTAATAGTTGTGTAATTATTACTAACAAACTGTATGTGCATTTTGTGCCACTCGAACTTCTATTTGCCTGATTGTATCATGAACCACCGCTTTATCCACGCAATATCGGAGCAGGCAATGATAAAAAAGGGCTGCAACTACTAACAATACACTGTTTTTCACTACACTTTCCGATAACTTTTCTTAAAATGGGTATCTGATCGAGACCAGTGATGAGGTTCTTACAATCGCCCATCCAAAATAAATTGTTCTAAAAGTTTTACAAAATATATTAAACGATATATAAGCGGGTGCTAGAACGAATATATTACAAGAGAAGCTACAATCATACAGTTGATCACACCCCGCATTGTTAGTAATAGCACTGTCATACATCCTATAGTTTGATTGCCTATATTGGTGGGACTATATATACGTATAACACGTATATAGTGCGTGTTTCTGATGAGCCCAATTACCAAAAAGCATAGCGCAAAGCAATATAGAAATTCCATCTGTGTTACTCTTTTAGAAGGTCCAATGTGACGTTTCTTCCCTGAAATTTTTCTTGATTCAATGAATGACAAGTTTTTTTTCTATAAATTATAACAGTGTCATGAAATATCTAAGAAGAACACTCGATCGTGCATATTAAGTCAGGTTTGTTTTTGTTTATTGTTAACCACCTACGTAAATTGACTTGGTCTCATATTCAACTTATTCCATAACAGCTATATTCTTCGTTCGATTTCATTTTCGCAGTTTGATTTTAATGATCTTGATAAAGTTCAAGTTAAAGAGTGAAACTGCTTAATCATAATTTTCACAGATGTTTAAGACCAAAGTATTTCTATATGGTATTTTCTAATGGAATTTAAACAAACTTTACTTGCAGAAAAGCATCACGAATTGCAATATTTACCCCAAAACAAACATTAAACTACAAAACAGTATAGATTTCAAGGCAAAATATTAAACAACACGTACTCTTATAAAAATAAGAAGATGTGGTATGATTGCCAATGAGACAACTCTCCACGGGAAAACAAAAAACACAGAAATTAACAACATTAGGTCAACAATGAGTAAAACCCATACCGCATAGTCAGCCCTGCACACAATAACAATAAGAAAGGTAAATATTTATTTTAAAACAGGTTGTTGGCATGATAGGGGTTATGTTCTTCTCGTATAATTTATGATGGGATGATACTTAACCGCTAACGGGCGGGATTGTGGTTGATTTTCATATAAGATGAAGACATAATCTTTCAATCAGTTTAATCGAGGTCTGGAGCTGGCATGTCAGTGTTTATTATTGACATTTTACTTAGTTTCTTCTGTTACCTATTCTAACATTGGACTTGGACTTCTTTTGAGCTGACTTCTACTGTGCGTCTGTTTATTCCACATTGGCTAGAGGTATTTAGGGGGTGAGATCCCACAAACCATTTTTTACCCCGTTGCATTTTTGCGCCTGTCCCTAGTCAGGAACCTTAAGCCTTTGTTAGTCTTGTGTGTAATTTAAGCTCATTTGTATGTTTGGCGTCAATTATTTGGCTGAACTAGTATACATTATTGTTTAGGGGCCAGCTGAAGCCCGTCTCCTGGTGCGGATTTTCTCGCTGAGTTAGAAACCCATTGGTGGCCTTGGGCTGTTTCCTGCTCTTTGGTTGGGTTGCCGTCTCTTTGAAACACTCCCCGTTTCCATTCTCTATTTTGAATTCAAATTCTGATTCATTTAAATAATATTTTATATAGATATGTATAAATGTGTATTCATTGCACGATACAGTCATGTTCAAAATATTAAAAAAAAAAAATGTTTTTAACTAACATTTTTGAGAAACCATGTAACGTTTATTTAATCAATACAAATATTTATTCTTGATAACAAATCTTATGCTTTAAGATATGACAATACACTTTGTGAAATATAATAATCGATTCTTCAATAGATACTGATATGTTAAAGGGGTCATTTCAAAATTATTTTAACCACATATAATTTAAAATTTTGGTGCATATATATTAAAAATGCATTTTAGGTATTTAGGTTTCGAATAGTGCATGGGAAATCAGCATCTACTTGAAACTGGATTTCTTCAATGATTGGCACGTTCTCTGTATTGAGGCTAAAATTGATAACGTGTTCACAATAGAAAGAGATGTAGTTATAGTAATGCAACTTTATATAAAAGAAAATATTATTTAATATAAGAAAATATCATGGTCTATAATAAGTAGTTCCTATCAAATTAATTTTAGCAGAAAACTTATCATAGCAAGTTGGTTATTAATTGAAAGTCAATGGACCATGACCTATGGAGACAGGGCCTCGAAATATTCGTCAATCTGATATGTGCTGGTAGTAATGCAACTTTATAGAAAATATCATTGATCTATCACATGTAGCTCCTATCAAACTGACATGCAGAAAACTTAAAATTGAAAATTACTAATTAATTTAAAGTCACTCAACCATGACCCAGGGAACAGGGCCGCACAAATAGTCGTCAAACTGATATGTACTGAACAGTTAGTAATGCAACTCTACAGAAAATATGATATATCAAACTGACTTACGCAAAAAAACTTAACATTAAAGATTGATTCTTAATCGACAGTCGCTGGACTACGACCTAGGGAGCAGGGCCTCGAAATAGTCATTTAACTAATATGAACAGAAAGTAATGCAACTTTATATAAACTATCATTGATCTATTATAAGTAGTTCCTATCAAACTGACTTAAGCAGAAAACTTAACAATTGTGGACGCCAACGACGAGCCGCCATCCTCGCGGGAAAAGTAACACCTATGTCTTGCTTTCCTCGACTTTCGTCGACAGCGAGACAAAAACTATTATACTTATATTAATACCCTCTTAATATGTCCAGCGATTAGAAAGTAGGCTGTAGGTGTTTTGTGTAAAATTTTAAAATAAAAATAAATTTAAAAAGATTCCTTACGTACACACGATTTTTGTACGGGCTGTATACGCCACAGGAACATGCCATATCTCTGTTTACGTATGCAGCTAGACTAAAAAGATGCAAGGGAAATATCAGCAAAATCGAAAGATATGCAGCAAAGATTAACATTTTTGAATTTAAGTTGCTGTAAAAATTCAATCGGATCTTATTCCGATAAAAACATTTAATGCAAATACTTGAAAAGAACACACATATATGTACAAATCGTGACGACCTTTACTTAAAAGTGTAATTTTTTTTAGTATGTAATCATTTAACAGATAGCAATCTTCGTAAAAACAATTCTTTTAATTTCTTATCCTGAACATACAAAACTTTGAAATCGTTATATTCACACAAAAAAGCTATTTCTATATTAAAAATTCCCGTAGGCAATGAGATGAAAACTGGAAACGGTGTACTCAAAAACTTAGTTGTGGTAAATGAGTAGATTTCGAGAAATAGTATCATGTAAGGACTATTAGGAACAATCTGAAAATTTATGCATTGAAAGAGCTTAGATTTTTTATGTACAAGTTTTTATAACCTTCTGTTTATCAATTTGCAGCAGAGATCGATATTTTGTTTAAAAATGTTCCAAAAATGCCAGAGTGCAAGCCTTATAATGAAAAAGTTGAAAAAGAGAGATTTTGAGGGCAATGATACATTAATGTATCATATTTATGTTTTGTAGCAATGGAAATGACAACGGAGTTCCAGGACGTTATAAAGCACGAAAAAAGCTATCTTGCAAATCTTATTACAATTACAAATACATCTAGAAGCTTTCCACAACAAAATAATTAAACTTGATATCATTTGGTTTCTCCTTATAATAACTAATATCAATATTGGTGAAATTCGAAAACGGATTTTTTTTTTTTGTATCTAACAAAGAAATGCATCTCCATTCAAAACTTTCTAAAATGAAATAAATGAATGGAATGTTTGGCGCCCTCTTACATGTTTATCTCCGCCGTCACATTCTGGTTGTGCCTGTTTCAAGTCAGGAGCCAGCTGTAAATCAGTGGCTGTCTTTTTTTGCTGTTTAACATATTTGTTTTTCGTGTATTGTTTTGTACATATAAACCAGGGAGTTAGTTTTCTCTTTTGAACCGTTTTCATTTGTCATTTCGGGGACTCTTATAGCTTGCCAAGCGGTAGGAGTTTTGCTCATGGTTGAAACCCGTACGGTGATATACAGTTGCTCTTTTCTACGTCATTTGGTCTCTGGTTGAAAGTTGTCTCATTGGCAATAAAACCACGTCTCCTTAATTTTATAAGTTAATTGAATAATAAGTATACAAAAATAAAATCATTTTCAGGACTCAAATATTCAATGTAAAAATTTGCAACTTGATTCGCTAATTTCCCATATATTATATCCATGATAAATTGCTTGTCCTTATTAATCATATATAAATGTGCCCCTTAAGGTGGTACCTAACACTACAGGGAGATAACTCTGTAAAAATCAGCTAAACGTTTTAATCACGTTGTTTTGTTAAGGAAATATGAAGCTTCTCAATGATCAAAATTAGTGTTTGTCAAACTGCTATATAACCAACGAAATTTTTCTGATAAAGTGGTTGGTTCAAATTTTTTGAAATTTTTATATTTTTGTCAAAGGGTCAAAGTAAACATTTTGTAAAAATTTTATGAAAATTAAACGAGCCAAATTAATATTAGTCAAGGTGTTGGGTACCACCTTAATTGTCTTTCTTTGTATTGTTTCAATACTCGTTTGCAATTAGATTGCCGGGAAAATAAAACAGTCCTTAATATAATTTTTACTGAGTTATCGTCTATGATTCGATGACACTCAGCTTCTGTGGGATTTATTTCAGAAAAGTGACTTCACTGAAATCTGGCAAAATTGCCTCTCAAACCAGTCTAAGTGGCCGTCTTTTATTTGAAGTTAGGTGTGACATTTTGTTCCGTATTAAAGACCTCACTGTGACTTTAAAGTTAAATCAGCAAAGAAAGAGAAGTTGATTTGCTTTCGGTTTTTTAAAGAATGAATTCACAATATAAAGTCTGTGTCTGTATAACGCGAGATAAATGTTTCAACATTCTTCAAAATTAAGTGATCATAGTTTAACCACTCCTTATTTGAATTCTTCCCTCCTAAACCAATATTGTCTATTATAAGCGATACATAATATAAATATATTTGTAAATTTCATAGAGAAAGAACATTTATCTAAACATATGCATTAAAGTTTAAGACTTTATCTAAGCTTACTAAACATGCTTATTTCCACTCTGAAATGATCCCTCATTATATGCAGATAAATTTGATATCAATATTGAAGACCGTTTTCACTATTTATAGAATTTTAAGGACATAATATCAACTTTTAATAGTTCTCTTTTGAATCGTTTTCATTTGTCATTTCGGGGACTCTTATAGCTTGCCAAGCGGTAGGAGTTTTGCTCATGGTTGAAAACCGTACAGAGTAATGTTAAATTCGATAAATATGTACATTGTGAGATTAGTTTCGATTTTTAATTTATGTCTCACCTGTCTCCTTCTAAAGCAAGAAATTAGCGGTGAGTAAATAAAATTGAAAACATTTATAACAATTTGTATGAAGTATATATACATGCCGATGTAACAACTACATTAAAAATAAGTGACGAGCTGTTAAATCAACCGTATTGTAACTACACTTTAGTTTAGAAGTTGTAAGATTACTTCTTTATGTTTTATTTATCTTTTAAGTCGGTATTACAGGTAATTTCATATTAAGCCTAAATTTAAACAAATATCATCACTCGGAAACATTTACAGGGTTATCACGAAAACGTCGATCGTTATCAGGTGTTTGTGTGTGTTTTCCACTTGATCGCAAGCACATATCTATAAATGGTTCACTTCCTTTAAATAAGAAATTTGTTATCGGATTGACTTCAAGGGTTGACTGGGGTATAACATATGATCATCTTTCTATTCCATCCTGCTATACAACCCAGGCTAAATATGGGGTCCGGTTGGCTTTGCAGAACACATAGATAATTTCGGTCGGAAGTGGACGTCAAATACCATGCATTGTATAGGGAAAGTGCCACGATCTCTGCATGTGGTCTTGTAAAAGAGGCAGTCCCGGATGAAGGTCGGGGGACTGCCGCTGAAAAATGAAGGTATATTGGATGATCACACACATTTATTTTCATCATGCTGATTTTTTTATCAGAGCGATAATCTATTTTCATTTTGGTTCACATTTGTATCCGACATATTGTGCTGCAGCATTACCATTTTCATCATGTCTAGTGCAAAGTTATTTTCTTCAAAATCCTCTTCCCCCAGAACCAGAAAATCATATGGTTGTCCCCTAATTCAACTCCATAACTATTCTTAAATGTGTGGATGATGCGGGACTTGTTGGTTCATTGCAGTAGTTTCGTGTTTGATAGGTTACTGGCCAGAATATTTGGAGAAATCTCACATGGTTCTGTGGAAAAGAAAAGTAACTTTGAATTTTATATAGTTTTGCATTCAGTGAACAAGTTTTATTAAATCTAAAAATACAGAGGTAGCCCATTTCCCGACAAATGCCATGGGCTTTTTGTTTACATTTTGTACCTATAACTAACCTGGGAAATTGTAAGTGGTTGATGCTGTCTCATTTTCTTGAAATGTTTTTGCCGCATTTCAGATTTCCGATCGAATTTTTAATTTTTTTTTTCGAAATAATGTCATAATTAAAAGAAACCCACAACATTATGTCAGTGGATGCTTTTTTATGGACAATACAGTGAATACCAGTTCTAACCTCTAACCTCTAGTTTGAAAAGTTATATACAGAACTATTCTTGAATTATTCTCGTGACACTTTAGAACAGTTTCTGACTGTTCTAATATAGATTAAATTTAGACAGTTCTACCCTAGAACAGATCCTGACAGTTCGGCCCTAGAACCGATTCTGATAGATCTATATTAGTACAGTTCTAGGGTAGCACTGTCTTATACCAGATTGAACTTACAATTCTGAAGAGAGGTTAGAACTGATCCCAACTGTAAGGTGCATGCATATATATAAGTTTTAAATTTGGTCGCCGTTTCTCGTTTTTTTTTTTGTTAGATATCTAACTGATCTTCAACGTATTTTGCTTCATTTAATCGGACTTCAAAAGTTAACAACTGCAATAGGTTTCAGTGGCGGATCCAGGGGGGGGTCCGGGGGTTGGAACCCCCCTTTTTTTGGACGATCAATGCATTTGAATGGGGAAATATATTTGGAACCCCCTTTATCCTGGGTTGGGAACCCCCCCCTTTTAAAAATAGCTGGATCCGCCCCTAGGTTTTAATGGATTTAAGTAAGCAAATATTTTATGCATATTCAGGACGATAAGACATACTGAAACCTTCATTGTACAAGACCAACAAATTGAAATGAATGTTGACGTGCTAGCTCACATGATTCTAGTCGATAGGAAGACGTGGATTACCTTATCAGAGTGGATTACATTATTTTGACTAGTAGCCAACCAGTGTATGCCTTTACTCCAAAAACTCCATATGGTTGACGAAGAAGCATTAAATACAAAACTTTTGACTCCGACCTCCCGCAAATAAAGAGAACAATTGCGCAAGAAAATCGAGGCGTTAATTAGTATCACTGTACATCGCTACATATTTTATCTCTTAAAGACTATTCTTTCAGCATATTTGGTTAAATATTTCCCGCACCGAGAAACATGGTTTGACGCACAGACGTTTTGTCATCTCAATGGAGGCAGACTAGCGACTAATGAAGATAGATTGAATTGTAATCGATTAACAGGTTCTATTGGTAGTTATCAGGGATCAACATACTGGACTGGAAAGTATAAAACCATATCACACTGGATATCTAAGATAGGTAATCATTTGTATGCATGTCCATGTATCACTAAAAGCTAACTGGAGATTGGAATATATAATGCAACAAGACATAACCGGCAGCTTTTAAATGTCCTCGTCTTTTCCCTTAAGGTGTATGACCCCTTCTGTGGGCCTGTGTATTACGAAATTGTCAAAATTCTACAATATCAAAACTGTAAAAATACAGAATAAAAGTGGCATGCCATTTTGTACATATACCAACGGAAACATTGTTCGAAGCATTACTGTTAAATGTTCCATTGCAGTTCATAGAAAATTGGGATTTTGTGGCAAATGAAGCCAATATTTTTGCCAAAAAACAACATACTTTATTACAGAGATTTATGTAATCAAATTGTCAACATAGATTACTCGATTGTTTGTTTATTATGTGCTAACGTTTATTGTCTACAAAAAGTCCTAAATAACCTTTACAATAAAAAAAAATCGTGCTGAGTCATCTAAGTCGAGCGCACCCTAGAAGGTGTACTTGAATAAGTCCATTTCTATACTTGTTTTAACTCATATCTTTTTTTATAACCCTGTTTTTGGGAAATCATTGCTAGCACTGCATGCAAGAGACCTCTATCTATAAAGCGCCGAATTGTCAAATATAGGAGAACAAAGGGAAAGGCTGTCGATTTTATTTTATAAAATTTCCATATGCTTAGCATTGAAATAACAAATGGGTACATTATCCTTAAAATAGACAAAATTGGTCAGTTGTTATAGCAGAACAAATTGAAAGCATACATACAAATTCAAATTCAAATAAAAAAGGAAAAAGAATGAAAACTAGAGGTTCTAAAGAGCCTGTCTCGCTCACCTAGGTCTATGTGCATCTTCAACAATGGACACTCTCATCATTGAAGACTAGAACATAATGAATATAATTCATGACTAAAATCTCTTTTTTGTTGATTTGTATTGCTAATATTTTTTTCAGGAATTCCTCTCTATCCTCTATAGTTTTGCCCCCAAAAAAAAAAAAAACAAAAACAAAACAAAACCTCAACATTTACGACGTATGAAGTGACGGATAAACACAATATTTCTACCTTCATAATAACTTGCCCATGTTTTCCCGATCGCATATTGTGTAAAATGGTTATAATAACGATAAAAATCATATTATAAAGCCAACTTCATGCAAGATATAAAACATGTGCTTATTTGTGATTTTAAATGCCATAACGTGTACATATTGAGAAAAAGTGCTTTATTTAGGTTTTAAGTGGATGTGTATACAATTGACATATTTTGTTTAACATTTTCATAGGTTGCCTAGAAATTTTGGGAAGGCCGGATGTTGTACAAGCAAATTCAGTGTCAGGATGTTTTGAAGAATGTAGAAAGCTGGATATAAAAATCAATCTTTTAGCACACATAGTAAGTAATTCTCAATATATATATATATATATATATATATTATATAAGTACGTCTACACAAGTGACAACTCTACGACAGATCCATCCATTGGATCACCAGTGAAGGTGATACTCGGCTGAAAACACATATTATATTCATAATTACTCTAAATGTTAGCACAACAATGTTAAATCTGCAAATTTGGTGAAGCGAATTTTTGTTCTTCCCTCGCCGGGATTCGAACTCATGCTATTGAGATATCGAGACTACACCGCCTGCACTGTGTCCAGTGCTCTAGACCACTCGGCCACCTAGACTGAACAAAATTCAGCTTTCGGTGGCCTAGTGTTACCTTTCCTCGTCAGTAGAATCTAGAGTTGTAAGACAGTACATGATATATTAGGCATGAAGATGGAATTAAGTGCATGATATATTAGGTAAATAAATGAATAGGCACACTCTATGATGGAAAAAAAGTAAAATAACAAAATACCGAACTGCAAGGAAAATTCAAAACTTAAAGTCCCTTATCACATGTCAAAATCAAAGTGGATGGAGTGTCAATCTAAGGGAGATTAGTTGCGTTTATGACACATATTATGTTAATATCGTTGAATTAAGTGGTTTTTGATTGGTCTCACGTCATTAATCTGATTCATAGATTGTTTTCTCAAGAAAAACCAGAGAAATTTGTCTACTGATAAAACTGTTGATTGGTGATTATATTTCTATATATCGTATCATGAATATCGCCAGCTGTCGTTGCTCTCCTTAGTGAAATGGTATTTTTTGTTACGACACTAGCAATTGTGGTATTAACCCTTGTCGGTCCTTAAAAGACATATGATGGCATCTATAATGTTTTTCTATCCATTTTTGTTGATTTTTCGCCGTCGCATTGACATGTATTTTATGAAACCATTATTTCAAGATATAAAAATCAAGGCAATTGGATACATCTCCTTTTTTATTTAACAAATCAATTTGAGGATGGTTGTGTGTGATATGTTTAAAATTTCTAAAACGAAAAGGTTGCGCCACAAATTATAAAGGTTATAGCCAAAACAGAATTTATAGAAATAAAGTTATTGTTTCTGTAACTAAATGAAATTTGAGTTAGATATTTCCAATTGAAAGCCAATGCGCTACTACAAAACATAAATGAATTGAATTAATCGTAATTGTGAATAAGATTAAGTTTAAGATAAATAAAAAAAAAACTTCATTTAAATTTACTTAGCAGTACAAAGTAAAATTAAAAAAAATACCGAACTCCAAGGAAAATTCAAAAAGGAAAGTCACTTAACAAATGGCAAAATCAAAAGCTCAAACATATCAAATGAATGAAAAACAACTGTCATATTCCTGACTTGGTACATGCATTTCCTTATGTAGAAAATGGTGAATAAAACCTGGTTTTGTAGCTAGCTTAACCTCTCACTTTCATAACAGACGCGTAGAATTCATTTATATTGACAACAATGTGTGAGCAAAACAAACAGACATAAAAGGTAAAAATGTCAAAAAATTTTTCTGTGAAAACCTCATGATATTATATTTTAATGGCTTTGTGTTGTGTTTATACATATGAAGCTTCTGTGAAAAATATAATACATCATGGTATAGCTTATATGCGTTTTGCCAAACAATTGATACTTTCTGTTAACTTTCAAGATGTCATATGACTTTACTGGTACGTTATGTGCCAACACGTATTACATTATGTGCAAACACCTATTACGTTATGTGCAAATGCCTATTACATTATGTGCAAACACCTATTACGTTATGTGCAAATACCTATGACATTATGTGCAAACACCTATTACGTTATGTGCAAACACCTTTTACGTTATGTGCAAGCACCTATAACGTTAAGTACAAATAACTATTACATTAAGTGCAAACATCTATTACGTTATGTGCAAACACCTATTACATTATGTGGAAACACCTATTACGTTATGTGCAAAATACCTATGACATTATGTGCAAACACCTATGTCGTTAAGTACAAAACCTATTACATTATGTGCAAACATCTATTACGTTATGTGCAAACACCTGTTCCATTATGTGCAAACACTTATTACGTTACGTGCAAACGCCTATTAAGTTAAAGGCAAACGCCTATTATGTTATGTGCAAACACCTTTTACTTTGGGTGCCTATAAAGTACGAAACGAAATAGAAACGAAAAGAAACGAAACGAAACGAAAAGAAACAAAACCAAACGAAAAGAAACGAAAAGAAACAAAACGAAACGAAATCAACATAAAACGAAACGAAACGAAATAGGAACCAACGAAAAGAAAAAAAACGAAACGAAATAGGAATAAAATTTAAATCAAATTGAATATTAAGCCGATTATATTTATAAATATTATTTATTGTCTAGTTTGATACAATTTCTTTTAAAATTGAGAAAAAAAAACTGTGAAATTCAGCGTAATCGTTAACAAGCTGTGGTTTAGGAACGACTTAAACACAATATATAATATTTGATTATGAACTCTAGATGTTATACTAGACAGAAACGATTAGGCACGGACCATTTGACGGTCCACATGAAAAGATCAGACTCCCCCCCAAAAAAAGTCAAATGGTCCGTGCCTTAGTCGGTATTAAACTTGTATGCTCCAGTGTACCATGAAACAGCCAGGATGACAACTGTAGGAACGTTAATTCCGAGAGGCCAGTCAGTGTTGCCTCACCCTCACGAAAAACCACAAAATAGCAGAGAAGCAGCAGATAACAATTTTCCAAACGACAAATTCCTATAAGCACCATGACTGAGACCACTCTTGAAAGCAGATATCATCCGTTTGATGAAAAATTATTGCTTCTTGAGAGAGGTAGCTAGGCGATATTAAAAGAACGTTGGAACTTACAAATCACGAAAGAAACTTATCGCCATGGAAATGCAAAACTTTAGACTAAAGACAAACTTAATGTGAACCAAGGCACCAGACACAGGGGTAATATATCCGATACTCCGAAAGGGCGAGTAGATCTTGCTTCACAAGCTACATCCTTCGTTTTGCTCATGCAACTACACATTAGGTGCCAAGTCTCATTCAGTACACTGACGTCACATTCAATTAAGAGAACGACAATTGGAAGATATCATTCGTCATCTGTATAACAGGCATTTCAAAACGTTCAAATTTAAATGAACTTCCTTTTTGTTATCTTATCAAGATATAGAAGAATGCAGTGTAATTAAAGTGCTCAAGATAAATTTGGGATTCGATGACATCATAATCCTAAGAACTATGCCGCTTTAAAACAATAAATGATAATGTTAATCAGAAACCTCTAAATCTTGTCGATACTAATACTTTTTTGCATAAAACCGGTCATGCTTTCTCTGTTTGTCTGACTGTAGAATAATCTGTTGGACGTGTATAAATCTGAAAACTGTATTTTGTAGTTGTTATTCTCTTTGAACTAGCCTTCAGTAATTTACATAAGTTTTGATCGATACTTTATGAAATTTATTTGTTAGTTGTTTTGTTTTATCATGTCGAATTCAGAACTGATTTTTACATTGTTATATTGTTTTATATGTGTCTCCTCTATACTACTTATAGCTACACATAGTGCACGTTTTTCTCATTGTTGAAGACCGTACGGTGACATGGCTGCTCACATCCGCGTCGTTTTGGTCCGTGTTGGATATAGCTGTCTCAGTCGCAATCATACTAACTCCTGTTATATTAATATTGAGCAGTTGAGGTATATTATTCGGTTGCCTATAAAGTGCGAAACTAAGGCACGGACCATTTGACTTTTTTTTTGGGGGGGGGAGTCTGGCCTTTTCGTGTGGACCGTCAAATGGTCCGTGCCTAATCGTGCCTGTCTAGTATAACATATAGAGTTCATAATCAAATATTATATATTGTGTTTAAGTCGTTCCTAAACCACAGCTTGTTAACGATTACGCTGAATTTCACAGTTTTTTTTCTCTCAATTTTAAAAGAAATTGTATCAACCTAGACAATAAATAATATTTATAAATATAATCGGCTTAATATTCAATTTGAATTAAATTTTATTCCTATTTCGTTTCGTTTCTTTTCTTTTCGTTGGTTCCTATTTCGTTTCGTTTCGTTTTATGTTGATTTCGTTTCGTTTTGTTTCTTTTCGTTTCGTTTTGTTTCTTTTCTTTTCTTTTCGTTTCTTTTCTTTTCGTTTCGTTTCTTTTCGTTTCTATTTCGTTTCGCACTTTATAGGCACCCTTTTAAACGGTAAACGCCTTTTTAAATCTTATTAATATATAATATTACAGATTAAAACAAAACGCATCAATGATATATACATTTACAGTAATCGAACATTAAGAAAATCAAAAGAATGTAACATGTTAAAAACAAAATCCAACCGCATTTCTTTACGGGGAATGTGAACGGAGAATAAATTGATGCTCTCTTTCACGTACGCCAACCGGGTCATTATATAGGTCGCTGTAGTTTGCATATATACTAAATACATATTGTTTTGGAAGGCGGCTTACTTATACATGTTATATATATAAATATATAACAACTGCACCTTAAATTCATGTACATATACGTGTATTTGCATATTATTCCTCAATATGGTTTTAGTAATACTGTTAAACATTTTCACGGGGGGGGTCTTTACATGAGTTTTTGTGGGTACAGATATGCAGCCAAGATTTCAATCCCCACCATTCATATATTGATGTCTTGTGAAATCACGACCCACAAAAATATTTCATGGCAAAATCAATACCCATTCATATGTTCCTCAGATATCACATATTCATTTTTTCTATTTTAACTTGAATTTAATATACAAAATCGAAAGATGAAAATTTCTGACCTATTGACATATTACCTTGGTGAAATCGAAACCCATTTATAGATTTGAAGTATCAAAAAAGTGACCCATTCCAGCGCCACAGCAGAATAAGAAAAAAAATAAATTGAAAACAAATAGAAAAAAAAAAAACAAAAAACAAAGCAAAAAAATTCAACCAAATACAAATGATAGTTCCAGATATTTCTTGAGTTCATGATATTGTTTAGAAATTTTATCATATTAATCCCCTTGTGTCGTCCGTGATATAATTATAAAATTAAAGCATATCTTGATAAAACATTAGAATAAAGGTCCCTCTTTTGAAAGATTTCTCGGTAAAATCCTACTTTTAATTTTGGATGTCTATACTTTATCCTGGTAAATGTTTTGCGGTAGTTTCCAAGAAGTGCAGCCGGAAGGAACAATAACAATTCTCATTGATTCCCCCGACTGCACCCCCGGGTGTAAGAATAATTTAGTATTTAAGATTATTGAGTTTTGGCGAATAATAATTGAATATGGTCCCTAATTTACCCTCCCGGTAGGCTATTCTAGTTTAATGCTAACAATGCAATGACGTCTCCCACGATTGATGTAGCAGATAAGGAATCCTTTAAAGAACTTAGATTTTATTGCCGTTCATTTCTCATAACAGTCGTGTATATTATTCTGAATAACATTCCAAACACATACTGGTATTGCTGTGTGTTTGTTTATTCTACATTGGCTAGAGGTAAAGGGGAGGATTGAGATCTCACAAATGTTAAACCTGCCGCATTTTTGCACCTGTCCAAAGTCAGGAGCCTCTGGCCTTTGTTTGTCTTGTATGCTTTTTAATCTTTCATTTATATGTTTTGGAGTTTAGTGTGACGTCCATTTTCATTGAACTAGTACATTTTTGTTTAGGGGCCAGCTGAAGCCCACCTCCGGGTGCGGGATTTTCTCGCTGTGTTGAAGACCCATTGGTGGCCTTCGGCTGTTTTCTGCCCGTTGGTCGGGTTGTTGTCTCTTTGACACATTCCCTATTTCCATTCTCAATTTTATGTAATAAATATAGAAACCAAAAAATAGAAAAAAATACAAGGATGTTCGCTTCTCAGTTTCAAAATAACAAGCTTTTCATTACCCTGTTATTTATTGATAGGGGGTCGATAAAGGAGCAAAAAGAGCAAAACATTATATAGGTCCGCGTGTTTTTTTCCAGATATTAGCCAATGATAAATAGCGGGGCAAATGTTCTCTCTTCATTTTTCATATCTTTTTTTCTAAAAATTGGTAGAAAAATAAAATGGGGTCAAAAAATAAATATACTAGTTGACTATGCGGTATGGGTTTTACTCATTGTTGAAGGCCGTACGGTGACCTATAGTTGTTAATTTCTGTGTCATTTGGTCTCGTGTGGAGAGTTGTCTCATTGGCATTCATACCACATCTTCTTATTCTTATAGTCAACAAAAGAAACGATACAATACATTTATCAAAAATAATATTTTACCGTTTGGTAGGAAACAATAACAATTAGATAGAATATGTATTTTTTATCGTTCTTCATGACACGTCTAGGACAGTTACTGGACCAAATACGGATGAATCAAAGTAATTATCCGGAATTTCAGTTTGCAGGATTCAACACGTCAAATATATCAATTGGTTGCGATTTCACCAAGGTAATATGTCAATGGGTCAGTAATTTTCATCTTTCGATTAGATTTTTGTACAAATCTTGATTTATCGTTTAAAATCAAATTAAAATCTAAAAAAATGAATATGTGATATCTGAGGAATATATGAATGGGTACTGATTTTGCCATGAAATATTTTTATGGGTCGTGATGTCACAAGACATCAATATATGAATGGGGGCGTTTTTGAAATCTGGGCTGCACATCTGTACCCAAAAAACTCATGTTGAGACCCCCCGTGAAAATGTTAAACAGTAATACTAAAACCATATTGAGGAATGAAGGTATATAGGCTACACATAATATGCATATACATGTATATGTACATGTTTACAGTAATACTAAAACCATATTGAGGAATGAAGGTATATAGGCTACACATAATATGCATATACACATATATGTACATGTTTTATGAATTTAAGGCGCAGTTATTATATATCTATATATATAATAAGCCGCCTTCCAAAACCATATGTATTTAGTATGTATGCAAAATATAGCGAGCTATATAATGACCCGGTCGGCTGACGTGAAAGAGAACATCAATTTATTCTCCGTTCACACTCTCCGTAAAGAAATGAGGTTGGATTTTGTTTTAACATATTACATTCTTTTGATTTCGATTACTTAATTTTCGATTACTGTAAATGTATATAATGTATATATATAATGTAATAGGTGTTTGCGCATAACGTAATAAGTGTTTGCACCTAATGTAATAAGCTTTTGTACTTAACGTAATAGGTGTTTGCACATAACATAAAAGGTGTTTTCACATAACGTAATAGGTGTTTGCACATAGAGTCATAGGTATTTGCACATAACGTAATAGGTGTTTGCACATAATGTAATACGTGTTTGCATATAACGTACCAGTAGATTCACATGACATCTTGAATGTTAACAGAAAGAATCAATTGTTTGGCAAAACGCATATTAGCTATACCATGATATATTATATTTTTCACAGAAGATGATTTAATATATTTTTCACAGAAGATACATATGTATAAACAAAACATAAAGCCATTAAAATATAATATTATGAGGTTTTCAAAGAACAAAGATGTATCAAAAACAAAACGTTTAAAACATTCACATTTGAGACAGGACGCAATTATTAACTGACTTACTTAAAGGGAGAATAGACACAAGATAGAGGAAATGTGAAAAAAACGTAAAGGTGTTTGATCATAAAGTTTAGAGATATTCACAGAATATACAGTAGTTACAACATAATGTAATGCATATTGCACATAACAAAAAATAGCAATGTTATATCATACAATTGTTTGACAAAACAAATAATTAATTTGACGTAACACAGAGATGGAGTGTCAGGAAATAAAGGCACTTACACATCACATAAAGAAGAAATGACAGGACGTAAAGACAAAGCGACAAAACACATTAAATAATTACACTATAAGACAGTTACGGCGTTCCATACACATAGGCAAAAATGAAAGACAAGAATACAAAAAATGACCATAGCACAATGACACAATGGCGAGAATGTATAAATACCGAGACACACCAAAAGGATATTACCAAAACATGGACTAAACAGTAAAGGAAAAAAATATACAAAGACAAATAAAAAGAACACTATAACACGTAATAAAGATGATAAACAACGTCAGTACCTAGAATATATACTTCAAAACCATCATAAATTATTTGTGAAGTTGATACTGAATATTATCAACAAGGTCTTGGTATCTTCCGATTAACTTTAAAAAAAGAACGTGACGTTCTTTTACATAACCCTGGTTCCTCAACTTTCTGCTTAGACACTGGTGACGTTTTATATTATATTTATATGAATATAAAGTCTGAGTAGCAGCTGCACGCTCTTGAATATCGAATGTATATCCTATATGCAGGTTAAATTGATATATTGCTGCTAAGGTGGGGTAAATTTATAATTTCAGAATTAAAATCGTCTCGTTTGTCATGGATTCTAGTGCTGAGAAGACCGCTTATTTCAAATTCGAGGTATAAGTCTAAAAATGACGCAGAGCAAGCTGTGTCTGTTGTTTCTTTAATTTCTAGTTCTGGAGGATATTTTAATGGAACCCAATCAGAAAAATTTGGATTGATAATAGAAAAAGCATCATCAATATATCTGAATGTGAAATCAAATGATCTGGCTTCTTTGATATTCTTGTTTTTGAAAAGTGTCTGAAGGTACTCGGACTCATATGAAAATAAGAAGAGGTCGGCAAGGAGAGGCGCACAATTCGTTCC
Organism: Mytilus coruscus; assembly: GCA_017311375.1. NCBI lineage: Eukaryota > Metazoa > Mollusca > Bivalvia > Mytilida > Mytilidae > Mytilus > Mytilus coruscus. The sequence goes on along the minus strand of CM029606.1, from coordinate 19,732,695 downwards.
CATTAGAATGCCGACAATTTGTTGAAAAAGTCTACCTCCATATTTAACAAATATGTTTTCAATAAGAAACTCCAGCATACTGATCATTTGTTCCTCGGCGTAGTATGTTTTACCTTTTTGTTCTCTATTTACAAAATATGTCGTATGGTATCACAAAGCAATAAATTTATAGCGTATGCTACCATATTGGAAAACATTGTGGATTATTTCTTTTAGACGATTGTTCAATTAGACATGGGGAATTGTGGTATAAAGGGTTGAAAAAATCAAAGGTTTTGATAGAATTTATTTCAGAGAAAGATAGAAATTATCCAGAAGTTCTTTAGAGTTTTTTAGAATCCACATATGGTTTTTACCACTACGCGAGTTAACAGTTTCACAGTATTCCTGAAGACCATTTTTAGCTGCGGACAGAATGTTTGTCAATCTAATGGACAATTCCTTTGTAGAATATGCAGATGAGCCGGAAATGTACCGTTGTTTGCACGGAATATTGTAATGCTTAAGTATCCAATACAAACAAGGTAAGTCCTCATATTTGCTGTTCAATGTTATGTTCATTGAAGCCATGAAGGACTTATGATTCGCCAAAATCTCATCCTTGTCAAATGATATGTTCTTGTATGCGGGATTACCTGAGTGCTCATTTATTCCTAATTCTTTTACAAGACACTCGTAGTAGTACGATTTACACACGAAAACAATATTATTTGAAGATTTGTAGGCAGGAACAACAACATATTTATTGGGAAGAGATGCAAAACATTTCACAGTTTCTTCGTCTCTGAATACGGACTTTGGTCGATCATTTACACAGTTTTTCAACTTTTGGATTCGACGTTTTATAAGAGACCTGATAGCGTTAACCCATTCTGACAAAGTGTCCAGTTCAACTTCCTCTCGTTTCGCCCATGCTCTGGCGTAGTCCTCAATGGAATCCAAAACTATTTTGAAGATATGGTTCCAATTGATGTGTTGTGGTTCTCTGAACTTAGGACCATGAGCTATCAACTTTCGGAGATGTTCGTGTTGAATTATGTTTAGATCCCCAGTAATGACATGGCCTAAAGGGCAGTAAATATAAGGCGAGTGGGAACAGTCACATGGCAGACGGTTTATACAAACACAATTGAAAAATATTTCTGTAATTAGATTGTTATATTTATAGAGAAACAAGTGTGTCTGCATATCAGAAAATATACAAAGTCTTGAAAAGATTGTTGGGATTAATAATTGCAGCCACTCTCTTAATTCAGATAACAATTATTGGACATATACAGGTATGTTTATATGAAAATATGATGTTTCATTTCTCCTTATTCATATTTTCTTTCCAGGAATGCCTATATTATGTATGCATCTTTTGTTGCTGCTGCTGCTATTAATATTTTTGCTAAATGGTTTTGTATTGCTGCTGCCCTTGTGGGTGCACGAGGGTTTGGTATTTCTGCTAATTAGTGATGGTCTGTCGTTGGTATTTTGTTGTTGTAAATAAAGAATAAATTATGAGGAGTAGAAGTGTTTATTTAAGAGAAACGGAATTAATAACAAGTAATGTGGTTGTTCTTCAAATAACATAAAAATCAAATGAAGTTATATTGTACGACACAAAGTTAAAAGTTAAACAGTTGTTAGAATAACATCATAAGACCTCTAAGAAAATATGCCATAAGTATATAAAGATAACGGGTCAATTTCTACGAAATTTCACGGAAAATACAAAGAACGTAATGAGAGCACAGCAAGAATCTCAACATATCACGACCCTGGGAGGAGGAGTTTCATAAATGCAAACCAAAATATAAAACAACAAAAACACCAGAGCAATTCAGAAAACAGGAAGACGAAATATCTACCATAGCTGGTGGCAATATAAAAAAAAACAACATTTCATTGGCGTTGATAAACGAAAGTTTCTATCAAATGGAGTGTGCACAAAAGCCACCGCCTGAAGATTCTAAGACATTTAATCTCTAGTAGAGAGGTGGCCTATTTGCAATCATACCACATCTTTTCATTTTTATATCCAAAGGGAAGATGAATTCAGCTAAGGCTATATTGAATGTAAAAGCATTTGAACTAAATATACGACATTGTTATTTTCACATTGGAAGTCCATTATCTTAAAAACAATCACAGGAATTAGATTTGTGTTCCGAAACATTTTACTTGCACTTTTTATGCATTAAACATGACTTAATAAACAATTCATTGATTTATATTGTTGACCAGATATTTAGGTTAATTGCAGCACTTTTAAAATACTTTTGATAATATTATACTTTACTTAGAACACAGCTTTAAATGGTACTGGCAACTGTGCATTTGTTGATTGTCGATATAAAGCAGAGGTTAACACAGATAATTGTGAAACTAAACGAAAATCATTCTGTGGCAAGTATTCTTAGACGACTTTTGTGACAGTACTTTAGTTAAGGGCATTTATCAACGTCTTCATTAAAAGATCGGGGAATATTGCCTAGTTGATCAATTCCTAAATATACAGAAGTATATACGAAAGTTAATGTTACTGTTGTGAATAAATCCTTGGGCATTTATTTTCCTCAATGAGAAACATTGCCTTAATTGTAAAACTAAAGTAAAGCTTTTTTTCTGTTTTACATGTACATGTAACTGGAAGTTGAAATGTTGAAAAAAAACTTGCTATCTACACGCCAGCAATATATTATTTTAGACAATTCCTACCGTTTAAATTGGTGGATGAGTCAAGAAAAATGTAAATATCAGACGACACCAGGAGATTTACAGGATATCTGCAACACATTGCACACAGAACACCCTAATGCTTGGTTACCAATGCATAGAATAGTATTCTGGACTGAAGTAACGTGTGGTAAGTTTTGAATATTAACATGCGTGTTCAAATAGCATCGGCATTATGTTTAATGAATTCAAAATAAAATATTTGTATTTTTGGATACATTTTATGCAAGGAAAAACTTGAGAATCATGTTTTCCCACAAGAAAATATAAAACGAATGTTAGATTTTGAGATTTGGCAAGAAATTGCTCTTGTTTATCTCACTTCTTTCATCAAGTGACATTATGTCAGCAGCGGCCTTTGTTATCTTATCTGAGACTGTATGAGCCTTCGATTGTTTTACTTCGCCGCGATATAGCCTTTTTGATACTTTGACAGCTTGATCATATCAGTCAGAAAATTAACCCTCCATTGCAGTCGATGTCCAATGGAGTTATCTCAACTCACTATTTTCAAAGAAATAAATATAGTTTTCTATTGTTAATATTTGATTCAACGCAAAACTACCAATGAGAGAGATGGACATGTAAATACGATCTCTCGTTTGTCTTTTGTCCGGTAAAAAAAGTCTTAAATCTATTGTGAGTTTTCATGTCAGTCGTTGAATATAAAATAACTTTTTCTCATGTCAGAAATTCGTCTATTCAACTGCAATGGTCATAGAAGGGGACGATTTTAATCAAGTTAACACAAGGTTAATCTGCAAACCAAAACTAAAATTGAACGTGCAGAGAAGGCTTATATGTTTTAAACAATTACATGCACTTTAAAAAATTGATGCTTGAAAGGGGATTTTTCATTATTTTTAAATGGAAAAAGTGACCGGTTCTTAAATGTTCGCTTTGGCGATATTTTCAAAACTCAATATTTTTATACCAGGAATCTTATGCGCTTCTGCTTTATTATGGTTTAAAAAAGTATTCCTCTCTGAGATTTGTGTTGCTGTCATGTTTAGGACATCGCCGTTTCGATATAATTGACATCACTTACACATGAGAACTACATATATAGTAAGATTAGTATTCCTAACGGGGAAATTGAAACACTTTTCCTACGAAAGTAGAACGAATTCAAATTTGAACATTCGTGAAATTACCTTTTAGTTGGACATCTATTTATTAACCGACATTTGATTCAGAGATAAGATGCCGGATTTGAGAATGTCCAAAATAGTTTTTGATTTGTTGTTTTATTATGACACTCCGTTGCATCACTATGACATCATTTAAGCAAAAACAGCATTGTAAATTTGCCAAAAAAAAATCCGTATTTGTTTGTTCATATATAAAATTGCAGTATCGCGTACTTTTATTATACGAAATGTACATGGCATTAAATAAAAGGGATATGAGATGAATTTGCAGATATGATGTAATATTAAATAAATATGAAAGTCTTTCATATTGCAATTCAATCGTTCGGAATGTGCATGAAATAATTGCCGCTACACGTTAATCAAGCTTCAATCAATCAATCAATCAATCAATTAATTCAATTATAATTGTTCCAGCAAGAAAGAAATCAAGTTGTTGCAATTACTGCAATTTTAGATCAAGGCAAGTCCCCCACCCCCACCCAATTATGCGGAATTGTATAAAGGTAAAATAATTTCTGATCCTACTCAATGCACCGGTATTTCTCCGATGTAGTTTTTCTCGCCTCTTTCTGTGTTTAACAAGATCTAGCTCTAAAAGTTTGGATGAAAAATTGTGTAACTATCACTGTCTGTTAACAAAACGTTAAATTTACAAATCATGTCTTTATAAAAATATCCTTCCTTTCGTTCATTATAGATAAATTTGGTACCGAAGAAGCTGTTACAGAATGTGAATCATTCCGCTGTTATTTTCACGAGGAAGTTCCTTCATTTCGAGCCAATACTTCTTGCAGAGAAAAGATGAATGGTTTCTTTTGTGCTTTTTGTAAGCATATATACTTTTTCAATGTATTAAGAAGAATTATTAAGGGTCGGTTGCATTTGTTCATTTCATTTTAGCAGATTAGAGATATTGGAGGACTCCGCTGATAAAAAGATAAAAGGTGTTTGAACATCAGCATTTCACCGAGGATTTTCTTTTGATTATTAAAATAAATCTTTTACATAGTGCATGGATTAACAGTCGATTTTATTTTTAATTTCAATACATTGAATCTTCCTTCAACGGTTTTAATAGTTTTCTTAACTTGAAGTTGTTGTAGATTGGCGTGTCTGATAACCTTATATCTCCACCATTTGGGTGGTTTATATACCCAACAAAACTAATAATGAAGAAAAGACATATTGTTTTTTTTGCTAAAATCAACATTATTTATGACCAGCAATATCATACAAATTCTGAGACTATTTTAAGGATTCATTTTCGACATAAATATATATATTTTATCGAATTCCAAAAGTTGGTGCTGATAACAACTCTCTGAAGGTCTAAGTTTGCACCTGGTTTTCATAGCACCACAACATATTGAGGTCTCTTAAAGAGGCATTAGCTACGAGATAAAAAATAGAAATAAAAGTATGATTTTCTTTTTGTTCAATCATTAATGAAAGTGAAATTGTGAAATAATAATTCACTTTTAGCAGCCAGTTTGGTTCAGTTGTGTCAAAATAAGATAAGAAACATCGCTGATGAATTGCAAGTGAATAATTCGACCTCATCCGTATTCATCTTACCTTCAATTTAACCCCTTAGCAAGAAATGGGTTACGCATGAACTAGGCGTGTTCAGCTATTAAAAGGAAAAGAATGTCAACATTGAAAGTGAAACAAGGATAAACAATTTGGTTGTTTGATTCGATCCACAAAAACTCATTCTAAATAAAGACACCAGTAGTATACCGCTATTCTAAAGTCATAAATCGATTGAGAGAAAACAAATCCGGGTTACAAACTAAAACTGAGGGAAACACATCAATTATAAGAGGAAAACAACGGAACAACAGTCACACTGAAGTGCAACAAAAACAAACGCCAACATACATAGAAACGAACTATTTGATAACAACTGCCATATTCCTGACTTGGTACAGGACATTTTACAGGTAAAAACGATAATTAACATATTTTATAACCTATAATATAAAATCAAACAGACCTAGAAAAATTCAATTACACGAGTTCGCTATCTATTTATATCTATATTTATGTTTATATTGGGTTATATGACCGTCGGCAGTCTTCGGATATCACCTCGATGGTTGATTAGATGGCGTCTAGACTAATATACACACGAAATGCTTATACATATTATCGAGTACATGCATTGTAAATTGATTATTTTAGACTTTTTATAATTTGGATACACGTTTTAGTAAGTAATAAATCAAATATGAGAATTTTAGTCAAATCGGTGAACATGAATTTGACAGCTAATGTCCCTTTAACTATTAATCCATTTAAAATGACTCAATATGTAGATTTCACCTTTTTCTATGATTTAGCCTCTTTCCATAATTTTGAAGAAAAAACAATGCTTGATGCCTGTTGACATTCTCTTTTAATTACTCTTTAGTTGGCCAAATTCTTTTAAGTAATAGGAATCCAATTTTTTTCAACTTAGGTGTGTAGTTCATAATAGCTTTAGTGAACGACAATTTTGTTACCTTGTTGAGTATTGCGAATTAAACGTATTTGCACAAAACTCAAGAAGGTTATCAGAATACTTAGAGTACAAAATACATTCCTCAGTATTCTCTTCTGAACTACTCAAGTTTAAATTTTTGGTCATTAATTACTTTTATCTGAAGAATAATCAAAGTTGATGGGTTAAAATATGTTAAAGGTACCATTTTTGTTTGTGCTGAACTTGGTAAAAAGTGAATAAATTTATAGAGAAGGATAACCTGTTGTGTCGATATTTTTAACAGCAGCATCTTATGATATGACAACAGATAGAACTAATACAATGGCCGATTCATCTGTACTGTGCCCAGGAACATTTAGTTACAAATCAACAAATTCTCATGAGTCTAATAAAAGAACAAAAAACATTGAACAAATTACAGGTTGGTAGTATACATGTAATAGAAAACTAGAATTTTTTACAATTATTATAATATGCTTAAAAATAATTCATGCAAGCCATAGATTTGTTTGAAATGTTCACATGGCCTGGGCCGTATTATTCGAATATTTATCTTGAGGTATAAAATTAACAAATATAACGGCCCAGGCCATATGAAAATGATAAGTAATCTATGGCTTGCGTAAATAATAGGAATTATAATAGGAATTGAAACAAAAATAAACGAAGGGAAGTGTTCCGTGTGTGTGGCTGCTCTATTTTAAATCCTCTAAGATAAGGCTAAACACATTTATTGATTGTATGAATTATTTCTCGAATTACCTCTTGAAACAATGTGTTTAATCCTTATAATTCTCAACCCCAAAATATTCTTTTTTCGTTTGCTACTATTTACCGTCGAATTCACAGTTGACATCTCGTACCTACGCAGTGAGTCGCCATTTTTACTTACTGAAATACATAAATGTGCGATTAAAGCAAAAATAACATCTATCTCAAAACTCCATTTTAATGCAATATCAACCGAATTTCGAACAAAAACGTAACGGAATAACATTCTTATAACTGTAGAAAATTTATTTCAAACGGAATAGCGCATCCTAATTTTTATGGTGATGTTGTTTACTGATCCCGGATATTTAGATACGATACAGGTAAACTTATCAATCCTTTAAATAAACTTATTATAAAAGGTTACCAATTCTACACTGTGATTAAATCTTTGAATATTGTTTTCGTTTGTAAAAATATTGATTTTGTTATCAGTAAATTAAAATCATTCTAAATATTTTGTTATACACATATGCATATTCATGGTACTATAATTTGTCGATGCCAATATTTTGCCATTGCACAAGGTTATGTCTGTCTCTGACTGTTAATAACGTCTTTACAGTAAATAAATTGGATGTTGGATGTGTACTTGACTGCTATTTTAATCTTAGATACATTACTTCTTTTATTAGTTGTAATTGGCTTTGAACTAGCTGTCAGTAATTGTTAGTACTCTCAGATCTGTACTTTGCTTTTTTTTTTGTGAAGGATATATAAGTACCCTGCCACGTCCGGTCTGCGTTTTATTAGAATTTTTTTTTTTTTTCTTTGTATCGATCTGATAAGTTGCCCTTTTCAACTGATTTTTTATAGTTTTTTCTAATTTTGTACTGTTACACCACTGTTCCAGGTTAGGGGAGGGTTCTCGCCTTCCAACATGTTTAACTCCGCCACATTCTATATGTGCCTGTCCCAAGTCCGGAGCCTGTAATTGAGTGGTTTTCGTGTTTTTTGCTGTCATTCAATATATGACGTCACGCCCTTTGACGTAACATTTGGGGACCCATTGATAAAAAATATCACACGGTTTAATCTTCGATATTTTATTTGAAAGATATATGATTAGAGGCTTGCATAATTAAACATATGGACATATGTGTCCTTCTTGCTGCAAGAGGGTTAACCACGCCACATTCTTTACGAGCCTGTCCCAGGTCAGGAGTCTGTAGTTCAGAGGTTGTCGTTGGTTCATGTTTGACATTTTTTTTTTCGTAAGTAGTTTTGTTAGATCTTAGGCTTGATTTGTTTCATATTTTTTTTATATCGGAGTATTTTATAGTCGACTATACGGTAGGGTTTTTCTTATTGTTGAAGGTTTTACGGTTGCCTAAAATTGCTTACATCCACTTCTTTTGAACTTTGGTGGGTACATGTAGTTGTGTCATTGTCAATCAAACCACGTCTCCTTATTTTTATATTCAGTATAAGAGTATTCCTTATTTCGCGGATTTTTTAAAACTTTAATTTTGTACATTTTACTAAGCTCTAATGTATTAATTCTTTTTGTTTTGAGTAAGAATAAGAATAACAGTTCTGTATTTTTTTTCTTTTAATTTCAATTTTTACACAACTAAATCGAGTGTTTCTACATTGGTTACAATACATGTGGATTTTCATGGGAGGTAAATTGTAACTGACATTCATATGTACATCTCTGAGTCTACGCTAAGTATAAATATAGCGAACATTTTATCATGCTGTTGCTTAAAAGCAAAAGAAGCACGTCATACAAGAATTCTTAATATGTGTACAAATTGTTCATTTAAAAATGATATAAAGCACATGTTTACGTTTTTGCAACAGCTTGAACGTTTGTCGATTTTGGAATTACATGTTAACAGCTAATGACGATATGAGTTTGTCTACCACTTATGAGTTTGAATATCCATTTGGTGTTTTCCAGCTCATTTCTTAATAACGGAATCTTTTACAGGGCGGACTTATCCTATACGCATTCATGATGGTTTGATTGACCTTGCTAAAATCTTAGAAATTAGTGATGATCTTCAATATGCCGATAGAGATAAACACTAGGTTCCACATGAAACGCACCTTTGAAACATACGAAAACTCTCCATAAAATCTTTATCATGCTGCCGATATGAAATCTTAGATAGCCGCAAGTAAAGAGCATGGTCCAATACTGAACTCTTTTTCAAATGGATGCAAATAGCTAATTCTGGAAGAAGCTTAACAAATGTAAATGGAATTATACATGAGGGAGTACATACACGATAAATGTGTGATGTTGTAAAATTGAAAACCAAAGTCATTAATACACAGTGTAATACAAAACACTATCATTTTTATCCAAGGTATAGATGACAGTTGAGTTGTTAAGCTTACACGTGGTGTCGGTTTTCCGTTTGAATATCTCAACTCTAAATATGTTTTCATCAAGTGTGAAATTTTTCTTATGCCTACATTTCATTTTTACAGGTCAAAGTTCATTTTCAACAATTATCAACTCGTCCACTATGCTTCAAAATACAACCAGTTTTAATGTCAAGCAGAAGGACAATGGTAACTTCACAGAAATTTCTGAACATCATGCAACTTCAAATATCGGTAACATAAGTAACGTTAAATTACTGATATTTTCCATAATGAGCACTATATAACTTTATATAAATCTACGATACGTTTCTATGTAATCTTACATCCGGTAAGAAACTTTGGTGTTGTTTTAGTCTTACTTAGATATAGAATATAAGTTTTATTTAAAGATCAAAAACTAATATAGATATTCATAGTGAGAGCAAAGAAAAAAACTTTATCTCTGCAGTTTTGCTACTCATATATGAAAGAGGGAAAATGAGACTTTCTTTATACTCTTTTTTTTTGAAAACATGATGTGCGAAAACAAGGAAAAGTTTGTCTAAAATTAGCCGTTTTATCAATTTAAAAAAATCAAATGAACTGAAGTCGTTTGATGAACAATGATGCAGTAAAATGAGTGGGACCAATATTACCCATTGTATATAATATTCCAGGGCTTGGGTATTCTTTAGCGATTTCCATGATGGAAATATATCTACTGAGTGGTATAATTGGGATTGAGGTTAATTGTTTTACTACCATCGAAATTGAGGGATTGTTGGAGTGAGACAGAAAGCGCTTTGGATGCCCGAAAGTTTCTTAATATTATTTTCATTTACTGGCACATGGTCTTTACCACTGCTGATGGACTGCTAATCCCCGAGAGTATCGTCAACTCATTAGTCCTCCAGTACTGACATGATTTTTTCACATGACTAAGTTGTCGAGTTCTGGAATTGTTTGTGGCGCTAAGTCTTTAGTTTTCTGTTTGTGTTTTGAGAACTGTTGTTTGTCTGGTCATATTCGTTTTTTTTTTGGCAATGATGTAGTTTGTATTTCCTCGACTTTGTTTGCCTCTTGATAAGTTCTACATATTCTGAAATTATCAGCGATACACAGGCAAATTTAAGAAAGATGATTAATTTCAATGCAAGTTTGTAAAAAAGTAATATCTGTTCCTTGAATGACAAATTTTAGCAAACAAACATTGGCATTCAGTTGTATATTTTCAGACAAATAACGATAGCTTTTATCTCACCTAACACTGAATCAACACATTTTTTATCACCTTTATATTTCAAAAGTAGTGCAATTTTTTTGAACATTTTGAAAATAATGCTAGCAGCAATGTCCTTGAAATTTGTCAAGGATTTAACGAAAACCATTATCTGAAAGAGGATTCTGACTTGGGAAACTTAAGATTATTAAACGATTTTTAACTTGTCCCAAATTCTATCGTGATCAATAGGATAGCAGAAGATTTAAACCAAAGACTGTACAATAGAAATTTAGTTCAGAAAAAGCATTTCACTTTACATTATCGGTATAACAGACAACAGTTCTTAATTCTGATATTGGACATTTCTAAGCATGTGTGATTGTCAAAATTTATGAAAATTCGAATTTTTGCCGTGTGTTTATTTTCTATAGCTATCGTAGATGAAAACATATTCTGCTGACTTCTTTTAAAGAGTTTATATTTCTCAGTTTGTTCTATACATGTAATGGTATCTATGATGAGTTTGTTCAAAAATAGCTCTAGCATCTTGGATTTCATGGATTTCTAAATTAGTTTTACTAAAAACTTTTAAAAATTTCTTTTTTTACAATTTTAAGATCGTCCATTCTGATCTGTTGATCAGTTTCTGTGTAGTATTATGCAAAGGTATTATATGTGATGAAAGAGTTTTTTTTTGGGAAACGTGAGGATAGGTTGATTTACTGATTTCAATAATCCATTTCGGTTAACAATAATACTGATGCAGGATTATCTAATTAATTTTTTCACCCAATTCATACTCGAGAAATACTTTGGATGCCCCTAGTGGGCCAGAATCTGCTAATCTTTCCGGAGCACCTAAGATCATCCCAGTTTTTGTGGGATTTGTGCTGTGTCTTTAGTTTTGTGTGTAGTGTTTTGTACACCGTAACTTTGTTTGCCTTTTCATCGTTTTTGTTTTTAAATTTTGTCCATGGTATTGTCTGTTTTGCTTCCCTCTTATGATACATGTATTTATTTCTAGTATCTTCTTCCTTTTTTTTACTAACGGAAATTGTATACAATAAATCAAATACCATTTACAATTCTTAAAAAAGAAATCACTTCAATTGATAGCAACAAGTAAAATCGAGTTATGCCACTTTGTCCGAAAAAAGTGGAGATATATGGAAAATCATATACGTCTTAAGTATTTAGAATGAAATGAGTTATTTCAACAGCAAAATTATAACGTTATAAAGTCTGTTTTAGTTGAAAAGGGCCCCTGAGTGGTTACTATTTTCGGATGCACATCAGTCTATGAATAAAGTTAAAGTCAAAACATTTACTAAATTTTATCATCGGCACAAGGACATCATTCGTAAATATAAATCAACATGCAGACATCTTATACGTTCAGGTATTTCACACCCAATCTTTTATGGTAATATTATATGATTTTACTTTTTTCTATACAAAGCTCAAAAATGTGTTCATTCACCTCAAAAGCTAACCAAACCTTTAAACAGACTTATTCAGAAGGGATATAGTTACGATACTGTTGTTAGGTCATTACAGATGGCATATTTTGGAATTTATATTGATTCACTCATAGGATCTTTGCATCGGAAATAACCACATTAATTCAAAAACCAGTTGTTGGCATGATACGGGTTATGTTCTTCTCATATAGTTTATGATGGTATGATACTAAACACCTAACAGGAGGGATTGTACTTAATTGTTATATGATGAAGACATAATCTTTCAATCAGTTAAATTGAGTAGTAGTCCTTTGTTAATTTATGTATTATTGTCATTTTGCTTAGTTTCTTCTGTTACCTATTCTGACATCGGACTAGGACTTCTTTTTAACCGACTTTTACTGTACGTATTGCTGTGTGTTTTTTATTCTACATTGGCTAGAGGTATAGGGGGAGGTTTGAGATCTCACAAAACATGTTTAACCCCGCCGCATTTTTGCGCTTGTCCCAAGTCAGGAGCCTCTGACCTTTGTTAGTCTTGTATGTTTTATTAATTTTAGTTCATTTATATGTTTCGGAGTTTAGTGTGACGTTCATTTTCACTGAACTAGTACACATTTTTGTGTAAGGGGCCAGTTGAAGCCCGCCTCCGGGTGTGGGATGTTCTCGCTGTATTGAAGACCCATTGGTGGCCTTGGGCTGTTTTCTGCTCTTTGGTCAGGTTGTTGTCTCTTTGACACATTCCGCATTTCCATTCTCAATTTAATAGTTGGATATAAAGGTTGAACAAACTATTTAGGGAATCTGTACCCAGTTTTGTCTGTTCCAATTGCGTGATATCTAAAACGAGCAGGGAGAGGGAACAAAATTCAGAACTTGAATTCGAAAAGCTTAGATTTCTCCGGACAGTTTGAACTCAGCAAATTCTTATGCATCTAACTTTTCATATTACTGTAATATTCAACATTCTTGTAATTTCTAACATTCACCCAACTTTGACTAAGTTTCGGATACTTTTACATAAATTACGCAAAATTTTTGGCTTAAAAAATTACTTAATTTTCTGTAATTTCTACCCATATGTATATATTATATATTTAACATTTGAACGGAATAACACAATGAAATCACATAGTTTTAAATAATGTTAGCGCTTTCTGTCATAAGTTCGACTTTTCAGACAGTCACAAAAAGTGGTATAGCAACGTAGCAACGAGTTGAATCTGTGTCGTCGGTAACGTTATGGTCATCTGGAAGTTTGATACTAGTACTTCCAAATCACATTCGATTTATTTTTTTTGCTTGCACTTATGTACATGATGTATTTGAATGAACTATTATAATAATTGATAAATCTCAAAATAAGATTACCCCCATCCCCCCCACAAAATATCATTTGATATTGTTTTGTTTCTGTTTGGTTTTGGATATATACATTATACATGTTATAATCCTTAATCAAAAGCTAAAGAGTATATAGAATCTGTTTAAGTAATATCCGTTAATAAAACCTTCACTTAACGGAGTTGCCTTTTATACATGTACTGTTCCACGTGGTTAAGGGCCAATGTTATCTTTTCAAAACAATGAGCTGTACGTGAGTTTAATAAACCTGCGAAAGAGAGGCGAAAGATACAAAATGGACATTCAAACTAAAAAGTCGAGAATAAACTGACAACGCCATGACAAAAAAAAAAAAAGAAGAAAAAGACCAAAAGGCAAACAACAGTATACAAGGTGATCTCAGGTGCTTTGGAATGGTAAGCAGATCCTGCTCCACATGTGGCACCCGTGAAGTGTAGATACCAAATACTCTGCATTTAGACAATATTGCAATGCAAGTTATATTTATGTATTTTTTTTTACTTTTTAGATTTAATTGTCGGAGGAGTGCTAGGCGCCTTAGCAATTATTGGTGTCATTGTTGTAGTTATTATCTTAAAATTAAGGTACTTGTTCACTTAGACATGTTAGAGTTGAAGTCAATATAACAAGTTTCAATATTGAAATTTATTTATAAGTTCTACGATTGTAAGTTTTATCTGCCCAAAAACTGATTTTGAGGTTTGACAAATTCTCAAGTCTAAAAAACAGTATTTTGTGGAAATAATCCTGGAGACAGTTAGAGAGAAAGACAGAATGTATTTCGTTTTATAAATGCCACTATAAAATCAAAATTAAGCATTCGTATAAATGATTATTGTAACATTATAAACCGCGTTTTTCAGGAATGTGAAGTATACATCTCATGTCGTGTGCGATGATAAAAGCTCCTATGGTAGATGTTATTTTTAGCTCACCTGTCCCAAAGGGCCAATTGAACTTTTCGCATCACTTGGAGTCCGTCGCCCGTCGTCGTCCTTTTCTGGATTTACCTTCATCAAGAACGCTCAAATCAAAACATTTGAAAACCAGGGAGGTTCATTCCTTGTATACTAAGTGATCATGCATGTGACTTATTAGTCATTTTCATTTATTGTTTTAATTATTAATATTTATTTGATTATGCACTTTTTGTGTCCAACATCCACTGACATTGTTAAAAAATCTTAAGTATAGGTAGATATTCATTATTTTCAGATCAATACCTTATAAATTAACTTTTTAAAGAGATACTAAAACGCACATAACAAGTAATTCTTATCTAAAAGTTCGAAATAATTAATAAAAAATGCAAAAAATCCAATGCAATTTGGTCCATTAATTACAGAGATAATAGCGTGTAAAGTTCAACTATTTTTACCTTAGGAAAATCCAATCAATAGATATAAGAAGATGTGGTATGAGTGCCAATGAGACAACTCTCCATCCAAGTCAAAATTTATAAATGTAAACCATTATAGGTCAAAGAACGGTCTTCAACACGGAGCCTTGGCTCACACCGAACAGTAAGCTATAAAGGGCCCCAAAAAATTACTAGTGTAAAACCATTTAAACGGGAATGCTACTTCCGGAAACAGCATTGAAACCAAATCTTTTCCGGATGTGACGCACTGTGGGTCACTTCTTCGGCTCATCTAAACGTTGTTTAATAAATGAACTTTCTTCTGATCGTTGATTTAAAGCACTGCCAATGAATTTCGCTACCCCTTCAAGGGTAATTGTGTTATTATCTAAAGCACGAGGATATGTCTTTGATGCACAACTCTGCAACTAGACCGTACTGTGTATAACATCATCTGATTTGTTTGAAAGGTTTTGGTGTTGCTTTTTTTTTTTTAAAGATTTCCGTGTTGTTTTTAGTGATATATCTCAATCTCTGTTGTGTTGTTTTAAGTTTAGACAAGTGACATTTATAACATTCTATTGTATGGTGCGTTATCGCCTGATATGAGCCATCAACAAATGTGAACAGGAGTAACACGGCAGGTGTAACTTGTGGATCCAGTAGTCCAGATCCACTGGGGAATCTGAATTAACCTTGTTTTGGTTGTGTTCATAGTACTCAAAAGTTTGTTTTCTGTATCGTGTTTTGCTCACAGTTTTTTTTTGTCAGTTACTAGAAGTCTTTTTATCTTTCCCTTTGTCATGCTGTTGTTTGTAAAATGGTTAAAACGATTTTTTGATCCTTTAGTAGAGAAAAAAGAGTTTATGTATTCTGTAATGAAATTGACATTGGTGATGAATACCTGAAATTCAAATATTTTGCAACTAAACGGAACATTTGAATCGACGTCACATCAAATTTGTATTCAATTGCTCAAGTTTAAAGATGTCGTGAAAGAAATTACAGAATCCTATTTAAAGAAATTATGTGCTTTCATAAAATTAATCAACAACAAAAAAAAGACGAATTTTCTTTATTAAAACACTCTTCATATTCTCATATTCCTTTTTGCTCTCCCTCTAATCTATATATTGTATTTTAATAATGATGTTTTATTTATTTTATAATTTGAATCCTTTCATATATGTTTTCATATGTTATATAACTTTGTAGTAATTTTATATTGTGACTAATTTGTATTTCTGTATCAATAGCGGTTATCAAAATAAAGAATATACATATTAATTTTTTAATTTTCTTAATGCTCATTTCGATAAAAACATAGAATCGAATGATACAAAACTGAACAATTTATTACAAAGACTTTTAATACCTTTAAACATGATACAAAACATGTACATATAAAATCTTGTTTGAAATGCTGATTGTTCCTTCCACAAACTTGATAGATATTCTTAGCTGCGAATCTAAACATGCCCCAAGCAATTAAACAGTAGTTCATGCTTTATCGTACTATTTGCCTTTTCACCCTATGTATTTTTTATTTATTCAAATTTTTATTTCATAATCATTTGGCTTCATTTGGCTTTTCAAGTTTGGTGGAATTATAATGAACATTGCTAGTTTATACTTATGATTGTTCAAAATCGTAATTTCGGTCGTATTTGCGATAGTATACTTGATCTTTTAACACTCCATTAAATGTTTTCTCTGCCTTTCTTTGTATCTCGAAAAAAGATGTTATAAGTATTGTACTAGCTTTGACACGAGCGCCCGCAAGATCACTGTCTTCAGATTGAAATACTGTGACAACGATCTTATCCCAGAAACTGCGACAAGTTTATTTCAAAATTAAGCCGACGAATACGGTATTTCGGATTTGTACGAGAGTTTACAAAACATATTACTTCGCATTTAAAAGTCTTGGAACATTCTTGTCTGGAGAAACGACAAAAGCTATGTGACTGGAGATTTTTGTGGATTGTTAAAACGATATCAGAGCCAGTTTTCAGCAAGCATTCTGAATTATTTTCGCGAAAGGGGTTTCGATTTGACATGTGGAAGAGGTCTAACGTGCGATTAACGTTCTACGATTACAGGACAGGTGTCAGGTGTCAAGAAGAGAATCTTCAATTAATTTATATATTTTTTTTTAATTTTCTCTCTCTTATCCATATAATTTGTTGGTCAGTCCACAACAGGAAGCAACTGCCTACGTGCTACCACCTAATTTATAGCAATCATATTCAAAATACAATTTTTTCTTATAACAAATTGTTTTTAACTAACATTTTTGTGAAACCATGTAACGTTTATTTAATCAAATACAAATGTTTATTCTTGATAACAAATCTTATGGTTTAAGATTTGACAATACTTTTTGTGAAATCTAATAATCGATTCTTCAAAAGGTACTGATATGTAAAAGGGGTCGTTTCAAAATTATTTTAACCACATGTAGTTTGAAATTTTGGTGCGTATATATCAAAAATGCATTTAAGGTGCTTGTTCATGTGAGAATTTCTCATATTAATACACCGTCAAAATTTCATGTTTGGTTAAATTTCTTCAAAATACTGGTCTGGTCATCTGTTTTGTATATTGCCCTTTCATACTATTTTAAACTGCTAGGTTTTCTTACAAATATTTCGATGTGCCCCGTGCTGTCTATCATTTGTTGTTTAGTTTTATATGTATTGTCTATCATTTGTTGTTTCGAAATTATTGGTCTTTTGTTGGGCAATGTATGACAAATATATGTTCAAAAACCTCGCCCGTAATTATAAATTATGTAATTCATTGACCGCTCCCGACATGTGTAACTTCAAGGCATATTTTAGCGGCGATCGATGTCTTTCAAAATTACTTTATTTTTATCAATAGTACCGCTTCGACGCTAGGGGCCGTCTTGACCTTGTTGTAGGGTATGAATGATTTGTTCATTGTTGAAGACCCTACGACAACTGTCAAGATGAAGAACAGGAATAAAAGCCCTGTTCATTGATAATTTTCTATGTTTTCTATGTATTGTGTGCGATTTTGTCCCATGTACATTTACTCCATATCCTTTCATTTTCTAAGGTATTTAGGTTTCGAATAGTGCATGGGAAATCTAGTGCCAGAAAATTACCGCCATTGCAACTACTGGAATGTGGATCTTTTTAATGTTTAGCACGTTCTCTGTAATCACACTAAAATTAATTATGTATAAATAAGAATATGTGGTATGAGTGCCATAAGACAACTCTCCATCCAATTCACAATGTATAAAAAGTAAACAATTATAGATCAAAGTACAACCTTCAACACAGAGCCTTGGCTCACACCGAACAACAGGCTATCACGGGCCCCAAAATGACTAGTGTAAAAATATTCAAACAGGAAAACCAACGCTCTAATCTATATAAAAAACGAGAAACGAGAAACACTTATGATCCACACCGAAAAACGACAACCACTGAACAACAGGCTCCTGACTAAGGACAGGTGGATACAAATGCAGCGGGTTTAAACGTTTTAAAAGGCACCAATCTTTACTCTAATCTGAGACAGTTTAACATAAAAAGACACACTATAAAATATCAATTGAAATGGCTTAACTCGATCAAAAAGACATATTCACAAAAAATGTAAACATACACTGAACGAATAAGTTTGATCTATGACACAATATAAATGCAATATTAATAAAAAAAAAAGCTGTAGCAACAGTGTCTAAAAGACAACTCTAACCTGGGACAGAATGGCGTTAAATAAAATAACGTACACAGGTAAATTTGAATATATTAATTTTTGTTGTTAGGAGTACGGAAACATTTTTTACAAAATTGATAAATTTGTTGTTCACAGTACAGAAGTGAAAATTTATCGGTATACTAAATACTTATCAAAGGTGGTACATATTCAAAATAGTGAGACGAGATATAACACACAATAAGTAAACATTGAATGCAGAAATGCATTACAATTTTGTCAACAGGTCAAATGAACACGAAAGTACAATTTGAGAGTACTCGCAGTTAATGAAAGCTAGTAAAAGCCAAAAACAATTAATAATAAAAGATCATGCATCAGAGACTAAAATCAATTAAAACACATCCCAGGGATTTAGTGTTTTAACGCCATGAACAGTCAAAGAAGACATGACTAGTACAATGCCAATATAAAAGTCTCGACAGGTAGTAGGATAATTAGTACTTAACCTTATAAAAATATATAGCATGCTATATATAGATAGAGCAATCTCTAAATAGAAAATAAACGTGGACATGTATTCATACATCCCAAAAACTATTCGAAAAGAATACAAATTTAGTTTTTTTTTTAATTTGTTGATGACAAAATCGATGTTAGTGCCAAAGTAAACAATATTCAAAGATCTTATTACAACATTAATAAGATAACCTTTACCAATAAGTTTGTTTAAAGGTTCGATGAGTTTACACGGATCACTTAGTGATTTTCGCGCTTTAAGTACAATATTACCGTAAAATTTAGGATGTGAAATACCGTTTTTAATAAGTTTTCTACAGGTACAGCCAAATTTACTAATAAAATCTTTGTATCTATGAAAGAATTTAGTAAATGTTTTAAGTAATTTATGAAAACGAAATCCCTGACTTAATAATTTACCAGTGATGCATTGATTACGTTCGTTAAATTTATGACATCATTACACACATGAGCACAACGAACGAGTTGGGATATATAAACACTGTATGATGGAGCCAAAGGATCATCGCCGTCTAAATAAGGAAAATTAACAATAGGAATGAAAAATCGTCTCTTTTGTCGTAAATTATAGTATGGAGTTTCCCTTTAGAAATTGAAATGTCTAAATCTAGAAAAGGACAACTACTACTGTTTATGTCAGATTTATTTAAAGAAAGTTCCTATGGGTAAATTTCGGTAGTATATCTAGAGAAATCTGGATTATTTAACGAAAAAATATCATCAAGATAACGAAAGGTATTGTTGAATGTGTCAAACAAATGTTACAATGACGTGTCTATACTGAGTTTGGCCATAAACTGTGATTCATAGCAACACATAAATAAATCTTCTATTAAAGGGGCACAATTAGTGCCAATAGGAATACCTACTACCTGTCGATACACTTTATCGCCGAAACGTACATATGTGTTGTTTAAATTTGTTTAAATTGTGAGAAATTTAAAGCTTCAATCATATCTCCACATTTCCAGTAAGTGTATCTAGCATACTTTTTTTTCGTTACAGAAAAAGGCTTTAAACTAGTTACAACAAATAAATTTGCAATGAGATTTTTCAAAAGACCATTTAATTATATATGAAAACTTTTTGTTCAAAATAAAACTGTCTATAAAATGTAATAATAAAAACAAAATTACTGAAAACAAAATCCCTATCACACTGATATTATTACCCTCTCAATATGTCCAGCGATAAGAACAGTAGGCTGTTGGTGTTTTTATGTGAAAGTAGTTTAAAATAAAAATAAATATAAGATACCTAGCGTTTAAAGTTGAAATGATTTTTGTACCGGGCTGTATACGTCACAGGAAAATACCAGATCTCTGTAGATGTATGTAGCTAGACCAAAGAAATTCAGGGGGAAAATATCAGCAAAATCGAAAGATATGCAGCAAAGATTAACACTTTTGAACTTAAATCACTAGGCAAATTCAATCGGATCTTATTCTGATATAAACATTTAATGCGAATACACCGAAAAGAAAACACATATATGTATAAATCGAGACGACCCTTTCTTAGAAGTGTAAACAAATCTAGTATAATCACCTAACAAATAGCCATTATTGTAAAAACGTTAAATCTAATGCCTCGTATATCAAAAAAAAACTTGCAAGAATTGTTTCATGGGCTCATAGAAAAGCAACATTACGGAACCTATTGAACAAAGTATTACTTTTTTTCCTGTAGCAATTAAAATTTCCAGCTCTTCATCTAGGTCGCTACACTTACTAATTGGGTGATCATTCAATTGTTTTAATGAAATATTTGCCAATGGGCATCAAGCATACAACAATCAATTAACTATTCGAACTAAATGAAAAATGTTCAATCTTGGACAATAAGCAAGACTTTGTAATTGCAAATGCCTTATTTGGACAAACTTTTTTGGAATGTTCTTGTTTTAATGCTCTCAACACGTATTTGATATGGTCTTTTCACTGTTTAGATGCGAGCGTCACTGATAAGTCGTATGTAGACGAAACGTGCGCTTGGAGTACAATATTATAAATCTTGTATCTTTGATGAGGATTTTTGTGAGACAATGAATATCAAGACAAATTGAATAGAATCTATCCAGTTACAAGAACAACAACATTAAGTTGTGTGCCTTTTGTTTTCTTCACTATGTGATGGAAACTCAACAATCGAAACAATCTGAGAACTATGTCATATTGTTATTGAAATGCAAAAACAAAACATTTTGTATCTAGCACAAAATTGCATCTACATTCAAGAATAACTTCATTGATTAATAAAAAAATAAAGTTCATAAATTTCAGGACTAAAATAACCACGATAAAAATATTCAGCCCGATTCACTAGTTTCACATATTTTATATCCATGGTACAAGATAAATTAATTGTCTCTCCCCTTGATTTTGGGCATCTTTCAAGCGAAATAAAATTTATGTTTTTTTGTTCTTCAAAATTAAGTGATAGTTTAAAAATCACAAACCAGTAATTTGAATTATTCCCTTCTCATCGAAACTTGTCTATCATAAGCTATTCATATATAAATATATTGGTAAATATTATATAAAGAACATATATCTAAAAACTTGCGTGAACCTTGAGAAGTAAGCTTTGATAACATAACATGATTATTTCTACTCTGAAATAATCTCTAATCACACACAGATAAATCTGATATCCATATTGAAGAACAGTCTCACTATCTATAGATTGTTTAGGACATACTGTTAATTTTTAATAGTTTGGAAAAACATTTTCCATAAATATGTGCATTGTGAGATTAGTTACGGTTTTGAATTTATTTTTCATCTGTCTCTTTGCAAAGCACGATATTAGCGGTGAGTATATGCAAACCATTTATAAATATTTTTAAAAGGTATATATACATGTTCATGAAGAAGTTAAAATACATTGCAAGCAAAAAATAAAAATTGACGAGTTGTTAACTCAACTGTTTTATTTACAAGTTGCAAAATTATTTCTACATGTTTCATTTTTTTAAAGTCAGTATTACAGTAGTATTATATTAAGCCTTAACAAATATCACTCGAGAACAATTACAGTGAATACGTCGATCGATATAAAGTGTGTGAGTGTTAAAACACTTGATCGCAAGCACAAACCTGTAAATGGTTCACATTCTTTTAAAAAAATTAATTTATTACCGGATTGGCCTCAAAGGTAGACATGGGAATATATGATCTTCTAAACTATTACAATACATATATCCGTGCTAAAGAGGTGCGTCTACTTAGCTGCGGGGGGATTATTATAACAATAATACGGAGATAATTTCTGTTGATATTAAATACCACGAGAGTGCCACGCTCTCTGCACGTTAGAAGCATCTAAAGATGGCCTAGTTGCAATGCAAAATTGCTGTCTTTATCCAACATACGCTGTTTTTACAGTTGTATTGTAAATTTCCCGGTCTTCTGTCTGGTCGGTCCACTTTGCAGAACTTTTCGTGCCTTGTGTTCATCCTCATAATTTGAATAATTCAACACCAAAATTATTCTCAAGGATGTAGTCAGGCGAAATTTAAAAAATCTGATATTTAAAATTGCTACTTTGATTAAAGAGCATTAGAGCACAAAGTAGTTTATAAATATTGATAGGTTATTATTATTATAGGTGTTTTTTTTAAATTAAAAGACGGAAGGGTCATTTCAATTGTCTAAAAACAATCTTGTAAGATTTAAAAATGATTATAACAGTGATTTGATATGATAAAATGAGAAACATGATAAAGTTGCATTCATTCGGCCTTACCTTAAAGAAACGAGTGTCGTGCGCTCTGAATGGTTAGGTTTGATTTGGTTTGACCTAACCATACAATAACGAGTGCCGTGCGCTATGAATAGATAAGAACGCTTTGGTTTGGCGTTACCATACAATAACGTGTGCCGTGCGCTATAAATGGATAACTACGCTTTGGTTTGGCCTTATCTTACAATAACGAGTGTCGTGCGCTTTGAATGGTTAAGTTTGGTTAGGTTTGGTCTTACCATACAATAACGAGTGCCGTGCGCTATGAATGGCTAAGTACGCTTTGGTTTGGCCTTATCATACAATAACGATTGCGTGTGCTTCGATTGGTTAAGTTTGCTTAGTTTTAGCCTTATCATACATTAACGATTGCCGTGCGCTATGAATGGTTAAGTACACTTTTATTTGGCCTTATCTTAAAGAACCGACCGTGCGAGACCCTAAAAGTTTGATTTTTTGGATAAGTAAGTTTTTGTTTGGCCTTACCATAAAGAAACGATTGTCGTGCGTTCTGAATGGTTAAATTTTGATTTGGTTTGACCTTACCATGCAAAAACGAGTGCCGTGCACTATGAATGTGGAACTACGTTTTGAATTGGTTTTAGCTTAAAAAAAAAAAACGAGTGTCGTGCGCTTTTAAAGAGAGGCGACAGATACCAAAGGGACTTTCAAACTCAGAAGTCGAAAATAAACTGACAATGCCATGGCTAAAAAAGAAAAAGACAAACAGACAAACAATAGTACACAAAACACAAAATAGAAAACTAAAGACTGAGCAACACGAACCCCACCAAAAACTGGGGGTGATCTCAGGTGCTCCAGAAGGGTAAGCAGATCCTGCTTCACATGTAGCACCCGTCGTGTTGCCCATGTTAGTACAAATAATAATAAGTCTAACTCGGTAGGTCACATTCGGGGAAAAGGGGACGGGATTGTAATTACGACATTTGGAACATATTCGCTATCATCTGTGAAACGGATATTCCATAACGGTCAACCAACTCTTGATGGCGTCCGCAAATGGTTACGTTTGCTTAGGTTTGGCCTTATCATACAATAAAGAGTGTCGTGCGCTTTGAATGGTTAAGTACGCTTTGGTTTTTGCCTTACCTTAAAGAAACGAGTGTCGTGCTCTTTCATTGGTTTAGTTTGGCCATACCATACAATAACGAGTGTCTTGTGCTATGACTGGATCAGTACGCTTTGGGTTGACCTTACCATACAATAACGAGTGTCGTGCGCTCTGAATGGTTAAGTTTGCTTAGGTTTGGCCTTACAATACAATAACGAGTGTCGTGCGCTATGAATGACTAAGTACAATTTTGTTTGGCCTTACCTTCAAGAACCGGCCGTTCGAGACCCTCACATTTCGGTTTCTTAGACATTTCTATTCTTTGAATAGACATATTTAACTTTTTTTTGTTTCAAAAGATAAACACATGTGGAGTTTTGTAAAACGATTTGGAATATCTTCTTTACAGAAGTATCCCTTAATTTGTGTAACAATTCTTTGGAAATATTTCATTTTAATCAAATTTTCAAGATTTTAGAAAAGAAAACGCCATTTTTTGCTGTATATTTATCTAATTAAAAAAATCATCTTTGATTTCTTCATAAAAAGTGAATAAAAAATCTTCGTACAGTATCAGGTCAAATGTTATTTTAAAAAAGAGGGGTCCATGTACTCGTTTTCAAGCTAATGATTAAAATCTTTCGAAAAATGCATCTTTTCCCGATATGTCGCAGTTTGACGTCGCGAAAAATACATGTATCATTTATTATACTGAGTGCTTTGACTGTTTCTTCCATTTCAGCATTTGATGAGAAATCAACAAACCAAATAACTAAAAGAATTGCAGCAAACTAGTTTTTAATAAATAGTTTAGAATTTGAAAGTCAATGAGTGAGTGATGTGCATAAATGCGCAGGAATTTAAAACGACTTGTCTTCGTCGTTTTAATAGTTTTTACTTTGTGTACAAAAACCCTGTACTAGCAGTAAATTTTTATTTTTGAAAAACGGTAGAGACATTTCTCATTTCAAACCTATCAATTCATTTCTTTTGAATGTTTTGTGATTTTATCCCCCCACTCTAAAAGTAGAGGGTAGATTGCATTCGGATTGTCCGTTCGTCCAATAATTATTTCCGTCACACATTTATCAGGGTTCTGCTGACCACAGTAACTTCATATTTTGCCCTTAGCTTGAAAGTGATAAGTTGTAACGTGTGAACATTTTTCAGATCTGTCAGATACACACTCCCTGTTTTCAGATACTTTACATTTTTCTGTTTTACAGTACAAATAACATCACTACATGTTTTATCATTGTTCTTTCAGCGTATTTAGTTCAATATTTCCCGCACCAAGACATATGGTTTGATGCACAGAAGTTTTGTAATGACACAGGAGGCAGACTGGCGACTAATGAAGATAGCGGTGATGAATTGAGTTGCAATAAATTAAAAGGTCGCATTGATAGTAACGGATTAACATACTGGACTGGGAAGTATAAAACAATTTCACACTGGATATCCAGGATAGGTAAATATTTGAATCCATTTTCCAAAACGGTAATAGCACATTGAAATACAATATAATAACTCAAACTGACTTATGAATGTCCATTTATTTTAAAGTAAAAAACATATATGATACCGAAACAAGCCATTTAGATTGACTTTTCTGTGAATCTTATACGTTTTTTTACTTTAAATTCAAAAGAAGCAACTACACATACGTAAATATGTTAAAATTAATACATTTATCAACATTAACTAGACTTACCTTTGTTTACGAACCTTCTTAGAAGGGACAAAGCGTATTATTAAGAAAGAAAAGATGATTTCCCTCGTTCCGTTGGTTGATATAGTCGTGCATTTGATTTTGTCAGGTTTTATAGACTTCAATGTTTTAATATACCATGGTGTTTAGTGTTTTTGTTAATACTTTATTCCCCTCGATTGTGAAATCATCGACTGAAATTTACCACCGGGTTTGTACTTAATATAAACGACGGGTGCTACATGTGCAGCAGGAACTGCTTACCCTTCCAGAGGACATGCGTTTTGTTGGGGTTCTTTTTGCTCAAAATTAAGATTTGTT
This sequence comes from Mytilus coruscus, assembly GCA_017311375.1. Lineage (NCBI taxonomy): Eukaryota > Metazoa > Mollusca > Bivalvia > Mytilida > Mytilidae > Mytilus > Mytilus coruscus. The sequence continues at coordinate 19,706,748 of CM029606.1, read as the reverse complement.
TTTGTTAAGATTAGTGGACAAAAGAAATATTACTAAGTTTTATTATACTTCGAGGATATTTTCAAACCAACGTAAGACGTGTGTGTAGCGCCACATCTGAAGAGTTTCTTTTTACACGTAGTATAAAACATGTTATAAAACGTAAAGCTGATTAAAGTACTTATTATCTCATTTCACAAAATGTTATACTATAAAAGCGGTCTAAATACAGAAACAACTTCTAAATACTTCTGTGTACATGCAACTCGTTTATCAGTATAATAAGAAAACACAGACATACACTAAACACGTTACAATATATAAAAACATTCAGTCTAAAATTACAGAAACTTTATGTATGACCATATTCTCAAATCTTTGACGTTTTATGTTTTGATTTTCAATGTTGGTTAGACTTTCAATTCAACTTAGTTCCACAACAACATATACAACAACTAAAGGGATCTAAATGGATTTTGTTAATGAGCACGACATTAACGACGTATGAAATGACGGATAGACTTAATATTTCCACCATCAAAATAACTTGCTCTTGTCCTCCCGATCGCAAACACAAAAAAAAGATACAAACATGAAATAAATTAAAGCGTTAAATAACAATAAAAGAGATATAGATAAATATGATAATAAATGATAAAAGAGAGGCAAAAGATACCAAAGGGACATTCAAACTCATAAGTCGAAAATTAACTGACAACTCCATGGCAAAAAAAGAAAAACGACGAAAAGACAAACAACAGTACACAAAAAAAACAACACAGAAAACTAAACACTGAGCAACACGAAACCCACCAAAAACCAATTTTATTTAAAGCTCATGCATGAAAAACAAAAATGCACTCATTTGTGTTTGGATGCCTTTTACATGCACATATTGATCACAAGTTCTTGATATATGGTTCAGTGGATGTGCATGGTTAATACTGACGTTATTCTTGTATTACATTCTTATAGGTTGCTTTGAAATATTAAGGAATCCAACTGTTTTACCGGCACATTCAGTGTCAAGATGTTATGAAGTCTGTAGGATGCAGCATACAATAATTAAGCTTTTCGCGCACATTGTAAGTAATTCACAAAATTATATATACAATATTTGTTAGTCTAAATTTTCATCTTATGGTTTTCATTCACGGTAATTTTCAAAATTATGTTGCCTATATTTTAAGAAATATAGCATGATACAGGTCTGGTTGTGTCCTCGACAATATCATATAAAATTGATGTGCATGACTCCTGCTCTGTTATCTAGAATATTATCATTTTACCAATATGTCATTACTCTGTGAATCATATCGATCTTAAGATATGGGAATATTAGTGTGCAAATGGTATTCTTACTTCCAGTAGCAATATTTGTTTTGAGACATTGATCCTTTGTCGCTGTTTTAAGTATTAATGCAAATTTATGTTTTATCTGCATGTGGACTTCGATTACGAGGCCCATATTGTGTTGCCATGAACTGCGCTTTTTTCTTTCATAAAATTTGATTAAGATATTACATAGTGGATTGAGCTCTGGGCCTTAATGTGGTGGTAATTATTTTGTAAACTGGTTTGGTGTTTAGTAATTGAATGTCGGAATGCGCAATGGGTGCAGTAAAATTGGTAACGTTAATGTTATAACGACTTGCCACTACAAATTACACAGTTTGGCCACCATAGCAAATAGTTGAAAAGATTGAATTATCAAGATACAAAATTTTAAAATGCTACATTACTATGCTAGTAATGTGCACTTTCTTTTACTTTCAACCTTCTTTGCTATCTTATTCTGGTTAAAATTAAAAGGGTTTTTTTTCTAGCGTACAAAATCTTGCAATTATACCAAGTGTTTTGCCCGGAATTATAAAGTTAGCTTTTTCTGAATAAGACTGGAATATTTTCTATTCGATTCTAGGTATTCGATGAATAACCAGTCAGTCATTACAGTTATACATGTAAATTAGAAATACCATAAGAAATCTTTACGTGAACGATAAACATTGAAATATCTGTGGGAACTATCTAAACTTAAATTTTTAAATTAATTTTGCATACGAATTTTCAAAGAAATCATTATATTTATTATTTCTTTTTACACTCTTTGTTAGAGCCTTAATTTCTTTGGGGACGTTGCTGCGTTTTTGTTGCATGTTTTATCGATATCGTTGATTTAAGTGGTTTTCGATTGATTTCACATTATTATACTGCAGTATAGATTGTTCTCTTACTAATAAAAATTCGCGTTAAATTCTAATATGACATCCTTATTTTGCTTTGTTTAACAAAGCGGTGTTCTGATAAGCAAAAAAATATATTTGACACATGTGCACAAACTTATTGTTTATATTCTTGTTATTTTCATTTGTATTCTAATAAAATATATACATTTTAGCTGCTTACATAAAATTATAATATATTGTTTTTCAAACAACATATATTTACCATGCAATTAGTTTTTAAACTTATTAAATATGAAAATGTAATGTACATCCTTCATGGGAGGAAATAGGAATAGCCAAACATTTTTAAGGTATTTTTGTACGCTTTGACCTATAAAAATACTGTTTTTGTCCCAATAGAATCGAAATAATCCCTTCCTGTCATGCTCTTTGCTCGTTTTATCATGGGTAGGCATCATATTTGTCGATATTTTACACTGATCGTTAATTTGACTACTAATAAACTGGTGAATCGACCATTCGACTCATATGTACAAACTTAATGTATCGTGTCATGAATGTACAGAAACGATGATTTTTTTATTCTGATTTCATTTGTGGCGTTATCTTTTCGTTCTAGAAATATGAGAAATACTGCACATTTGGTATTTGATATTATAAATTGAAAGCTGATGATCAAAACAATAATGCATCTTCTTCAGAATGAACGTAAGTGAATATGTGCGACACAATGTAACGGATGAAATTTGTAAAGTGCTGTTTTCACTTCATAGGAACACAAGTGTGTATGCCTAACAGAAAATATACAAAGTCTTGAAAAGATAGGTGAAATTCGTCAATGCAACCAGACTTTGAATTCAGATAACAATTTTTTGGCATATATTGGTAAGTTAATAGTGAATTTAAGGTTTCATTCACCTTTGTTATGTTTTTTTTTTCATCATGATTTATAAAAAAAAACGATAATGACATTTATACAGTTGTATTTGTAAAACTCTTGCCTGGAAGTTCCTATCATTTTATAAGAGGTCACATAAAAGATAGGCGAAAGGTACCAAAAGGACATTCAAACTCATAAGTCGAAAATAAACTGACAAAACCATGGTAAAAAAAGTAAAACATAAAAGACAAACAACAGTATACAGAACACAACATAGAAAACCAAACACTGAGCCACACGAACCACACCAAAATCCAAGGGGTGATCTGTAACATCTTGTGCATTAGGTCTGTCACAACTTAGAACTAGGTCTTAAGTTCTTTGTGTTCTATTTTCTGAAATTCGAAGGTTTCCTCTAACATCTTCTGATACTTTCCCCGAAGCTGACGCAATTGATGCTAATTAACTAATTTTAGCGACTGTCTCGCTGGCTTCTATGACATCCTCGTATTAATCAAGATTGAATTGACGTTTGGTTTTATATCCACATATAATGCTTATGGACATTGTTTGCCCTGTTCTTTTGACATCCAAATTAACAATTTAAAGTCAAACATTTGTGAATACTTTAGTTTATCTCGTTCCAAGTAGTTGCAATGCCGTTTTTTGTTTGTTTGTTAAGAAGCTAATTTCTTAACTGCTTGATGTACTGATGTGTGTGCTTGGTACGGTTCTTATTATATCTTCATCATTTATGTTAGATGTTCCGAAAAGATGTATACCGTCTCCTTGTTTACTTAATGGTTTTTGGAATTTATTTTCCCTGCATGCTGAGCAGGTTTGCGTATTGGTTTATATAGAGCCTTCTTCTGGTGTCGTGATATGTGGAGATTTTTTTCTGTGCTTTTACCTCGTTCCCTGAATAAACTTTAAACAGTAGAAATGAACAGCAGCACAAGATCTTGAAAAAGTTAAAAAGCCGAAATTGTCAGTAGCTCCTTATAGCGATTAATGCTTCTCAATGAAGATTTGTATTTTTTTTAGAGAACTATGATAAATAACGAAAAATAGTGCAGCAAAAAAATGTTAGCAAGACAATATCTACGTTAGCATATCCGAAAATGTCATCCGACTGATAATAGAAGTTATTGCCATTAAATGATGAGCAAAACAATATCTAGATCCAAGTCAAATTAATTGCCGAAATTATTAGACCACGTCTTTCAGGAGTTGTTGCTATTACATGACGAATTTTACCCATTTCTTTTGGGCGTTGTTGGAAACACTATAGTATTCATAGCGTATCGAAAGAAACTGGTAACGGAAAATAGTAATCAGTAAAACGACAGAAAGAGATTTACCCATGAATTATATTCTAGTCAGATAATTGTCTTGATTTTAACAATACAAAACAGAGGGGAATATGAAACCATGTGACAACCAAATGCGTCCGTCAGGTAAAAAATATGTCCTGTATATCTGATAATAGGTCCAATTTTACGATATTTCACAGACAATGCAGAGAACGAGACAATGTAAAGTTTGTCGGAGCATCAACCATAAGTTGAGGAGAAACAATAAAACCGGTTTGTAAAAAAAATATTCAGTTGAATAAAACGAAATTCAAGTGCTCAAGGGTTTAAAGCCAACATCTAAAGATGTAGATGAAGCTATAATAATTGTTTCCTAATAAAAAAAAAGAATTTAAGAATACTACTTTGTTGTTTTCAAATAACAAATAGAACATTATTTGTAATGAAAATATTATACTTGTTCGTCTTATGTATATAAATGTACAAACTTACAAGTAATACAGATATTTTGTTTAATATTAACTTTTGGCAATATTATTAGTTACTCAGAACACAACATTAAATGGTTCCGGAAACTGTGCATTTGTTGATTGTCGACCTAAACCGGAGATCAAGACGGCTAATTGTGCAAATAAACGAGCACCATTCTGTGGCAAGTATTCTCAGATGACTTTTTTAACAGTACTTTACTTAAGTGCATTTACCAACTTATTCATTAAATATTACTCTTTCGTTTACAGTAAACGAGTAAAAAGAGGAAATAGAGAATTAAAAAATAGTGAAGGATGATATCTTCATTACGAGAAAACATCATATTTTGAATCATGTACATTGCAATAAAATGTTTTAAAATTAGTTCAAAGCTACAAATTGAATTTGTCCAACAAATACAGTGTAATTACTTCTGTTATAATGATTTATTCTCAGAACGGTATTGCATACCTTACTTTGTATGGTATTGTCGATAAATCAGCATTCAAATTTAAAAGTTGTCTAAAGGGACTTTCCGTTTTGAATTTTTCTTGGAGTTCTGTATTTTTTAATGTTACTTGAATTATAATATTACACAAAAATATTGTATCTACATTCTAGAAATAACATTTTTAGACTCTTTTGCATCTTTACCTTGGAACAAGAGTGAAGAAAGGTGCAAATATCACATCCCAGGAACTATAGAGGATATCTGCAAACCAATGACAATCGGACACCCTGGTGCTTGGCTACCTATACACAGAGTGACATTCTGGACGGAAGTAACACTCGGTAAGTGATAAATATCAAAATGTGTGTTCTAAAAGTATCAACGTTTCGTGTAATGAATTTAACGCCAAATGATTAAAAATTAACCTTTAAAATAATATTTCCCGGAAGAAAATAGAAAATGTTTTTGATCGAAACTACATTAGAATAAAAAATTGAAGTTTCACATTGAATTGTTTTGCCAGAAAAAAAATCCCATGGTATTACTTGAAGACATCTCTTTACATTCTTATTTCTAAATATTATGATATTTGATGTATGTTTTGATATTTTTTGTCTTAACATTGAAATGGGTCGATAAAGGATATAGAAAAAAAACTGTAACTTTAACAGAGTATATGATCAGTTTCTGCTTCATTAGCGGCGTCGGTCGTATTGCTCATTCCATTCACAAATTAGGTCTCAATTCGTAATTGGTAACGAAGGCGACTGGGATTGTAACTTTGACAACTAGAACATATTCGTTACAAAAATCTCCATCGTTATGATCTCTCGTTTGTCAATTGCCCAGTTCAATAAAAAGTTCAAAATCCGTTGTGATTTTGTCGACCATTTGGCGTAAGAAATTGTTGCCTTGTATTAGACTGAAAATTATTTATAGAAATATTTTACTCGTGTATGAGACTTTCCTTTTTTGCATTTGTTTAGCTGCAATCTACACAAAGTGAGACGATTTTATCTATAGCATGGAAAATCACGAACTTAACGATCGTCAGCTTTTCATAACAAAACAAAAATACATATTTCAAAGTAAAGTAACAAAAATACCGAACTGCAAGGAATATTCAAAACTGAAAGTCCCTTATCAAAGGGCAAAATAAAAAGCTCAAACACAGCAAACGAATGGAAAACAATTTTCATATTCCTGACTTTGTACAGGCATTGTCTTATGTAGAAAATGGTGGTTTAAACATGGTTTTAAAGCTAGTTACCTCTCACTTGTATGACAGTCACATGTTGCTGTCATGTTTAGTACGCAACCGTTTCGTTATAATTATAATCATCGAACCACACACGAAAGTTGTATCAAAGCTACAATTATAGTAAGAACACAATTGCTACATTGTAAATTGAAATTTTAAAATTCGAAAGTAGACAAATTTAGAAATTCTACGTCGTGACGTGAAAGTTTCATTTTGTTCGACATCCATTACTTTGGCGACATTTTGATTCACTGAAACGACCGATTTATTGTTTTATTAGGACACCACCGTTCCATTATACTAACATCATCCAAGCTAACACACGGTGTCGTTAAATTGCATCAAAAATCATTTTTTATAGCATAAAATAGTTGAAAAGCGTGTTTATATTGTTTGAAATAGGAGAAATATACATTGCTTTGGATAACAAGGGATATGAAATGAATATGTATCACTATTGTAGTATTAGATAAGTATACAAATCATTATATTTAAATTCAAAGTAAAATTTTACCAGCAAGTGCCCAGTCTGTTGTGGTGAGTTGGCTGAAAAAAAAGGTTCAGAATATACCACTTCCTCTGTGAAAATCGGTACATTAAATCATAGAAGCTGTTTGCAAATGCCCTATTGCAAACAAAAATAAAATAATATATGAGCCTTCTCAATACGCCGTTATTGTACTGGTGTAACTGAGCTCACATATTGCTGTAGTATTAACCAGCTGCATTTGTTTTATTTGTCTACTTTAAAAACAAAAATGTTTTGGTATGGTATTGGGTGATTTGTATTGCTCAAGATGTGTTTTTGTCGGTATTGGTTTTGGTAGTTGGTCGACTGAAACCTTACATCTCCTTGTATTCCTATGTAATATAATATTATGATATATCTCACACTTCGTATTTTTTAAAGAAAATGTCCAAAAAAGGACCAACTGTTTTTTCTGAATTTCTAAATTATATCTTTATAATATTTTCCTTATCTTTACTTAAAGATGGAGTTACTATGGAAGAAACTGAGTATGTAACAGAATGTCAATCATACCGCTGTTATAACAATGAAGCTACTCCACATCTAGCGAATACTTCTTGCAGCGAAAAGACAACTGGTTTCTTTTGTGCATTTTGTAAGCAAAACATTTTAACTTATTATATGAAAGATCTATTGCATTGTTTATTTCATTTTAGCAGATTAAATATATTGCGAATTCCGCTGATAATATGATGAATGCTGTTCGATCATCAGCATTTTCTTTACTAAGGATTTTCCTTTGATATATAAGCTCAATCTTAATAATACTTAAAAAGTTTTCTCAACTATTTCAAGAAATATAAATCCAAACTCAATTTTTAGGTATGAAGTTTGTTACTACATTCAGTAAAAGTTGAATTTTAATGTTATCCTATAAAATGAATGATTAGTGGAATGTATGTTGTGTCGATATTTTTATCAGCATCATCTAACAATATGACGACGGATAGAATGAAAACATTTACTGAGTCAGCAGTGTTGTTCCCAGGAACATATAGTTTTAAATCAACAAACTTGAAGGATCATGGTTCTAATGTAAGAACACTAAACGAAGATAGATTTACAGGTTGGTAATAACGACAGATAACAAGTATTACTTAAAGTCAACTGCGAATGATCCGGTATCATTCAATTTTTTAATGAACAAATAAACTAATACATACAGAGACATTCACTGCCGACGTTCCTGACTTGGACTAGTACACTAGAAGGTTCGCTGCAAATTAATTTAAAACATCATATTACATATTGGCATTTTTTAATCATATGTACACCAAAGTCGTTAAAATCAAAGACGTAAGCTCCTACCGCAGGAATACATTTTGTTTGTGCTTGTATAAACACATAGCATAAATACTTCGAAACAGAGGTTAACTTTTATAGAATTCAATGGAAAGCTAATATTCCGCAACAACAAACTTGAAGGATCATGGTACTAATGTAAGAACACTAAACGAAGATAGATTTACAGGTTGGTAATAACGACAGATAACAAGTATTACTTAAAGTCAACTGCGAATGATCCGGTATCATTCAATTTTTTAATGAACAAATAAACTAATTCATACAGAGCGTTCACTGCCGACGTTCCTGACTTGGAACTAGTACACTAGAAGGTTCGCTGCAAATTAATTTAAAACATCATATTACATATTGGCATTTTTTAATCATATGTACACCAAAGTCGTTAAAATCAAAGACGTAAGCTCCTACCGCAGGAATACATTTTGTTTGTGCTTGTATAAACACATAGCATAAATACTTCGAAACAGAGGTTAACTTTTATAGAATTCAATGGAAAGCTAATATTCCGCAACAACTTGGGAGAAGATACCAAGAGAGCAATAAAAAACAAACAAGACGAATCCGCCGATTAATGTTCTTCGCATAAGTCTCTTGTGGAAATTCCACGTAACTAGCCGCTTCATAAAAACTGTTTCAAAACATTCCATGCAGGATAATATGAATATTTCTCCGAAAAATGGTCAATCAAATCGAAAGTCATAAATGGTCGTCACATCGTCTTGCAGACTCTTGAATGTTTGACGATTTTTGAATTTAATGTTTCATTAACGGTACTTATTATACTGCACCAAATGCGCACTTCTTAAACTAATATCTATTCAGTGATGCTCGAAACCAAAATGTTGAACCATCTGAATCCTAATACAAGGACTGAAGAGCTGATTAAACTAAATAGGACAAAAGGTATTAAATTGTCAAAACCTATGTCAACAGCTAAATCTGATATTATGAATACATGAGGATTTGATTGTCTTTTCTTAATTGTAAGTAATGATCTTAAATTCACTATGCCGCGAGAGCAAAATACATATTACAGGGTTTCTTTGAAAAGCACCTTTGAAACATGTAAATATCCTCTCGAAATTAAAATTTTATTTTGCTATGCTGCCAATCCGAAATCATACATTTCCGCAACAAAAGAGCACGCTTTAGTACTAAACCATTTGACAAGGATATACAAATTGCTTTTTCCGGAAGCAGATTTATAAAACTGACTGTAATTATACATGGATTACAAATATGATAATATTTCATAAAGCCTTTGACTATGTTGTCAAATTGAAAACCATTATTCGACAAAGTTTAAAACAACACACTGATTATAATACCACATGTAGCAAACCCAAAGATGAATCTAAAAACAAATACAGAGCCTGTAAGAATCTTAGTAAAATACTAAACAAATGAACTTGAGCAAAGAAATAAAGAAATATATGACAATAAGATATCATCTCTTGATCAAAATAGTAAACTCCTTTTGTTTAAACATATGAAAACTGAAAATAAACAAGAATTTCATTTGACATACCCTAATCTTGATACAAGACAACTTATATGCAAATTTAGAATTAGTTATCATTCCCTCGCTATTGAAACTGGAAGATATAAATATATCCTACGCCCTCAAACATTGTCACAGACTTTGTAATAAGTGCAAATTTCTGGATGATAAATCCATTATGTCAAATAAGTAATGATCTAAGACATGTCTTTTTTTTAACGATTTAAAAACCCAATACAAAGATTTTTCCGGTAATGAAAATGAAAGTAAAATCTTTTGGCTCCTTTATTAAACAGTCTATGGAACTGAGGACAGGGGGACTTCAGGTCATTTGTTTTGCTGTGTGTTCAATATTTAATTTTATCATTTAGGTTAATGTCATGATTATACTGTTGGAACATGTAACTGTAATTTTATTATGCCTTTGACCCTATAATCGGTGTAATTTGTGCTTAATAAAGTATTATTATCATTTTTGATCTAAGGTTATAGACGATAGCTGAGTTCTATGTTAATCTTACACGGGATGTCGGTTATTCATGACAAAATCTAGACACTAAGTCTTTTATTGTCTCTTCTCCTTCTTAATAGTGTACACACTATTCCAATACTACATTTTGTGTTTACGGGTAAAAGGTAATTTTTAACAATTATCAATTCGTCCACTGTGCTTCAAGGTACTACCAGTATTATAGTAAAGCAGAAGGACAACAGGAACTCTACAGCAATTTCAGAACACCATGCAACTTCAAATATCGGTAACACCACTAACATTAGAGTAATGATATTTTCCATAATAAGCCGTATATAACTTAATATAAAAGTATGATGTTGACAGTATTTCGAAATAATCTTGAATCCGATGTTTGCTGGAAACCATTAGAAAATTAAAGTCCAGATGAACTGTGCTTCAATAGTTTAGTTGTTGCTTTAGTTGTATTGAAAAATCGAGTTATGCGACTTTGTGCGAAAAAAAACTTTGAACAAAGAAGCTGCAAAATATAAAAAAAATCATACGTCTTATGTTTTTCAAATTTCGAAAAAGGATATAGTAATTTCACCAAGAAAAAGACACCGTTAAGGATTCAGATCAGTAAACGAAAAGAGTTATAGTAAGGAATAAAGGTAGAACGAACTATTTTAGTAATCTGTACCACTTCTGTCTACCATAACTTACTTTGTACTCTCTAAAACGATCAGGATGTAGGAACACAAATCAGTCCTTTTGACATCCATAGATTTGGGATTTTCCTCGCAATAATCGGATTCAGTTTTTTTAATAAGCAAGATATATAATTCTGTTAACTGTGTGTGTACGATGATGAGCGCTTTCTCCCATAAGCAACTATTAAAATCTATCGGTAACGCCCTGGTCACTGGCAGCTGGGTACATTCACTTTCGATTTATTTTTTGCTTGCACTTATATATGAATGAATTATTATAAAAATTATAAATGTCAAAATATTAATATTATTACACTGATTTTGAAAGAGCATATCCCCCAACATTTGAAATTGGTTTTTTTTTCCTGTGTGTTTGTGAGAATATCCATTAAACCCCATAAGCAAAACAGAACATGTTAAAGCAACATCTATTGAGCATATCTTCACCTAACGGAGATGTCCTTGATTGCATAGGAATTGTCTCGTCCTTTAAAATACTGTTCTAGTCCTCATACGATATTTGCAAAAGCAATTTTTGTGAAACTAAACATTGACAGAACATTCAAGCAAGTTTTCTTTGATAGGCATACGATCATCAACTAAACAGTCCGCGTGGTTTTCTCCGGGCAAAGGCCGCCACGTACCTAAAAGCGGTGTTATTTTCAAAAGTATGAGATCTACTTCAGATTGATAAACCTGTTAAATGTATTTATAAAGTATAAAAAATAAGAAGATGTTGTATGATTGCCAATGAGACAACTCTCCACAAGAGACCAAATGACACAGAATTTAACAACTATAGGTCACCGTACGGCCTTCAACAATGAGTTAAACCCATATCGCATAGTCAGCTATAAAAGGCCCCGAAATGACAAATGTAAAACAATTCAAACAAGAACACTAACGGCCTCATTTATGTAGAAAATAATGAACGAAAAACAAATATGATATACAGCAACAAACGACAACTACTGAATTGCAGTCTCCTGACTTGGGACAGGCACATACAGAATGAGTTTATATAGTACACTGCATTCAGACAATTAAGGCGATGAACTTTTTTTAAATTTTTAGGTTTAATTGTCGGAGGAGTGCTAGGCGCCTTAGTAATTGTTGGCGTCGTTATCCTAGTTGTTATCTTAGCATTAAGGTACGTGTTCGCTTAGTTTTGAAGTCAATATAACAAGTTTCAATGTTAAAATTATTTATAAGTTGTATGATTGAGAGCTATATTTGCTAATAATACTGGTTTTTAGGCTTCATTTATTCTTCAGTCTAAGAAAGACAAATATGTATTTGTTTTATAAATGCCACCAATCAAAATGCAGCATACGTGTATTAGCTGGTTGTAATATAATAAACCGGGTTTACTGTGAAGTATACATTTCATGTCGTGTTCGATTGTAATAGCGCATATGGTAGACGTTAATTTTAAGAATATATTTTCGACTCTTTTCTTTTACTTTTTTCGTATCTTGTTTTTGAATCCGTTTTTGGGAAGGGATGTTTGTTTTAAAATTGATTTTAAGGATTATATTTTTGATTGTATAAAACTATATTAGTTTATATTTTTGTGCATTTTCCACCCAAATGCAAATAACACTATATAAATGTCGTGCGCCAAGAGCGCATCATTTCATCAAAAACGCTTTAAACCTAAACATTTAGATGTATCAATACCTAAAAATGTTTGGAGCTATATGACGACAGCGGACCTAAAATAATAGTCAAATTCATCTAAGGTCAACTGTGCCTGAGGGAGCGTCTTAAAAATTTCTTAATTTGTCAACAGAGAATTTTAGAAAAGTATGTCACAAATCATGTCAGTATCGCAGCACTAACTACTTTACCTGATAATACCATCGAGGACTTACAGTCTACCAGCAGTGGTATCGACCACGCCCTTCATGTAAAAAATGATTTACTAAAAATAATGCGTCCGAGGCGCTTTTTCGATATAGCTTGATCAGGAATCCTCAAACTAAATTATGTGAAAACCAGGGATGTTCATTCATATGAAAACTGATTTAATATACTAAGTCATCATAATGCGACTTTTAAGTCTTTCTGATATACTTTTTATATTTGTTTCAATTATTAAATTAAAATGTGTATTTGATTCCGCTATTTGTGTGTCCAACATACACTGATATGGTCAACATCAGAAATATCTAAATTAAGAATCAATAGATATTCATAATTTTGATACCAATACCTTGTGATAAACCAAAGGTCGTGTACAAGTAAGGCGTTTTACTTGACTTTCTAAGCAATTAATAACTTTCTGTCTCATATTTGCGAAAAGTTTCTCCTATTAAAACCGTATTTCACGTTAATGTTCTGTTTTAATAATCACAAAAACTTCACCATTGAATTTAAAACTGTTTTGAACTAGAGACTCTAAAAAGACTGTGTCGCTCACCTTGGTCTATATGAATATTCAACAAAGGACACTCTACAACACTGAAGACGAGAATAGAATTCATGACAAAAATCTCGGTTTTGTTGATCTTGTATTGCTGATCATTTAGTCTGTTTAGTTTCTCTCTATCTTCTTGAGTTCTTGCTCAAAACACAAAACAGGGTAAAGAAAATCCTCATTTAACGGCAATCACTCCTATAAGGAGTGACAGTCTACTAACTATATCAACAAAATTTGACTTGCTAGTAGATCTTGCCTTGCTGATCATTTTTGTGATTTAAAGTGTCAAAACGCTAAACAAATGGTAAAAATCGTCATTAAAGGGCAATAACTCCAATGAGGAATCGTCGGACGATTTCCTCCATTTGTTTTAATTGTAGATCTTGTCTTGCTGATCATTTTTGCTTATTTAAGTTTCTATCTATCTATTATAAAGTTTAAGATATAAGGCAAGAACGCAAAAAAATGGTAAAAACGTCATCAAAGGCCAATAACTCTAATAAGGGATCAACTGACGACCATGTTAATAAATAAACTCATCATAGATACGAGGATTGAAATTTTGTATTTGCGCCAGACGCGCGTTTCGTCTACAAAAGACTCATCAGTGACGCTCGAATCAAAAAAAGTTAAAAAGGCCAAATAAAGTACGAAGTTGAAGAGCATTGAGGACCAAAAATTCCTAAAAGTTTTGCCAACTTATTTGTAGAATTTGTCTTGCTGATCAGTTTTGCAATCTAAAGTTTCTCTCTCTCTATTATAATTTTCAAAATAATAGGCAAATATGAAAAAAAAAATGGTAAAATTTGTCATTTAAGGGCAATAACTCCTATAAGAAGTTGTCTGACAATTTTGACGTACATGGACAATTGGTAGACCTCAACATTTTGAACATTTTTGCCTCGGTCGATTTTTCTCTATTTATAACAGTTTTCAAAATAATAGACAAAAATTGCATTTTCCCCCTATGTTCTATTTTTAGCCATGTCGGCCATCTTGGTTGGCAAGCGGAATCAACGGACACATTTTTAGAACTAAATACCTCGATGATGATTGTGGTCAAGTTTGGTTAAATTTGGCCCTTTAGTTTCAGAGGAGAATATTTTTGAAAAAGTTAACAGACGACGACGGACGACGACGGGCGCAAATCTTTTATATAACTGTTATGTACCTTTTACATATCTTTCAATTTAATCAAATTGTATTTTCTACTAATAGATTTCGTTTCTCTTTTTAAAATTTTTCCCTATATCTATAGCTTTACTTTTCACGTAGCATATTGGTGCAAGTATATTTTGTCAAGGCTCTTTAATCCAATAAATCCTTGCTGGATATTCTATAAATACACAATTGTAATGAAACGTGGTATACAATGTATCATGTTACGCCCCACACTTTAAATTTAACATTTTAATTATTTGAATATTTTAAGTAAAAAGATAAAAACTTTAAAAGAAATTTAGTTCCTTATCATTCTGAATTAAAAAGAATTTTAGATTATTTAAAATGCTTTAAAAATTAGGAACTTGGTTTAGTATTTGAAGCCTCGTTTCATAAGTCTATATATTCACATATTCTGCATTTAGAGTTCTTGTGTTGTTGTATTTTGTGCTAATACTCACATTTCCTTTAACTTATATTTGGCAATTCATTCATTTAAAGACCACAATTAATTACTATTTAATGCACTCTACATTGAATTTATAAAGACATCTAAATATCGCGCACAAGGTCATACACATAATTAAGAGTAACAATACAATCGAAGAATGATTACTTACGAGTGTTATAAATAGAACTTTTCACTGATGCCTTGATCACAGTTGATGGATTATACAGAATCTGATGTTCAGTAGTTGTCGTTTGTTGATGTGGTTCATAAGTGTTTCTCGTTTCTCGATATAGATTAGACCGTTGGTTTTCCCGTTTGAATGGTTTTACACAGTAATTTTTGGGGCCCTTTATGGTTCGGTGAGCCTAGGCTCCGTGTTGAAGACCGTACTTTGACCTATAATGGTTTACATTTATAAATTTTGACTTGGATGGAGAGTTGTCTCATTGGCACTCATACCACATCTTCTTATATCTACTTATGAAAAACAACGGATATAGACAATTTCGTCCTCCGTTCCACGTTTACGACGTATTCCTTGTCTTTATCAATGACGACGGATGCCACTAGTGGTCAGCGAACTACTAACCGTCCAAAAGACCTTGCTTCGTCCCCTGTTTTGGTCATGTTTGTGTTGTTCACTAAAGTTTCGGTGTAGTACGTTGATGACTGTTGCTTGTCTTTTTTTATTTTCATGTTAATGTTTGTCTTCCTACTTAATGATAATTTCACACAAATGTTTACATAAAGTGTCATTTTATCTATTGCCAGGAGAAGGAAAGCTTCAACCAAAAACCAAAATGTTGAACAGATTGAAATAAGTGATGAGGATCAGCAGAGAAAAACGCTATCAAATAATATAAGAGTGAATCAACTTTACGAGGATGAAGGAGCACATGAAAGTAGACTTGTTCCTGTGAGAACAAAGGAAACTGAATGTGCTAATGAACAGGAAGGAAAGAAGTCGAATGATGTTTATGCAGTTGTTATGAAAAACAATATGACAACACCTTTGCAAGTGGGAATTAATTCTGTAGTAGCTTCAGAAGATGCCGCTGAAAGCGAATATGACAGGTTGAATATTACTCCAAAAGTTTTAACAGATAACATGGAATATAATTTGTATGACAGCAGTAAAGCTGACCGATGCGAATCTGACCCAACTTATAATACAGCAACAAATATAAGGCATAGCCGAAAAAACACTGACGATGTGTATGATTGATTATAAAATAGGTTCAAGTCATAGCATTTACCAACTGTTATAAACAGTGATTCGTAATTACAATATATGCATGTGTTTGTAACTAAATGTTGAGTTCAAATATCAAATCTTTCGTATTTTTATATAAGTTAAGCTTTACCGTGCATTTGTTGACAGATCTAAATTAAACAACTTCAATTTTGTAATCATTTTAGGCACGAAGGTAAGTCTTTGATGCACATCTCTGTAACTAGACAGCACTGTGTTTGACATCACCTGATTTGTTTCAAAGGGTATCGGGATGCTTTTTCCGTGTTATACAGACCTTCTAAAATTCAAACTGACCATTTTTCCGTTCGTTCATCGTGTATCGTGTATCGTGTGTGTGTATCGTCCATTCATCTATCGTTCGCTCATCATTCATCATTCCGTGTGTTTCCGTTCAACGTGCGTTCATCGTTTATTCATTCTTAAACGTCGTGCGCTCATCAATCATTTCTTAACCGTGTAACGTTCAATCATTCATTCTTAACCGTTCGTGCGTTCATCAATCATTCAGGCTTATTTGATTGAGTTAAGCCGATGTGTTTTTCCTATTGTTTCAAAAAGTTTGGTACCATTAAAACGTTTAATCATCAAATGTTTGCACCTGTCCTAAGTCAGGAATCTGATGTACAGTAGTTGTCGTTTGTTTATGTAATTTATACGTGTTTCTCGTTTCTCATATAGACTAGACCGTTGGTTTTCCCGTTTGAATGGTTTTACTAGTAATTTTGGGCCGCTTGTTGTCGTGTGAGCCAAGGCTCCGTCACATTGACCTATAATGGTTTACTTTTATAAATTGTTATTTGGCTCATTGGCATAACCGTCTTCCTATATCTACTTATAACCGTGTAACGTGCATTCGTCAATCGTTCATCCCTTATCGTGTTATGTTCATTCATTGTGGTTTTTATATGATAGTCGGTTAAAGAGCTTGTTATCTGTTAGTGTGTTTATATGTTCCGACTTTAAATAAAATTTACATTCTTACTTACTTTCTTGTGCACTCTTAATTAACTTCATCGTACATAACGTTCATTCAGATTCATGGCTTATTGTGTAAAATTTATTTATTGTCTGTAAATATTTCGTGTTTATTCAGTGAGTCTTGCCTGGGACTGACACATTTTAATAACAATTACATGATGAGACTTCTATACGACAGAACAGTTAAAATTGGAATTTCTATTCAACTGAGCGAGATGCCGCGGACAAGTTAAACAAAAATATACTGTTGAACAACTGTTATTTGTTAAAAATTGTCATGCAAACATAAATGACAAACAACATAATAAAATTAAAAAAAAAAAAAACACCTCCAAAATATAAATTCTACAAAAATAAGAAATCGACTTGTGTTTATATGTCGAAAATTCCATAATTGCATTAATGGCGTACTTGTATACAAAGTTCAAAGTGACAGTGTGACTGGGCTTTAGGAGCATTAGGATTGTTAATTGTGAAGAGTAAGACACATGGTGGTTTCCGGCACAATTTTTTTTCAAAGCTGTACGATACAATGGTAATGTCGGTTATTAGTTATGGTGCAGGTATTTGGGGAACCAGGGATTTTTCATGCATAAATGCAGTCCAAAACAGGACCATGAGATTTTTCATGGGAGTTGGAAAATTCACACCAAATGATGCCATAGCTGGTGATATGGACTTGAAACCACCATGCGTTAAACCGTGAATGGTTAAGTGTCTTGAGACATTGGGCTAGGTGTTCCATAATGGACCCACACAGGATAAATTTAAAACATTTTGAATGGTCTATACGAAAGTGCAATACTAAAATTAAGAATTGGAGCTTTAAGAGTCATAGAGATGTTAAAATTGTATAGTTATGAGCAATATTGTAATTTTGAATTAAATGTATTGAACAAAAATAGTATTAAACAAATTGAGGAAAATGTATTAAATAACTTTAAGTCAAACTGGTGTATAAGAGTTGCTGCATATGCAGAGGGAAGTAAATTGAGGACTAATTATTGAACTGAAAATTATTTGAAAAATATTCTGTCAACTAAAAACAGAAGTGCTTTTTCAAGATTTAGATGTGGGGTAGCTCCACTAAATATAGAAACTGGAAGGTATGAAAGAAAAGAAGTCCACGAGAGGACATGTTTTAACTGTAGCTCTACTATTGAAGATGAACTTCATGTCATTTTAAAATGCCCATTATATGTAGATTTAAGACAAATCATGATACATGAAGCTATACATTTCAATGAACATTTAAACCTATTATCAGATAGCGAAAAATTTATATTTTTATTTAATAACGACAATGTTGCTGCTATAGTTGCCAAAACCAGCAACAATATTTTATTGAGAAGAACGAGTATTTTATTTCACTAGTTCTTAAAGAAACAAATGTTTTATTTTCATTTAGTATAGATGGACACTGTAAATTTTAAATGTAAATGTGTAAAAATATGTTTATATGTATATATTGTGTCTTAAAAGTCTCTCATAAATCTTTTTAAGATTGGTGCATACAATCAAGGACGTATATTATGTATGTTAGTTATACGTCCTTGATACAATGCAAATGTTTTAATGTTTTATGTTTATTTCTGTGAATCTAATTTTATGTTTGTATGTGGTGAGACTATAATAAAATACTGAATCTGAAAATATTGAATCTATAAACTATACTTAAATCTATAATTGAGTCTGAAAATTAGATTTTTAAGCTGACAAATTTTTGTCTCTCAACGGGCTTTTGATACCTTTGATACACTACAGCACCAATCACAATATACATGTATATATATTTTTGGACATCTTATTAATAACGTTCAACTTGAGTCATTTCTCCAATGTTGAACTATGCTAGATTATAATTCTTAGCTTATTTGGCAAATTGATATTCTACTTAGATATTTTCAATAATTTAGGTTTTGATAAATACCATTACAAATATCATATTTGTCTCAGTTCCTGATCGTCACATGTACATAAGGGTATTCCATCAAGAAAATACAATATACAAGGTTGTCGGGTAAATGTGGATTGCGGATTAAGAAGTTAGATGTCAAACTTGAATTAACAAACTGAGGCGAATTTAACACGGATATGTATTTTCTCTTCAACAATATTTTTATTCTCTGTTCTTTATTTTCATTTAAACTAAGCTAAATACGTTTTGTGGCAAATTAAATAAAAATAAACATTATATGTATTTGAAGGCATTTTGTAAATAAACAAGTATAAGATCAGGCAAATATATCACGTATTCCTTAAGAATGATTTTAATATAGAAACTTTTTACTTGAAATTGTGTTTACGGGTTTAAAATACAGTTTTTATTTTCTGATAAAATAGTTAAATATATGGTATTATCATAACAATTCTTTATTTTATTTAAAATAAACGTGTAACACTTTCTCGGATTAACTTTTCATCGTGTTCATAATTGCAAATCCGGGACACCGTTTTTAATGTATGTCTAAAGATTAATTCCGAAAAATAATTTTAGTTAACCTTTAAGATTATTAAAAATGACGGATTTTTTTACCATGGGGTTATTTTTGTTCCGTTACTGAGAATATTTTTGTCCTTTACGAATCCATAGGACAAATTTGACTCAATAGGATATATTTTGTCTCATAGAAAAAACGGTAGTTTTATCCGATATTTTGTTTAAATGTTCATCGGATAAAATAGTTATTTTGATAACAACAAATAATTCATTGAAGTTTCGTATGCATCTATCAAGATAAAACAAATCCCGTCCAGCAATTTTGTCTAGTAATACGTACATTATAATTATGATATGCAACTTAATCACCAATGAAATGAGATGGAGTATATTTTTTGCCTGTTCGTGTACATTTATAACTTTGGTTTTTAAATCATTCCAATTCCTTTTCATCCGAGCTTTCATTGTTGGGAAATGATACATAATACATGATTCATCAATCAAATATACGTGTAGTACTTTACGTTTGACTCTCAAATTGGTTCAACATAATAAAAGGTGAACCGTTATGTCTTGTCTGTATCCTTACCTAAGGATTGCTTTGGTTTTATAGCTCAAAACGGTATTATTTGTTTTGCATGAGCATTTAATGATTCTTTCTTCTTGATTTCATAATGAGAATAAATTCAGAAATGTGGAGTAAATTCGGAACACTTAACATTGGTTAAATAATGAAATGTATGTTTCAGAAATTTACACAAGTCTAATTTCGGTTTTGACGCCCGGGGACACTGTCGTTTACAGTAAAAGTCGAAAATCTACACATGTACGTCCTTATAAAAAAGAAGATGTGGTATGATTGCCAATGTTCATAATTATATCATAATTAATGTTCTCCCCTAATAATGAATCTATAATAGATGCCACTGGACGTTAAACGATCAACTATTAATTCATCTATCTTATCCTTTTAGTTTTGTGATAATTTGCATATCAAATACATGAAACAACTGCAGATTTACACTATAGTTAGGAGGCCGAAATTATTGCACACATAAAACACTCATTCACATCCCTACGTCATGATCCCCTCACAAAACAACACTTTAAAAATCTCATGCATCTGTAACGCTTTTCTGGATTTACTTTCACTAGGAACGCTCAAAGCTAAATATTTGAAAGCCAAAGAATGTATAAAAAAGATAGGAGTGAAGAGCTATATGACCAATAAAGGACCTGCACATTCGCAACATTCTTTATATATATGTGTCTGTCCAAAGTCAAAAGCACGTAGTTCAGTGGTTGTCGTAACTTCAATTCTGTTTTATTTTGGTTTTTTTTTTTTGTTGTTGGCAAAACTGCTTTGTTATAAATAAGGCCGTTAGTTTTCTCAATTGAATTGTTTCATATTTTCATGTCGGGGCGGGGCCTTTTATAACCGACTTTACGGTTTCCGTATTTTTTTCATTATTGAAGGTCGTACGGCCTATATATATATATATAACCGCTAACATCCTCATGATTTGAACTTTGTTGAATAGTTGTCTCACTAGCAATTATACCACATCTTCTTATTTTACATTATAGCTAAATCCATCAAAGACCAACTTAGTCTGTGGTAGCTGAAACCTACGTTTCTTAAAAAAAATTCTAAATTTATATATTGACAATTTAAGAAATGTTTGTCATTTATATCTGTTCGTGACATAAGTATCAAAATATTTCAGCTATGAAGATTTGTAAACCCTTAAATAAACCGTATTTCCCTCGGGCAATATCCGCGGAATTCAAATTATTACTTTAGTACAATAAAAACCATTATCAGAAAATCGGTATAAAATTGTTTGCAATTATTGAAGTGTTTATATATGTATGACTCGGAGGTGCAATGGGGACCATGCAGTTTGATGGTCACGCTGAAGAGCGATGGTCTGCACCGAAGTGCGGTAAGCCGTTCGATAGTGTGCGATGGTCTATATGACGCGTAATAGCTAGAATAAAATCTACAGATGTGCAATTATTATGAGCAGTATATTTGTTTCAAAGTCAGTATATAAATTTGCATTTACAAGTGTTATTGTCTATGGATGTATTAATTGCAATACTCATAGAAGAAGACCCTATATTAATACTGAACGAATAATGATAAGATGAAGAACAACGATCAAGAGTTGTTGACGTATTTTCTAAACTATGTTGAAGTCCTTCCTTTAATCACAGAGTGATTAAAAATTGATCTAGAGTTGTCTCTCTTTGTCTGTTGTGAATTGTAATTCACAAATACCAAAATTAAAATACTACAGACTTTCTGTATATTATACTCATTTGTGTAGAGGTTCCATCCTCTGTTTTTCATTTATAACTTTTACAACTTATACAAAAACAATCATTCTAATTACATATACATTTTATTATACCAACTTGTATTTACATTTTCATGACTAGAATATACATTTTTACTTTGTGGCATTACTTTGGCTACAGAGTATTCTATAATATTTTGTTGAGGCGCCAGGGTGACTACCAATTACCTATACACAATGGCTATCAGCTGACCTATGTTGACATAGTGTCATAAAACCCCTGGTAGTTAAACACGGTTACACCACCACCTACCATGGGGAGTGACCGGGGAAAACACTCGTATTACCAATGCTCCAGTTATTAGTGCCCCACCTGTTGGCAGGTGTAGGCCTCCCCTCTATAAGATGAGGTGGAGGAGGTCCCAGAGTTACCCATCTGTAGACCCCACCGTTACCACTTACCACATTTCCAAACCTGCAAATTGTAGAACTTGTCAGGCCCAGAGCAAGGGCCGAGTGAAATAATACCCCAATCACTACCAGTCTCCCTGGACCGCCACATGAGAGCCCAAGTCAGCTACCAAATCTGACTTGGGTTCTCACCTCCACAAAATTTTCATTATTGAAGCATTGGAAAAGTTGATTTTGTTGTGCGTAGGAAAGACTCAAACCCCCTTGTGTATTATTTAAGAAAACCTGATTTCCAGTCTGTAATAAATGAGTTCCATCTGTTCTGTATAAAGACACCTCACTTGCCCTAATGTTCTCATGTAAAATAGCTTTCCCCCTATTTCCTATTACAAAATTTTTGACCACTGAATTCACTCTTTTTCTCTTCTGTTCGATTATTGCACCCGCATTCAAACGTGCAAAATGCCAGTATCTGCGCTTTAGCATTTAAGACCATATTATAATAACATTTTTAAATAAAGCCTGGTAACGTAGGATAGAACATTTTACATTTTCAATTAAACCCTTCCCTGTCAATTCTAAATCTGTCAAATCATTAGCTCCACAGTGAATAATGATAAAATTAGGAGAAGGTAAAAAATTTCTTTTTGCATCCAGTAGGGAGTCCAAATCTTTAATCTGTAAACCAGGTTGCCCAATCCAGTATGTTGTAACACCTTTTGACTCCAGTCCCAAGTTGGTCCTACCATATTTCTTCGCCTCTACACTGGCCCAATGCACAAGGGAATTTCCAACAATCCATAAAATCTTGGGACCTGTGAAAACTTGTAGCTTGTTAGCCTTTTGAAACTAGAAAAATTGCAACCTAATATAGCGAGAATAAGCATGCGATTTCCATCTGCCTAATTTCATAATTACCTCCTCTGAGACCCCCTGCCTGGCTAGTTCCGTGGCTCCCCCAATTCTAAAACTATGTGACCTAAAATGACCTTTACTAATATGAAGAAAATGTAAAGCCTTTTCCAGTATACTGCTGAATTGGTATCTAGTTAAAGGCATACCATTATAATGAATAAACAAATCTGAATTGTTACAGGTAGGTCGCACCTTTAAGTATTCGTTAATGAGTCGAATCGGACAGTAGTTTTTTTCTGTTCTCGGGTATCAATAAAGTAACGGACTTTCCCTTTTGGTCAGTTTTTGACCACCTTACTCTTAGCTCCAGGACATTTTTCTCAACTAAAATATCAGAAATTGTTAAGTTGGAGCCATTTATAACAGACTTAGTTTTTGAAGTAGTGATTTCCCCTACCCTTAGCAAACCAAAGAAGGCAACTGAAAAAACTGCTGAAAATAAAGCAGCTTCATATTTATTCTTACATACTTTATCTAAACAACCTATCATATCTAATAACAATTGCACTGTAATTGGTGCTCTAATGGCATTACGTTTCCCTCCTTGAATTCTTTTTATTCCTTCTAATGCCTTGCCAATTATAAAGAATTTTGTAGTATCCTGTATGCCTTGTATTTTATGATGGTATGAAACTCCTCATATATAAGATGATATGGTACCTCCCGAAAGACCCTGTACTGACAAAAAAGCTATAAAATTTAGCAAATCATTGACTGGCACTGGCCAATGCTGTTTCAATTTGTAAGATGATCTAAAATTACAAAGTTTTGACAGAGCCAAATTGTATGATTTTTGTGTATTTTTGGACACACCTTGATTGACAATATAATCCGCCACCTGACTTAAATGTTCCAGATCTGTGTTGGAATTTTGGTTGGCCACTGGTCTGTTTCTGGAGCTAGGCTTCTGAACTTCCCCCACTGAGAACGAGAAAGACAATCAGCAATTTGGTTTTGTTTTGAAGGGATATAAATTGCCTTAACTGACGTATTGTTTTTTAAGTTCATTAAAACCATTTGTCTTACTAAAATCATAACTCTACTTGATTTGCTAGTTTTCATATTAATGATTTGAACAACCGCCTGATTATCAACATGAAAAATAACTTTTTGTTAACAAAATATGATTCCCAGGACATAAGTGCTGCTACAACGGGAAACAACTCTAACAATGTCATATCTCTGGTTATACCAGTTTCAACCCAATGTTTTGGCTATATGCCTTGGGCCCACTGACCTGCAAAATAGATCCCATACCCACCTTTGGACCCCCCTGCACTATCCGTGAACAACTCTAATTTTTCATTTGAAACCCATACATTGTCGGTTATTACAGTGACACCATTGTATTGTTTTAAAAAGTCTAACCAAACTTCTAAATCTGCTTTCATCTGCTTGTTTACTCGAATTTTGTAATATGATTTTCTTACCCCGATTGTTGAATTTATGAGTCTGCGACAGAAGGTGCGGCCTGGAGCAACCACCTTACAAGCAAAATTCAGGAGCCCAAGAAGGGATTGCATATCTTTAAGAGTTATTTTAGAACTTTCTAAGGTAGATCTGATTTTTTGTGAGAGTTTGACAAGTTTTTCATTTGGAAGCCGCATGATTAAATTCTGTGTGTCAAATTCTATACCCAAAAACATGAGTAATGTAGTAGGCAAAGTAGTCTTGTCACTAGCAAGAAGAATACCTATTTTGTCGCATACCTCTTGGAATATCTTCAAAGTATTGCCAACTTTTGATGTTTGGCTCGACTCGACAAAAAGAAAATCATCTAAATAATGGAGGATATTATCATTTCCGCTTTTTTGCTGTATTATCCAATGCAAAGCTTTTGCAAATTTCTCCCACATGGCACAACTTATTGAGGCCCCATTGGCATCATTTTATTAAGATAATATTCACCCTGAAATTTTATCCCCAACAAGTCAAAATCGTGCGGGGCAATTGGCAACAAACGAAAAGCCGCTTTTACATCACACTGACTTAAACGGGCAAATGTTTTGTGTCTATTAATCAAACATGCTGCTTCGTCCACTGAACTGTACTGCACTGAACAATGATCTTTATCAATAAAATCATTTATTGAATTATTCTCAGGATAGGATAAATGTTGAATAAGTCTGAAATCCCCATCCTTTTTTGGCGCTAGCCCCATTGGTGATACCTGAAGTGTGGGAAAAGGCGGGTATCTGAAAGGACCAGCAATGCGACCAAGTTTAACTCCCTTCATTAATTTTTCTTTAAAAATGTTGGGTAGCTGTAATACACTTTTTAAATTGGAACTCTCCCTTGGTTCCCTAGAGCCAAAATATTTTAATGAAAACCCATATTTGAAACCAGATATAATTTCATGTGCTACATTGTTATGTGGGTAAAATTCTAAATAATTTTCCAAGACCGATACTTTAACAGGAGTATTTCCTAATGAATAAAAATTAATACTTTTTGTTACTTCTTCCTTGGGCCCGGTTATTACATTTGGCCTTTATGTGTTTGCCACTGCATATTTCACATACATGTTTAAACCTGGTGATATTTCAGCATTTTCTTCTGGTCCTTGTGTCTCCACGTGTCCCACCTCCTGTGTTTTCCTGACCATTCTTTTCCGTCCAACTCCGTCCTTCTTTTGAGTAATTTCTTCGTTCCGCACTCCCTGTCCTTCTTTCCTGCTGGTCGTTCTCCTCTTCTTTCCAATGGTCATTGACGGCGATCCCTTGGCATTTCTTTTGTTTGGCATCTTTACGTTTAAATAATTTTAACTAATTTCTGCAGCACCTGCTTTGTTGTCGACAGCAAATTAACAACTGCCCGATACGGGAATTCCAAAATTCAATTCCACATGAGAGCGCCATCTATGGTCATGCCAAATATGGCAATGAGCTACAGGCTGCAACACCCACACACCCACACAAATATTTGATTGAATTAAACCAGATTATTGAAAATATAAAATTTTGATCATCTCTATTAGTTACAGTTGCATACTAATTGAGAGATCGTCCTCTGATTTTCTGCATGTGGAAATTATTCTGCGTTAACATGTATCTTTACTTTGTTCCTCTCATGAGATCCTCATTTACCGTTATATTATAATAAGAAGAGTCTGTGGACCCGTATGTATTAAGGGAATACCACGCTCCATCGTACCGGTAAAAAAAAACAATTTCGTATATTTCACGTTTCAGAGTCCTACATGTATATAGAATTTTACTCAGAACTCAGAAAGTTGATACCAGCGCGGGTTATGCTTAAACCTCTTATTCTAGATGTCAGGTAACCTACTTGTGTTTATGTTGGATTGCTGTCTGATTGACGCATACCCGCCATTTTATAGTTTTTGTTTAATTTTTTTTTAAGGATGCATCCAGTTGCAACTTTTCATTTAAAATATATTTCCATGACGTAACCTCAAAAGATAAGTTGCTTCAATAAATTATTTTTTTAGGGAAAACGAAACCTTTTCTCGCATGTCGCACTTTGGGTAATTGTTTACCATGTTCTCTTCGAAAAAATACGGCCTTGAATTTCAATTTTGATATTAATATAAAAAAGCCACAATTTGGTTCCGAAATGGATATTTTTCAAAACCCCTAAAGCTAGGTAAAACCTATCTCTTGATATAGGATCTAAATTCAGCACGTTTTAGAGATTTTTTGAAAATACGATAGTTTTTGCCTTATTCGAAACTAAAACATGACCAAATATAACCAAGGAGGTCTCATATAACCTCCTTGGTCATCCGAAAAAGTGATGAGAATAATAACATACTTATTCAATTTCATGCAATTAGGTTTTAATGCTAAAAGTTTTATAAGAGAGAGTTTAATGTCTTCAGACTATTTAGATTAATTCTGCGAATTCTTTTTGTCTGCAAAAACATCACAGAGAGAGATAAAGAGAATAACCAATTGAATGCTGTTTTATTATTTAAAAATAAAAAAATACATGTAATACATTGTAGAAATAAAACGACTAATTATTTTACACTTTGATTCTCGAAAATTCATCCGCAGACATTTTTGATATTGAATTTGTCATTGTTCTATATAGTTTCGTTTTAGTGATATGCAATTATTTAGGGACCGTCGGGATCGGTTTTATCTTTCCAATTAAAAACGCATGTCTTAAACTCCCGGTTACGCTTGACCGCAGAGATAACACGTATTCGTTGATATTTAAAGATTTACCGTGTCGACAACATCAGCGCGTGTGACAACTAATTAAATTAGACTAAGTAATTATACAAATATATTAAAAATCAAGTTATTGGATTTTTTTGGATTTTTTTTTATCAAATACGGAAATGACATTATGTAGCATGAAATCATATATGATAAGTAATAATACACAATGACATGACATGATAAAATTTAGATTATACAAATCCTTGTTCAGATCCAGGGACACAGATGTCCAAATCATTAAGTATACACCACATTCTGAAATAATATTAAATGAAATGGCCATCTTAGACGTTTTGTTCATCTAATAGGGCTTTTTTTTTGTCTCTTTCCGGTATTTTCTATGGGCCGGGAAATTCTCAAAACTTCATTATCCCGTCAAAAATACTAAAAAAAGTCCTAAGTTTTATAATGGGAGTTTTAAAAGTATTATTTGCAATGTTGCATTCACAATACACGTTTTTTTTCATATAAATATATATACATA
Organism: Mytilus coruscus; assembly: GCA_017311375.1. NCBI lineage: Eukaryota > Metazoa > Mollusca > Bivalvia > Mytilida > Mytilidae > Mytilus > Mytilus coruscus. Next base: position 19,678,698 of record CM029606.1, on the reverse strand, counting down.
ATTACTATAAATATCAGCACAACAATGTTAAATCTGTAAATTTTTGTTCTTCCCTCGCCGGAATTGATGTTTGCGTAATGTCCAGTGGCAAATATTTCATACATTTCTGAACGAAAAAAGATGATCAAAAATAAGATAAGGTTAAAAATTAAGGCAGATCCAAAAAAGGGGGGAGTTGTTCTGGGGGTTGGAACCCCCTTTTTTTGACGATCAATGCTTTTGAATGGGGACATATGGTTGGAACCACCCCTTTTATCCTGGGTTGAGAACCCCCTTTTCAATAATGGCTGGATCCGCCACTCTTTACAATGTAACAATTTATAAATATTTTTTTTTATCTTATTTAATATTAAGTTGAATTATAAAAATCGACGAGTTTTATAATTTGACAACACTCATTGATATTGAAAATACACTAAAAGATATACGACAATTAATTTATTACGACATTGAATGTTTTGTAAAATTGCCGACCAATCAACACTGAAAGCGCGATATCTAAAATTTGTATACCCTTATACATTTTAATTATCATATATCAATTTTAAACGCCATTCTAAATAAAATGATTTTACGAATCGTGTGTTAAGTGCTTATCGTTCATTCGTCAATGAATCATTCACCGTGCGTGTATCGTGCGTTCATCATTCATCATTCACCGTGCGTGTATCGTGCGTTCATCATTCATCATTTACCGTGCGTGTATCGTGGATTCATCATTAATCATTCATTTTTCGTTAATCCTCCGTGTAACGCTCATCGCTCATCGTGCGTGGATCGTGGATCGTGCATTCACCGTGCGTGTATCGTGCTTGTGGTCAGTTTGAATTTTAGAAGGTCTGTATTTCGTGACATTTCTTACTGTCTGTTGTGTTGTCCAAGATTTAGACAAGATACATTCATAAAATGTAATTGTATGATGCATTATCGCCTGTTTGACCCATCAATATACTTGAACGGGACTAACACGGCATGGGTTACTTGTGGATCTGGAACTGCTGGAGAATCTGAGATAACCCCATTTTTGGTTAGGTTCGTGATGCTCAAACTTTTGTTTTCTGTGTCGTGTTTTATTAGCTGTTATTTGTTATTTACCAGTAATCGTTTGTTTCTTTTTCTCATGGTGTTGTCTGTAAAATGGTAAACACGAATTTTGAATGTAGTTAAATAGTTTGACTTTCACTACTAATAAAATTACTGTATCAGTATAAGGTCCCTTGAATGACTATCGATTGTAAAAACTTTAAAAGATTTTAACTTAAATTGTCTACGAAATGAGGTATATACTTATACTCATAATGAATAAGAGAGTTGTCGAGTTTACGTCAATAAGACAGCAACCAAACCACAAAAAAAAAAACCCCAAAGAAGATCTAGAAGTCAGCATGTAGTCTTCAACAATAGAGTGTCTATACGATATGTCAGTTAAGCTCTAATTGTAATAAAAAAAAAAGAAATCAATTTAACAGCGACTGTCAATTAAATTAATTTCCTGAAATTTTTACTCTTAGGCAACAGTAGACAACCATTTACGAAGTATCTGGTTCGTCCCGTTTCAGGGACTGGCAAGGAGACATGGGATAGGGCTAAACTAAAATGAAGGTTTTTAATAATACATTCAATTTTGTTGACAACTCTTTCGACATAAATAAAAAGAACATGTTCTTGCAAAAATGTAAAAGGTCAGACGTTTCTTCAAACTGGGAACATTGATTTCTCTGCTTACTTGACATAATCTTATAGAAACAGTTACGGTAACAGTGTTTTCGGGAAAAATTACAGCTAGCTATTACAATATGTTAATGCTTCTTATCCTTTAAAAAGAGTCGAGAAATTCTTATGCATTTAGAATTGTGTTATATAAGAAATACGATTGGATCTTGTATCGAATGACATCCTTTATAAAATTTAATGAATTTGTATTCAAAGAGACTACATAGCTTACTTCCGTAGAATGTATGGTTTTGGTTTAAAAACGCATCGCATGGTATACTATGCTCAGATGAAGATTATTACGTATCAAATTCCATGAAGATCAGAATCATTGTTCTTTAGCAAATGCGATAAAAACTTCATTCATTGGCCATTATGTGTGAGGATATATCACAGGAAGTCAGTGAACGATGAATGTAAACCACACCGTTTAACGTGCTCCCATGATACAAACTTGATAACAAAATTTCAAGGGAGCTGTGATTAAAAGTTCTTAAGGAAAACGAACAAAAATTTAATTGGAGGGACGAACGGAGGGAGAGATTAACACCAAGCAATATACTCCCCTTCATCAGAGATCGCTCGGTTATAAAAATATATTCTATGAAACCACTGCACCAATTTAACACTAACCTGTTAACAATCATTCGTAAGGATTCTAGCAAACTTTCAAGAAATTAAAAAATATATATATTTATGATAGTCGAACGATACCAAAGTGACATTCAAACTCATTGGTCGAAAATAAACTGACAATGCCATGGCAAAAAAAAAACCGAAAAGACAAAAGACAAACAAAGGTACACAAAACACAAAATAGAAAACTAAAGACTGAGCAACATGAACCCCACCATAAACCAGGGGAGGGGGGATATCAGGTGCTCCGGAAGGGTAAGCACATGTGGCACCCTTTGTGGTCCTGTCTTGGAACTGGTAGGCAGACATGGGTTAGGGCTATGCCATAATGATGGTCTCTAATAATACATTAAATTTTGTTAACATCTCTTTCGACTGAAAACTGGTAACATTGATTTCTCTGCTAACTTGACATTTTCTTATAGAAGCAGTTACGGTAACAGTGTTTACGGGAAAATTGCAACTAGCTGTTACAATATGTTAATGCTTCTTGTCTGCAATATTTTTGGCAGCTTCTACACATACTCGATATTTGCAGACATGCTACAAAGTTGAGCCATTCTTATGCATTTTAGATTGGGCAATATAAGAAATAAAACTCAATCTGGTATCGAATGGCATCCTTCACGAAAATTAATTAATTTGTTTTAAAAATAAAATGCCTGCCTAACGTCTGTAGAATGTTGGTTTTGGTTGAAAATGTCCTTTTTTATGAATATTTGTTTGCCAACATTCTTCAAAATTAAATTCTTAAGCATTCAGAATTGGGCTATATAAGAAATAACAACTCTTAAGGAAGTACACGTATGAAGTTGTGATACTGTTAATTTTGAAAAATATTGAAGACATTTTTGATAATGGTCCTAGTGAGATATAAATTAAGAAGAAATAGGCCTTTTTATTTGTACACCTGTTATTTGTATAATAGCTGGCTGGTAAGAGATAAAATCGGACGGTGTAATACTTCAAAGAGATTAAAACACTTCAAACTTTTAAAAATTGCAGCTTGAGTTTGTATAATGACGTCATATGCGTACATGTTAGAACGGATGACAGTTGCCTCATTACATTTATCACCTATTTAGAATAAAACAAAATGCGTTAGAATTATTTATTGTACACAGACAAATGATATTATTATGAACGAATAATAACAAAATAGTAATGTTAAACGCATTGTTTGTCTCTGTTTGTTGTTTTGTTTTATATAGTAAATGAAAAACTTTCAAATTTTCATGGAGTCACGGAAAATGACCAAATACCGTATCACAGTAAATGACCAAAATACCGTATCACAGTAATAGACCAAAATAACGTATCACAGTAAATGACCAAAATACCGTATCACAGTAAATGACCAAAATACCGTTCAGAGTAAATGACCAAAATACCGTATCACAGTAAATGAACAAATTACCGTAACAGTAAATGACCAAAATACCGTTGTGTAATTCAGTTTCAGAATATAATACCTTCTGTGTTATAATTTCAAACGCTTTTACCAAAACTTTGTGTGATTGGTTCAACACGAAAATCCTACACAATAAATAACCAACAATTGACGTAACGTTATTTTTAACTTTGGTGAACATACAATCAAATGTCCTACACATTCTTTTATTAAGAATATGCAAATGTTATTATTTCTTCAAAATCACCATGATCACAAAGTATAAGAAGAATGAAAATGAAATAAAGTTGTGATCTTTTCCCTTGTTTAAAGAAAATACAGACACCATGCGACAAAAATTTAATGGGACGGATAGACAGACATCAAGCAATATACTCCTCTCCATCAGAGCGCGCGAGGGTTTGAAAATATATTGTATAAAATCACTAGACCATTTTAACACAAACCTGTCCACAATCGAAAACCAAATTAAAATTGATATAACTGCAAGGTAAGTATGTATCCTTTACGACTAACAAAACCAGCTGATCTGAATGGTACGCCATTCTAGCTTCACGCCACCATATATCATGTCCTATGTAACAACCCTTAAATTAAGCCGACGAGCAAACGCATTACCTGTCTCATGAAATCTTTATTGATATAGACTAGTTGGATATAATACAGTAGGGGTTGCCACAATGTCACAGAAGCATGGATTCAAATCATGCTAGGAAAATTTGTTACCGTAAAGGTATAGAAATTCAGTCAAATATTTGTCAATTTGTACTTTTGTTTATGACTTTCCTTTTCAATATTTGGCGGAGTTTAAATTTGATATTTGTTTAAAGTATTACCTACAGATTGCACGTGAATTTTGTTCTAAATTAAGTTCTGTTTATCCTTTGGATTTCATTGAAAGCAGTTGTCTGCTCAAATTTCATCCATCACAATGATAACGTACTGATATATGAAACATAATTATATGTACATGTATAGATATATATAGAAAGGTTATAAATATTTTAGTTTGGATCATGATTACCAATTAGTGGCCTTATCATATCCATAGAACTATAAACAGTTTATGGAAGTGGTACTTATTTCCTCAGTTTTCAGTTATCCTTTAAGAGATTTTTCTAATATTTTGATTGTTATTTTTTTTTTTGAAGTTAGTAGTTATCGCTATAAACAATGCGAATCATTTGGGCATGGACAGTTTCAGGTAAATTACTGCCTCGTAGGAGGTATATAATTGATTCTTTGCAAACAAACGTGTCATAAGTTATTTCAGATATTTTGTTGAAAAGAGGCAGAAGATACATGTACCAACGGAACAGTTAAAACTCATACGTCGAAAATTGACCGACAAAACCATGGGAAAAAGCTAACAACTACGAAAGACAGACAAAACTCTACAAAACACTGAACAAAAAACTAAAGACTTAGCAGCACGAACCCAACAAAATCCGGGGGATTTCAAGTGGTCCTGTAGCATAAGCATATCCTACTTCCAAGTGTCAGTATACGGATTACCTGCTTTTGACCTAATCACAATTTTGGATGGTATTAATGATTCTTGGCGAATTATATATTTTCATTGATATTCCAAAAAAGAATTTCTAGTATTTAAGGACGATTGACAAATATTTGCATTCAAATGTACTTGCTTGTTTAAAGCAGTTCAAATGCCAAAATACTCCAAAGCAATTTTGGTTAGACTCGGATTGAGGTATTCGATCCAAATTTATTCTCAGCTGTGTTCAAATAGATACTCTGCATTTTGAAAAGCGCCTCGAACGAACCATATCTATAAGTGGTATTTTCTTTTTCTAGTACTGAGTTGATACCAGTGCTGGTGGACTGCTTGTTCTCGAGGGTATTTGCAGCTCAGTAGTCAGTGCTTCCATCATGTCATGGATTATAACATACCTGTCCTAAATTTTCTCGTTGATAAACTTAGAAATTATTAACAAACTCCCTCAGACAAAGTTGACCTTACTAGATTGGTATGGCAATATAATTTAGGTTCATTAAGGTATATATGTCCTAACGTATTTAACAGTGTACTTATACATCCTTAACTTTTACATTATGGGTTTGAGCGTTCAGGAAGAGGGTTAATCCAGACCAGCACTTCGGACGCACCAAATTTATAATATATTTCTCTGCACCACTCGGCAATAATGATAACTTATACTATGTACTAAGCTCTGTGTTTATAATTATTTTCACATAAATTACGTTGCAGTCTCGATGAGCTTCTTTAATTTATATCCAATATATATTATGTCATGTATGCTTTATCCTTTTGTTTTCGTGTTATTTATTTTATTGGGGACGATATTTGTTTACTTTGGGTAATATAAAGTTCGACATTCGACCTTCGTATACCATGCAAGATATGTAATCAATATTACATTAAATAATAAATAATAACGTTGCATAATCACATAGCAATACAAAAATATAGAATGAAAAACCTGTTATAGCAAGAAGAAAAAAAATGGTTCAAAACTTTCTATAAAAACACAAATACGTTTATTACTGATGTCATGTTTGAACATTGGTTTGTTTTCAACACTGTGGCGTGAAATGTTGAACCAATTTTTTATACGATTGTGTCTTCAAACCACAGATATAAAACTGTAAAAAAAAATCCATATACCCATGACACTTGTTACATGTAACTGAGGAATTTTTTATTTTCTTTTTCATTTTAAACGTTTATTTATGTTTTCAGATTTTTATAATGCATTTTATCAACCAGATTTACCATGTTCCCAACAAATATCACGTCAGCATTAAAACGAAACTATATTGAATAAAGCATAACATAACAGCTACATATGTAATATCGTCCATTTTTGACAGTTAAAAAGAACAAACAGATCCCCAGAATATGCAGAAAAAAATACATTATACTCTATGTGATTAAAAAATAATTATTTTGAGCTAAAAAAATATCACAACCTGTAGGATCTTATACATATTTATCGTTCTATCTTTCGTGACTAACTCATATGTTCACCGTTACAGTTATCGGTGCCTTGTTCAGATGATGCAAAACTTACATATATATACATCCAAAAAGCTAAAGCACTATTAATTCTTCATTTTCAAAATTAGGAAATAGATTTTATTATAACTAATAATTGTCTTTATCTTCGTATTGAAATATGTCTAGGAGGTATGATTAAATATACTCTAGCTCTGAACAATCGTAGAATCATTATCATGTATTACGTTTTAGGTTATGTTTAACCTAGTACATTAACTTGTTGGATGAATTAATATATATACAGTGGAGATCACTTCTAACCTCTCAGTAAATCTGTCAGAATCTGTCAGGAGAACTGTTCTAGGACAGTACGTAGAACTTTCAGCCCGACACTTTTAGTCAGTTCTAGCTAGAACAGTTCTAACCTAGAACTGATTTGGTCAGTTCTACCTAGAACTGATTTGGACAGTTCTACCTAGAACTGATCCTGACAGTTCTACCCTAGAACAGTTTTAGACAGTTCTACCTAGAACTGACCAAATTTTGGTCAGTTCTACTTCTAGAACAGTTCTACGGTTAGAATTGATTACAAATTGAAATTTTACGGCTAGAATTGATTTATAAATTATACGGCTAGAATTGATTTATAAATTCTACGGCTAGAATTGATTTATAAATTCTACGGCTAGAATTGATTTATAAGTTTTAAGAACTCTTTGTCTAAATATAAAGGCTTCGGCAAAATAGCGATTAATATTATATAGAGTTTTGCTATTTTGACGGTTTTATTTCAGATTTTAATCAAGAGAACATGTTTAACCCGCCATATTCTGCATGCATGTGCCTGTTCCAAGTCAGGAGCCTATAATTCAGTGATTTTCTTTTGTTGATGTGTTACATAAATTATTTGTTTTCGTTCATTTTTGTACATAAATTAGGCCGTTAGTATTTGGGTGGGGGCATTATTATTTGAATTGTTTTACATTTGTCATTCCGGGAGTCAGGATGGCTCGTTTCACATAACAAAATTATCTGACCTCATTAACCAAATGTAATAACTTGTTTCCCAATCCACTATTACATGTATTATAAATAAAAATGTTTTTAAATTAAACTTAAACTGACCATATTTGCTCTTCATCATGTAAATCTATATACATTTAGCCGCACAACTGCAGTAATCCAGTTATATTTTTAGGCAAGGATGTATTGTACAAATGACAGCAATTATATTGGAAAACAATGACTTCAAAATTTTGTCTGCACTCAATTTATAGTACTAGCATGTCCTCTTTTTATTCAAAATATTGAATCGTAAACAAATGCGATATCTGTTTACGAGTAGTTTTCATACCTCGGACGGACCTGTTTAACACAAATCTTTTAACCGCATCAATCTAAACTGACATTATTTGCTCTTTTTTTTCTGCAAACCTATATAGCTGCACAGTAATTCAGTTATAATTTTAGGTCAAGAGGGACTGTAATATACTACAAGTTACAGCAATATTGGAAAACAATGACCACAAAATTTTGTTTGCATCAATTTATAGTGCCAGCATGTCCTCTTTTTATTCAAAATATTGAATCGTAAACAAATATCAGTAGTTTTCATACTTCAGACTGAGTCGTGTAATAAAATCTTTTGACCGCATCAACCAAAACTGACCACATTTGCTTTTTTATGTAAATCTATATAGCTGCACAGTAATTCAGTTATAATTTTAGGTCAAGAGGGACTGTAGCATACAAATAACTGCAATATTGGAAATCAATGACCACAAATTTTTTTCGCATCAATTGAGAGTGCCAGCATTTCCTATTTTTATTCAAAATATCGCATCAGAAACAAATATCAGTAGTTTTCATATCTCAGACTGACTCATGTAACAAAATTATTTGTCTGCATCATTCAAAACTGACCATATTTGACAGCATCAACCAAAACTGACCATATTTGATCGCATCAACCAAAACTGACCATATTTGCTCTTTTTATGCAACTCTTATAGTCGCATAGTAAATCTGTAATATTTTTATGCAAGGATGGATTGTATAATACAAATGATAGAAATATTGGAACACAATGCTACCTAATTTCGTTTGCATCAATTTAGAGTGCCAGCATGTCCTCTTTTATTCAAAATTTTGAATCGTAAACTACATGTAATTTCAGTAGTTTTGATATCTCAGACTGACTGATATAACAAAATTATTTGTCCGCATCAACCAAAACTGACCATATCTGTCAGCATCAACCAAAACTGACCATATGTGACAGCATCAACCAAAACTGACCATATTTACACTTTATTACATGTATGTAAATCTTAATATATATATATAGCTGCATAGTAAATCACTTATAGTTACATATCACAATGGATTGTATAATTCAAATGACAGCAATATTGGAAAAATTTCCACATCAATTTAGAGTACCAGCATGTCCTCTTTTTATTCAAAATATTGAATCGTAAACAAATTTCAGTAGTTTCAATATATCAGACTGATTCGTTTTAACAAAATTATTTGACCGCATCAACCAAAACTGAACATATTTACATTTTATCAAATAAATATATATGGCCTCATTGTAAACCAATAATATTTCTATGTCAGGACAGATCATATGATAAAGATGACACCAACTTTGGAACACAATGTATACCATATCTAAAATTTTGTCCACATCAATTTAGCGTGCCATTACTTCCTCTCTGTATCCATAATAATGAACCGTCACGAAAGTGACTTTTAAGTCAGTAGTTCGTGATGGTTTGTTTTTAAACAAAACTATTTAACGGCATCATCCAACACTCACATGACTGATTCATATACTTTATTTTAAAATGAAAAGTACATGCATGAGAAGTTCTCTTCTTGGAATAGTATACTGTTAATATAATTTGAAGCAGGCAAAGAAAAATGATTGATTTTGTTTGTAGCCTAACGTCCAGGGCAAATGTTTCATTCATGTTCAGATCGAGTATATTTTCTGACGTTCCAGACTCCCAGATATCATTTATAATCGTTATGGATAAGTCTGGCTAAATTGACGAAATGGTGCAAATGTACATAGTTTTTACGTTAATGTCGTTATAACTTATACAACACTTTTTAGTTTATATCCCATAATTCATCCACTGTACAATTTTCGTTTGAACATTTGTCAAAACAGAATCTTAAATCATGAATGTAAATCCAAGGCAAACAAGGTAAATTACGATTAAAATTCCATGAATTAAATGCAGAGTTATATTTAGGAAGAGACTGTTAAAACGGGGAACGAAGAAACGTAAACAATGGTGTTTATATGCATTCTTATAAAATATTTCTCCGATGAGTTGGATAACCTTTCTATCCACTTCGATATTTGTACATGTAACGTTTGATCAGTAAAAATATAGAAAATCTGCTATTATATAGTAAAGTAATTGGAACTGATTTTTTCTTCTAAATTCTAAAGTGCCCTTACTGCAGTGATGTCATTTAGAACTGTTTTACAGTCCTGACTGATTTAGTCAGTTCTGCTGACAGTTCTACGGTTAGAACTGATTTGGACAGTTCTACCTAGAACAGTTTTAGACAGTTCTACCCTAGAACTGATCCTGACAGTTCTTCCTAGAACTGATTTAGTCAGTTCTACCTAGAACTGATTCTGACAGTTCTACTTAGAACAGTTCTAGGGTAGAAAAAGTAAAATCACAAAATACTGAACTCCGAGGAAAATTCAAAAGGAAAGTCCTCAATCAAATGGCAAAATCAAAAGTTCAAACACATCAAACGAATGGATAACAACTGTCATATTCCTGACTTGGTACAGGCATTTTCTTATGTAGAAAATGGTGGATTGAACCTGGTTTTATAGCTAGCCAAACCTCTCACTTGTATGACAGTCGCATCAAATTCCAACTGTTCTAGGTAGTGATAGATCCGTGTTTATACTCGCTTGGCATGTAATATTAAAACACTATATTTCTGGTATTATTTTCTAATTCTATAACTACATGATTACATTTATGCTACAAATCTACAACTCCCCTCTGTTTGGCTACACGTGCTGTTCTTATCTATATTCATGCATATTCATTAGCTATGTAGGCGTGTCAAAATCGTATCATACGCGATAATGACCAGCCAGTACACACTGTAATGATTTCATTAACCAGTATTAAAAAGATAAACATAACATCCCCGCCCACAAATTAGAAATTTCTAAAAAATTTTTACTGGTTAATGAAATCCTTATATATAAAAATTATTAATAACCAAAAAAAAAATTCTGAAACAATCTGTTAGTAAATACTAATTGTACTGTAAATTACACACATTTAAAACAAAATAAAAGTTATCATTAAATAATAATACTATGTTTCAAACTAAATAACGTCAAAATTTGGAGTATTAAAATAAAAACAGAAAGATTTAAAAGATCTAGAATAAAAGGTTTCTTTTCTTCCTTGAAATATGCATTAAAAAATGTATGTCAGAATGTATATGAGAACAGAAAACATAAAACATTTTTCTATTAAAATCAATGATCATGGTTTGTGTAAAGGTTTCCCTTTTCAAGGATTTGACTATGGAAATCTCCAAGCTGTTGAGATTTTCCTAATTTAAGGGTGTTGAAAATTTGACCCTCCATCATGGCCATAGCGCTGTGATTTTTAAAATTTGTGAATTTTTCTTCAAACAAAACTTCGATGGCGTTCAAGGATTCTTTTGATCTTTCACTCAGGGTATTAAACCAGGTTAATGCTGGACCTTTTAAATGAAGATGAAACGCGGCTACTTTTTCCCGTCAAAATCACGAAGATCGTGCAAAGGGCATATGACTTAAATTCCGATAAAATTTCTTTGCGTTGTCCTGGGAATAACCCGAAAATGTTGAGCAGTTGACAAGTTTGTCCATTTTGGCAAACGAGTTTGAGCTTTGGAAGCGATGAATCTAAATTTGTAGAATGCAATTTTAGCGTGGAACTTTTCCTTGGTGTTGGTAGGGAGAGAAAATGTCATGTTCTTTAAATTCGTTAAATTCTAGAAAATCTGGAGTTAAATCATTGTATCATAGGTTAAATTTATTTGTTCAGTGTATGTTCAATGGTGTTTAATGTCCTTTGATTGAGTTAAGCTATTTCAGTTGATATTTTATAGTGTGTTTTCTATGTTGTGATGTTACACTATTGTTTCAGAAAAAGGGTGAAGGTTTGGTACCATTAAAACGTTTAAACCCGCTGCATTTGTTTGCACCTGTCATAAGTCAGGAATCTGATGTTCAGTAGTTGTCGTTTGTTGATGTGGTTCATAAGTGTTTCTCGTTTCTCGTTTTATATAGATTAGACCGTTGGTTTTCCCGTTTGAATGGTTTTACACTAGTAATTTTGGGGCCCTTTATAGCTTACTGTTCGGTGTGAGCCTAGGCTCCGTGTTGAAGACCGTACTTTGACCTATAGTGGTTTACATTTATAAATTTTGACTTGGATGGAGAGTTGTCTCATTGGCACTCATACCACATCTTCTTATATCTATTAAAATAGTATTATCAAAATCATCTTCATTTTGATACAAAACGTAGATTCAGCGGTGTTATTAATTTCAGCGGAAGAAATATCAATCCCTGGACTACTCATGTCAATTACAGATCAAATTGTAGCGTACCAATGTACACATACAGAAAAGGTTATACATCTCTTGCATTTTGTAGCGCAGATTCCACACATATACCAAACTTGGAACTGGAATATTGTAGCGCGACAATTTGCACATACAATCATTAAGTATAGTAATAAACGTACTTACAGGTAACTGGAGTTGAATGTTTTAAATAAATCCTTTCAAGGCAGAATTCGCTGGTATTATAACTAAATACAGTACGTATTACACAACAAAGTTTTTAACAACCACAATCTTGACAGGTTTGGACACGGGTGAATACCATCATAATGTCCAGTAAAAGATAACTAGAAAAGTATGTTTGCGTATAAAGTTCAAGGAAACATTTAAAATTAAAGTCACAATATTAATAAATATAATTTAGGTCCTCCACCATGATAGATCCGTGTTTATACTCGCTTGGCATGTAATATTAAAACACTATATTTCTGTTATTATTTTCTAATTCTATAACTACATGATTACATTTATGCTACAAATCTACAACTCCCTCTGTTTGGCTACACGTGCTGTTCTTATCTATATTCATGCATATTCATTAGCTATGTAGGCGTGTCAAAATCGTATCATACGCGATAATGACCAGCCAGTACACACTGTAATGATTTCATTAACCAGTATTAAAAGATAAACATAACAGTAGAACTGTTCTAGGACAGGTTAGAACAGTTCTATGACAGATTATTCTGACAGTTCTAATGAGAGGTTAGAAGTGATCTCCACTGTATATATATGAACCGTATGGACACTATCATGCTCCGAGCATTAAAGAATAAAATGGAGAATGTGTCCATGAGACACAGATGATGCCCCCGCTTGCATTAACGTTATAAAGGGACATAACTTATGAACGGTAAAAGTGAAGCAACCCAAATTCGAACTTGATCTGTGGTACTTATCATTGTGTATAAATTTCATAACATTTCGTTGAGGCAAACTAAAGTTAGAGAAAGCAAACTAATTTTGGGACGTACGGACAGACGGACGGACGAACAAGGATAGCACCTACGGTACGACAGGGGCATACAAATAGAGAAAGAGTGAAATTATCTTTAGGTAATAAGCTTGATTCGTGGTCGAAATTTGAAACAGAAAGTCGTTTCACACGAAATGGATTAAATAAGAGGATTTATAAGAAGTCGTGGATTCAGAAAGGATAACCAACACATGACTTTGGTACTCCTTATAAATTTTCTACTTAATTTTATTTTTGATCGTAATATCTTAGAAACCCAACAGAATTATTAATCTGTATTACGAACAAAAGACAGTTTTAAAAATTTAAACTTTAATTGTGCAGTACAGTGTAAATGTATATAGAAAATGCCACTACCAATTAGCATATAAATGATAACTGACGATGGAATAACTATAAATTAAGATTTAATAAAAATAAAAATACATAATTCGCCATTGTCTATTGTCAAATTTGAAGGTGAAAAAGAGCATTTCTTTTCAACTGATTTTTATATATTGGTCTTATGTTGTACTGTTACACCACTGTTTCAGGTTAGAGGGATGGTTTGGCGCCAGTAAACATGTTTAACATTGCCACATTCTGTATGTGCTTGTCCCATGTCAGGTGCCTGTCCTAAGTCTGGAGCCTGTAATTCAGTGGTTGTCGTTTATTGCTGTATATCATATTTGCCTTTCGTTTATTGTTTTGTATATAAATCAGACCGTTAGTTTTTCTCGTTTGAATTGTTTTACATTTGACATTTCGGGGCCTTTTATAGCTTACTATGTGGTATGGATTTTTTTCATTGTTGAAGGCCGTACGGTGACCTATAGTTGTTAACTTCTACGTCATTTGGTCTCTGGTGGAGAGTTGTCTCATTGGCAATCACACCACATCTTCTTAGTTTTATATTCTCCATGAGTTGACTGTGTGTATAGACATGTTGTCATCCCTGGATTTCTCTAATTCGGCAGTAAAACTCTTTCGGCTGTGCGAGATGTATAAATACACAACCAAGTCTGGTCAGAACAACGATGTTAAATTCATGTGTGAGAGGAAAGTGCTACGCTTTCTGAACGTTAAAAGAAACCTTGCAACCACTTAATCTTTAAGGGGTCCGTAGTTAGACTGTTGCAAGCAAAATTTTCATTTTCTAGTAGTACAGAATCAAAATTTCTATCTTCATCCTGTTCGACCCACTAGGCAGAACCTATCTATTTATTGTTTTGTTATTGTCCTAAAAATGCATGAAATATTTGCCGCTTGGTGTTAAGTATACAAAAGACAAATAATTTAAGTGCCTCCCATATTGAAGTACCCTTCACTTAAGGCTCAGAAATCCTCCCATATTGAAGTACCCTTCACTTAAGGCTCAGAAATGTCACGCTAGCTATTTAAGTTTTTAGTGGACACATTTTTCTGATTTTTATGGGGGAGGGGGGCTAGGATTTTGTCCTGCATCTTTTTTTAGTTGTAATCTCTGTCCTGCCTTTTTATTTTTCACTCTATTCGGTTCTGCCTTTTTTTTATTAGTTTATCCTGATTTTTTTTTTAATAAATTGTCATCCTGCCTTTTTTTTGCAAAGTTGCTCGTCCTGCCTTTTTTTTTTATTCAAAACTCCTGTCCTGCCTTTTTTCAAATTTCATCCTAGCCCCCATAAAAATCGAATGGTAGCTCCGTAATTTCCCTTGAAAATACTACGACAAATGTGTGTAAATTTCGATATGAACACAGGATCGAATGATACAAAACAATTTATTACAAAGATTTTAAAACGTTGAAACATAATAAAAAATATTTACAAATAAAATCTATATAAAATGCTGAATTTACCTTCCACAAACTCGATAAATATTCTGAACTGCGAATCTGAACTTCCGGTCACGGATGCCGTATATAAATGGGTTTATGACACTGTTGAAAAAGTATGACCATACAAATGTATAATACCACCGTGAACCGAATAAACTCATTGAACAGTCAAAGTTTGGAATAAGGAAAATCAGAAGCGCAAGCAGATGGTGAGGAAGCGCACTTCCTACATACGCAAAAGTCACTGCACATAAAGTATACGTTGCATTCCGTGCACTATTTCCATTTGCATTAACTGAATCTTTTCTTCCATTTAAGCGGGTCTGACACTGTGCATCTCGGAATTTGTATTGTTTATGTATATTTCTGCCAATGTAAATATAAATAACAATCAATGTACCGGAAACTAAAAAATAAAACAATATTAAACAAGCATTATAAATTCCTTGTAAATTAATTTTTGAGTCTCTAAAACTATCATCAGTGAAGCACCGTTTCCCTTTAAATCCTGGAACACCAGTTTCAACTGTACTTAGTCCCCACAATATCGGAGCAGGCCATGATAAAATGGCGGCAACTACTAAACTCCCAATACACAATTTTATTACTGCATTTTCCGATAGCTTTTCTTTAAACGGATATCTGATTTTTCGGAATCTTTCTATTGCTATCGAGACCAGTGATAAAGTACTTGCAATCGCCATAAAATATAAAATTGTTCTGAAAACTTTACAAAATATATTAGACGGATATATCAGCGGGTGGAAGAGATAAACTATCACTAGAGGAGCTACAATTGTGCAGTTGATCACATCCAACATTGCTAGAAATAGCACATATATCCTATAGTTTGATTGCTTATATTGGCGGGAATATACGTACAACACGTGCGTGTTTCCAATCAGCCCAACTACCGAAAAGCATAGCAACATGATAATTCCACCGATGTTACGTTTAACATGCAATTCATTCAGAAGTTCCAATGTGACATTTCTATCCTGCAATTCCGCTGGAATCCATGAATGACACGTACTATTCTCCATAACATTAGTTACCGACTCCACCATTTACACACCTGAAAAGAAAACAGAAACTTGTTATGAGAATTTGACATGCAATATGAATTCAGTATTTATGTGCTTATCGCCATGTGTTAAAAGATCGCTGTTTTTCTTCAAATCTTTTTGTTTCCGTATTATGTAACCAGTACATTTCCTTACTTCAGAAAACCTCAATCAGCCTCATAAATGTGATTATAAAAATCATATGCATAGCAATTGAAATCTTTACAACAACTGAATCATCAGGAAAAAATTATAAATAACTTCCGTGTATTAACGAACCTTTAAAAAATCATAAAAAATACAATGAACAATAACTTTTCATGTGATTAATACAAATTTCCTGTGTTTACACTTATCCCATGCAATCCGACCAGGTTCTATTATATTTTCATTGTAAAAACTACAAATTGATTTGATCAGTCAGAGGTAGTATTGCAGACGGGTATTATTTTCATTACATGTACCTTTTGGCTCAGAGTCAGAATTATGTGTCCGCAAAGGGTGATATCATTACATGTACCTTTTGGCTCAGAGTCAGAATTATGTGTCCGCAAAGGGTGATAAATCTTTCCTGCTGGCTGGTACCTTGTAAAAAATAAAGTGTTTGTAATCAAGACTGTAGAAATCCAAAGTGTAGGTTTAGTACAAAGCAGGATATATTTATATCTTATTAATAATTAACATGTTATCGTCCTGAATACACATGCCGATTGATGTTCGGTAGTCATCGATTAATTAATCATGACACGATGAAAAATCCTCAAAATATATGTTTTATAACGTATTACATAAGTATGCCAGTTCTGAATAACTATCTACTTGGCAGATAGTACATTCAATTCATCAACTGTTAAATAAAGAAGTGTAGTAATATTGTAACTTTTTTAATACGAACAGCCATTGTTGCCAAAACTCATGTTATCCATGTAATTTTTTTTCTGAATGCTTTCAATGTAACAAAAAAAGGGGCGGAAGATACCAAGGTGACATTCAAAACTCACAAATCTAAGAGAAACTGACACAACCATGGCCAAAAATGAAACGAAAAGACAAACAAATCCATAAAATACTACACCTACTTTAAGCAGCACGAACCCCGCCAAAACTGTTGTGATGAGTCGTATTGAAATGTTCCAACGCAGTTGCCTTGGATGTTCTGAGACAAACCAAAAACAACATTAGCACATCCTGTTCTTCATCCTTCTTCGTCAATGCACTTAATTCAACGTGTTAGACAAATTATCACAGGATTGACATGATACAAGCAATTTGTTACAAACTCTTAGGATAATTATAAAGTTCATTCCGTTTAAGCATGACTACTTTATACTTAAAACATTGATGATAAAAATGAAGGTATATCATAAATTGCATCTACAAAACACAAATTTGATTTTACAGAGGAATTCATTATATGCTCTTTTTACATTCCTTAATATATTTGATTCTGTATATTTCTGGGATTATTTTTTTAACACCCAGGTGTAAATGGTCTTTGTTCCGATAACATATTAATTCATGTGCTGTTTGTCTTATATCAAGATGGCTTGATTGTCATTCCGTTTAAGCATGACTACTTTATACTCAAAACATTGATTATAAAAATCATGGACACTATTCTATCAAAAATTGCATCTACAAACAATAAATTTCAGAATGCTTTCTTACACCTACATATTTAGGTTTCTTAACAGATTTGATTCTCTCGATTTGTGGGTTTGTTTGATTGACGAATGTCAACACCCAGATGAAAATGCATTGTCTTCCGATAACATACATGACCTGTACTGTCTTTCTCTTATCAAAGTTAGAATGCTTGTCAGACGATGCATTCCAGGTATTGTTTCTACGACCGGGGACATTAAACTAGGGCGTAGGAATACAGCTTAACGTTTGGTAGTGGTAGTGTTAAACGTATATATTTCTAGATAATATGTCGCCATTATTATGACTACAAAAGATGACGAAATAATAAGAAATATACTACATGTTGACGTCCAGTAACATATATTTCAGCAAAATTCAGAACGAATACAAACAATGCAGCAAATGTGTAGGTTCTACAGGGATGAAGGTAAGGGAATTTGAACAGTCACTTAAAAAGGAAGCAGCAATTGCACCTCAGGAACCTTCAACCAGTTTCTGCAAAGGTTCTTTTATACGTGTTGAGAGTGTTACGCTCTCCAAATTCGAAGCATCAGTTTATTGGCCCCATTCTGTCGGGACGTGGCTTTGTATCAATACATCCCACACAGACAATGACCGCTCCCTCAGTATAGGTAGTATTAATGGACAGGAGAAGTCCAGGTGACCATACTTATATACCCAAGTCAACTCTTTATTTTAAATTTTGACTTTTGATTGGAAAATATACACATTCAGATAAAGTGGTTTTGTAATTAGGCACACATGACGTGCATTTACTACTCTCTATTTTTTATACATGTATAGGCATTTACATACTTTACAATAACTTTAATTTGTTTGTTAGCTTTCCAAATGTCAACTAGATATCCTTCTTGAAGACTAGGGAACGGAAAATTGGCACTGATAATATTATTTAATTATTTGTAACAATTGTCCATATCTGGGAGGAATGAGTTTCTTTTCAATACTACTCCAGATGTATTGAGAGATGATCGTCTTTCATAGCGGTCACAATGTGACTACACTCCAAACATTACCCACTATGGTACCACCAGGCTTTATGTGACATACACAAACGAAATTGACAATGTCTGTTCTCCACTTGTGATAAGCTAGGTAGCTGTACTATCCTCTATTTGTTAAACTCCTGAGAAGTCCAATCATTTTTCTAAGAGTTAATGTTATTTTACAGATCGGAAATTCTGAATCTGTTAAATGATTCACTTAAACCATCTTAAGAGAGAATAGAATCATCAATATTGCGTGTTTCTAATTTCAAATTGTTTATACTCATCATCTTATATTGAATTATATTTTATATTGTTTAAACTAACTTTAATAATATCAATTTACTATAGGTACTGTAGTTTAATATTGGAAATTATTTTATTTTGTGTTATCTTGATTGAAAAAATGTAAAAACGCGACTAGATGGGACGTAATTCAGAATACCCAGAGAAAAAACGAGCCAAAGAGTACATGAACACAGAATTAAGTCCAGCGACACCATAATGAACATCCAAACAGCAGTATTACGAAATTTAATAACAAAAATCAATTCCGGAGAGCTTATTATATAAGATGTCTGCCGTGAAAGTACGTAAAGCGCCATACTAAAGTATAACAAACTTTAAGTCAGTCTATACTGAAAAAGTGTTATTAAAACAAACTTTTTATATATCCGAATATATAGTAATTAAAAATATGGCACTTATTAATAGGAATGGAACAATTTTGGCTTTTCTTGTACTTCAAATAATTATCATCAATCATTCTTAAACCTGCATCTAGGAACTATTACAATGAAAGCTTCTTAAGACCTTCAAATGTTTATTCATGTTTAGATGACTAATATCAATTTACCCATTGGTTGCATTAATATACTTCATTCTGTCCAAGTATGATTATCAATCTAACTAAAATATAGTTCTCTGATATCATACAGTATGACATCAGAGAGCTTTATTTTAATTAGATTGGTATGATTATAAATATCGGTTTGTTTTGATTGTTTGAAAGACTCCTATCAAACCAGACAAAACATTTTATATGAAAACATTACGTTGTAAGAAAATGTTAGAATGGTTGTTTTCTTACCAAACAATTTTCAAAATAATTGTTTTACTACAGTTTAGATAAGTTCAAACCTATCTTCAGAACCATCAATATCTGTTCTAGGGTAGAACTGTATAAAAATGTTCTAGGTTGAACTGTTCTAGGAGAAAACTGTCAGACTCTTTTCTGGATAGAACTGTCAGACTCTGTTCTGAAGTACAACTGTCTAGGTGAGAAGTATCAGAACATGTTCTAGGGTAGAACTGTCAGAATCTGTTTAAGGGTAGAAATATCCTAAAATGCTCTAAAGTATATCTTTTAAAAACTGTTCTAGGATAGATCTGTCAGGCTATGTTTTTGTTAAGGGTATATCAGCTTCTTACAAAAACTGTGCTAACGGTGTCAGGAAAACTGTTCTGTTTTAGAGAAGTTATAACTAACCCTTACTGCCAGTATTCTTATAACTAACCCTTACTGCCAGCATTCTTTGATTCACAAAATACAAATAGCAATGATTTCATCCCCAACAGCATAATTTTGACTAATGTCAATAAGTCTTTTAAGATAAAAAGAATGTAATCTAAAATCTTATACGTGTTTGCGTTGGGTATAAATAGTAAAACAAATGTTATTTCAATATTGCAAGTGGAGTCATACAAACTACTCCCACAACTATGTGGTCGTCTTTGTTGAAATCGTATCTTCTTTTCTGAAGAATGTTCTTGATTAACCACTGATAAAAGGATTTGTAGGTTATGCGTCAATGGGACAGACAGCAACCAAATAACAAAATAAGATTGGATTACCGACCGTGCGAGGCCATCATGGGTAGTCAAGGTCGTTAAACACCCCCTAGTAGTAGATTTTAAAGGTCAGCGATAGACAATATGTCAAGCTCTAAATCGTATCTTGTCTGGATACACACACATAAACTTATGATTCTTTTTAAGCAAATGTTCCCTTCAAATCTTTAAAGGTCAATGCAAAAACTGAACAGTTTTAAATTTGCATACGTCGGATTGAAGAGAGATTTTATACCCAAAGAGGTTCATAATGTTTACTGCATATATGATAAATTCAATTTAACAAAGGCAATGCGAGAATGTCTCTTTATCTTCTTTTTTTTTTTTACAAAATTTGATAGTATAACTTAGTATATTTACTTTATTTCAGGTGGATGAAATTTTTTTCTGTTTTTCTGGTTCAACTGTATTGTACGAAAAAACTAGACAGGACGTGCATGTTTATAGGACAGCACGTCATAAATAACACATACAAGACAAGACTGCTAGAAGACAACAAAATCGGTTCAGTAAAATCACTTAATTCAGAAATAATATAAAAAACCTAATAAAAACTTTTTTTTTAATTTTAGTATTGCTTAAAACTATAAATCAGCAAACTGATTTAGTCACATACAACGAAAATGAATGACGGCAATAGCACTAAAATATTTAAAAAGGCATTTATAACTGAAATAACTATTGAATAAAAGTTCATATAATTAAATGAAAGAACTTGAGATGTGCCTTTTCTTCCCAACAATAAGTTAAACGTTCGATTGATAGAAGGCAAAATATATAACCAGGTCGAATGTCAAACGTTTTTCAATTTCCAAGAAAAAGTCATAATTTTCTTCTTACTAATTTTGTTTTTCTTACCTGAAGTATTTTAATTTCTCTATTTTATTATATCCATTATAAAACTATATTTAAATTTCTCAATAACAATATATCTTTTATGAGATCAGCTTAACATTACGATAAAGTCTGTTTGTATTGGACGCTCGTCAGTATACAGTCAAAATAGTGGAAACGTCACTATGGTATAGATTGTAATTACTGTCAGTGTGTATTGACAATCAAATAAATTATGAATTGGGCAATTAGATCCGTTTTTAAAATAAGCAAAGAGTCAGATTTCTTTACCTCACTCTCTTTGATGACTATAATCGATAGTTTAGATTGATATTTATCATATACTTAGAGAAAATAACTTATAATTTTTACAGTATGATAATAGCATTAAATTTACGTGAATTCCTAAATGGTACTTAGCGGGCTGATATGAAAAAATTTACCAACTGCTTCCTGTTATTATCGCATGCCTTTCTGTAACAGTCATCGCATGGCATTTCGACGTCACTGAAAATTCCGGACAATACACCTCAATGGTACTTTTTCAGTGAAAAACATAACAAAGTAGGATATAAAACAAATATTAGGAAACAGGAATATATATTATGTAATTAAAAATGCAAAACAAATGATACAATAAATGCTTTTTTCAAAGTTTTGAAAATAGTTCTTGTCTGTATTTCTTCTGATGAAGTATATGATAAAAAGATCATTACATGCCATTTTTCATATCAAACCCTTTATCGGCCCTCGTTCATGATATCATCCTCGTTCATGATATCATCCTCGAGCCTTTCGGCTCTTAGGCTGATGTCATGACCTAGGGCGGATAAAGGGTCTGATATGAAAAATGTCATGTAATAATCTTTTTATCTTACCTCCTATAGATTTATAGAGATATGATTGTTTAAAGGACTACACGTGGTGACTATGTATATTTGATATAGGGTGTCCTAAAAAATATAGGGTTAGCAACCATACATGGTTAGTTACCATATGGGGTTAGTAAGGAGTTACTTCCCTTTCAAAACAAAAATGATGCCACAACCCTTCATAAAAACAACACGGTGTTGAGGAAAAATCTGAAAGGATTCAACAGACGAAGAAATTGATGATGAAAGGTTGAAATAAGTTCATAAAACATAATTAAAGCTAACAAGTTGTTATTGTTGGCATAACGGGTTACTTCCCTTTCAAAACAAAAAAAGAAATCTGAAAGGATTCAACAGACGAAGTAATTATAATACATGTAATGAACGATTGAAATTAATTCATAAAACAAATTTAAAGCTTAAAAGTTGCTATTGTTGGCATTTGTTTTCTGTATAGACAAATGGAAGTAGGATCTTAATACTAGTATTGAAGACTTGATCACTTTGATAGGCCGCTAGTCAAAATACCACATGTGAAGATAGTCGGTAAGATAAATTCGTTACACGGTGTGCTAGTGACCTAATACGATATATATGGGGTCAGTAAATTCCATATGGGGATTCGAGCTTCGCTCTCACCCCATATGGAATTTACTGACCCCATATATATCGTATTAGGTCACTAACACACCATGTAACTACTAATACATATGTCATATATAAGCTCGTGTACTATACGAGTTGTAAAAATAATATTCAAACAAATATAAATTTGAAACACAACGTGAACGTGCTGCATCTGTTGCCATGCACGTGACTAGAAGATACTTTAATCAGTACTAAGTACACGATGATTATTTGTCCACAAAATAATATAAATATGCTCAGCTGTGGATTAATGATTAAGCTATTGAATACAATTTCTATAATTTCATAACCAAGACCACGGTCAGTGTTTGATACCAACAATTATCAAATATGGCATATTCAAAGAATTAATTTCCAAATGTAAATTCGAAAACTAAATCTAGCTTTTGATGTTAAAATAATATGTTTATTTAGTTGTTACTAATAATCAGGTAACCAGATTCATAACAGAGTCAATATGGCATACAGTAATGAGATAAAATCACAAAATTACACCCTAGTTCTATTGTTATACTTCATAGTTTCTATTTCTGAAACAAGTGTAATTGAATAGATCTATTGTTACGAATAACAATGGATTTTGACCACAGGGTGTGACGAGCGGGGTTTCTGAAAACCCCTGCTTCTACATCCCGCAAACAAAGTCCATTGTTATTCGTAACAATAGAAATTGATTATTTTTTAAATAGCATGAACATAAGAAATTACTAATAGTGTTCACTAAAAATTGTTTCATGATATTAAAAAAACATTTTAGGAAATTCCAATAAGCATCTATATGGAATACAAAAAATAATCCTTTAAATACTCTTTTGCTTGAAGGTATTTTTTTTATTCCAGTCATATGTCTCTATTCTAAAGCATTGATCTTTTAAAAAAAAATGGGGATTCTAACTCCCGTCCATATTGACAACTGTATACCAGGAGCATGATGTATTTTTTGTTTGTAATAAGAATACACG
This sequence comes from Mytilus coruscus, assembly GCA_017311375.1. Lineage (NCBI taxonomy): Eukaryota > Metazoa > Mollusca > Bivalvia > Mytilida > Mytilidae > Mytilus > Mytilus coruscus. The sequence goes on along the minus strand of CM029606.1, from coordinate 19,654,626 downwards.
AAACAGTCAACCTTGACCTGCTGATCCATATTAGCACCAGGATTTAACGGGAATATGCAAAACATCAACTTTGACATTTGTAAAATATACTCACTTGTCAAAGTTTGAACAAAGATACCCTATGAAAGGTTACTAGTGGGGTTTCATGTAATAAAAAATATTCTTATAAATCATGGTTTGATATTGTCAATAAATATGCTATGTTTTTTGGTTTTTTTTTTCATTTAATAATCAGTGTTAACAAATATAGGGTTTAGAATGGGGTGTAAGTTAGTTATACACCTCGGATACGGCGTGTCTGGATAAGAAACCCCTCCGGCCTCCGGCCGACGGGGTTTCTTATCCAGACACACCTATCCTCGGTGTATAACTATTACTAAAACAGCAAAAGCAAAAGTGAACGAACTAGGAGACAATATATAGCTTTCTACAAAAGCAGATGGTACATGTATTAGATACAATACAAAGGTAACAAAGAAACAGGCCGGTAACAACCGTTGCCGGATAGTTTTCTGCACGAGTAGTCAGGTCAAGGTCCGATCGAGGCGCTAGCCGAGGACCTTGACCTGACTACAAGTGAACACAACTATACGGCAGGTTGTTACCGGGGTAATCCATTTAAAATAAACAGAACTGATATTAAGTGAATGAAATGTTATGAAAACTGGATTTTGTCTTGTTATTTGATATATATATATGTATATATATATATAGGCATATATTTTGGATTTTTTTAATAGTTCATACATATAGGTGTTTTTATATGTCTCTGATAGTGTTGATCAGGATTTAACACGTGTCACTATATGATCCAATCGCAGCTTACCGTTCAAAATTGATGACATTAGTTGAATGATTTTTCTTCACGATTTGCTGCATATTTGAACATGTATTACATGGACACTTTTTATTTATAGGACCAATCGTGCATTGGTGAGTTGATAGGGATTTTATCTTTTGATTAGATTTGATTTTTTATATATATTTCCTGTCTTTTTTATTGAAATATAAACGTTGGTACCAGCATTTCTTTACTTTCAGCATTGTCCAGAATACTATTCATGTCCATATGTTGAAGGAAAGAAAAAAAACACTTACGGACCGACCATTTAGCTTCAAAAGGGGGTATCTTCTTTTCTGAGTAAGAACATTATTGATTTTTTCAACGCTATCACCCAACTATTTTCATTTTTTTTCGAAATTAGACGATCATATACGGTATACGGAAAATCGGGAATCAGAACATTATTTTGTCATCTGCTTGACCACAATATATTTTTTCTCATAAAATTGGGTATCAAAATATTTTTTAGAAAAAAGACATACCCCCCTTTTTTTTAAGTTAAATGGTCAATCCCTTAGTGTACTGATATGAATAGTAATTTACTGGAATTGTTTGAAATATAGTTATTGATGCTAACGTAAATATTTTAATCAAAAGACAGGAAATATGTCGGTGAAACAAAAGTTCAAATCTAATTGAAATTTAAAGTGCCCATGAACTCTCTGATCATGCACGAGTGATTCTATTCATAAAAGTGTCCGTGTAACAACTAAAAGTGTCCGTGTATCATCTAAAAGTATCCGTGTAACACCCGTTAATGTACTGTTTTCTATAGCTCTGCTGGGGTAAAGTCGTACATTTACGTCTAATATAAAGCTGTTAAAAGATCCAGGAAATTATTGATTGCATGAAACATTTTGCCAATGACGACAAATGACTCTAATATACACCATGTTTACAAACTGATACTGTTCTAAGGTTAAATTAGATCGTACTTTTGACACTGGTTTTCATAGATTAAACGAGATTGCATTGTCCATTTTTGAGCATCAACAAAACGTTACACGCGATGTCGTGCGAAGTACATCCCCACTCATTATTTGACATTGACGAAAAATTCAAAGAATCGTCAAGCAGGAAGACTTAGTGAAGACACGGCAGGTTACAGGAAGACTTAGTGAAGACACGGCAGGTTACAGGAAGACTTAGTGAAGACACGGCAGGTTACAGAAGTTGAGTAATAAATTACGAAAATTACGGACGGACAAACAGAAGGACGGATAAGGTGATTGCAGTATAACACTCTGTAAATTTACAACTACGTTTTACAGACCTGGCAACTATCCCGATTTATTGGGGATCCAGGGGGGGGGGGGGTCGTACGCAACCCTTTGATATCCCCCAAAATAATTATATCATGTTTTTTACGATTTATATGATTTTTTAGCTTAAAATCGTCCATTTTTTTCACAATTCGTTTTATGGAATTACGCCCCCCCCCCTTTTTTTCCAATGAGAGGTGTTGACCTGAATTTTGAAATTTTTTATTATATAAACTAAACGACTCAAAACAGGGATTGAAATGAGTTAAAAGGGTATCTAGGCACATACATACTCATTCAAACAATACAGTAGTAGATTAAAAACTCCTATGGCAATATAAGAGGAGCATTTGGTCCTCTTGAGCTTAAAATCCCCCATGGAGATTTTTAAAAGTTGGCAGGTATGGTTCTATCCTATACGGATTTTAAAATAGGGGGCGTAATTCCATAAAACGGAGTATGTCCCAAGTCAGGAGCCTGTAATTCAGTGGTTGTCGTTTGTTGCTGTATATTTGCTTTTCGTTCATTATTTTGTACATAAATCAGGCCGTTATTTTTCTCGTTTGAATTGTTTTACATTTGTCATTTCGGGACCTTTAATAGCTGACTATGCGGTATGGGATTTGCTCATTGTTGAAGGTCGTACGGTGACCTATAGTTGTTAATTTCTGTGTCATTTGGTCTGTTGTGGAGATTGTCTCATTGGCAATCATACCACATCTCCTTAGTTTTATATTAAGCTAAAAAATTATATAAATCGTAAAAAACATGATATAATTATTTTTCGGAGCTATCAAAGGGGAGTACGACCCACCCACCCCCTTTTCCCTTCTGGATCCGCCACTGCATGGAAAGAGTAATAATAAGTATAACACACGCACTGACCTGTAATTCTGAAGGTAGTATATCTAACGAAATGTAAACACTCTTAGATAGACGACAACTGATTGTAGGTATAGATACTCATACGTCAAAATTAACCATGCACTACTAGGTAATATATATACATGTATGTTCTTTATACAGGAAGTTAAACAGTTCTTAAAAGCTAAATAAGAAATCATGTTTTAATAAATTGAGGTACGTGACGCACAGTCACTCAAAGCTAGTATAACGAGATCTGTTTGTTAGAAATAACACAGAGAGACAATGTGCCGACGAAAATACTCATCAAAAATTTTATTTAAGTGCAATTGCACTCAAAGTGCACAGAGACAATCATTAAAAAATAGTTTAAAGACCACACATGTTATATTTCAAATGTATAGAACTTCTGGTAAAACGCAAAATTGAGAAATAAACTATTTAGTTTAACTAATATAATTAGATTGAAATGTGCATGCGTTTAAAGACAGTGTGTTCAACTCGGACACTTTGAATGGTACCAAATATATACAGAAGCTACAGGTTTAAAAATAAATTTGTGTCGAAATTTATGCTATTAAATATGGACTTCTTCAATTAAAAACTGCATGCCACAAATTTAACTTGGATGAGATTGTTTTACAATAATAAGAATTGTTTACGAAATATAAAATATGTATTCTGTAAACAGTATATCTTTTTAAATACATGTCTGTTAATATGTCATGATGGTGAATAGCCGTTATAACATTTTTTTTTCTTCTGAGGAACATCTGCTTGGCTATAAGGGCAATACTAATACACAGTCAAATCGGATTTGGGACATTAAGTCAAAGATCCATGGCTCATTTGAAATGAAATGCCCTTCATACAAGACTGAGTGAGAGGCTTTATGAACAGTAAGATCCATCGCTTTCATTTATTGCAAAATGCATGTATCAAAACAGGAAAATAAGAGGCCACTGTAGTTTATCAATATTCATAGCTATTTAATTCATTTGGAATATACAAACCAAAGCGTGAATGATAAATACGGTGAATGACAGTCTGCGAAATCAGTGTAAGCGTATCCGGCTGTACATTCATCACACGAAAATGTCAGTTATTCACCACAGATTCCAATTACATTTGTTTAACGACATTTTTCCTGAATTGGCAAATGCATTTATATATGGACAATATACTTTGAGTATATCTGTTATTCCTTGAATGACGCTGGTTATGTATTAAAATAAGGAGATGTGATATTATCCAATAAGACAACTATCTACAAGAGATCAAAAGGCGAGAATATAAACAACTGTAACTCGCAGTACAGCCTTCAACAACAACAACAACAACAAAAAATCTATGCCGTGTTGTAAGCTATAAAAGGCCACGACAACGTGTGAAGCATTGAAAAGAGTAAACCAACGGCCTGATTTATGCTAAAACAATAAACTAAAACAAAATGACAGACAGCAACACATGACAACCAATAAATTACAGGCTCCTGACATTGGGCATGCACATACAAAATGTGGCGAACTGAAACATATTTGTGATTGCCAACCCCACCCCTCACCTGGGATATTAGTGTATAACAGAAAAACATAAGAACAAACTGTAAAAATCAGTTTTAGAAGCCTTGACTCATCAGATCGACACGAAGAACAAAAAAAAAAAAACAACTTTCAAAAAGAAAAAAAAAAGACACAAAGTACCGATCTAAGATAGAGTACTCGTAGTTATTGAAAGCTAGTTGAGGTCAATTTCAGGTTTTCGACTAATAAATAACCTGTGGCCATGTTTTCAAAACAACAATATCAATCCATACACATCCATCGAAGTAACTTGTGACCATGGTTTCCAAAACTAAAATATCAATCCGTACACAGCCAACGGATTCAGTGTAAAGACGCCATAAACAGTCTGAGAAAATTATGACTTTTGTGCAATGCAAAATTCAAGTATCATCAGGATGAAGGATCATAGTAAGATAACCTTAAGGAATCAGTTCATTTGAGGTTCAATAAATTTATGTTGATCGTTTCTAAATATGAAGTAAGTTCACGAAAGGTTTAAATTGGCCCTAAGATTTTGATGTTTTTTAATCAGTCCAAAATACTACAAGTTTCTTTTAGAAATAGTTGTGATATTACTATAAATACAAAATACCTTCATTCACATCACATTGAAAATGACGAAGTAGTGACTCCTTAGGTATGCATTATTTGTGTTGTAACGTCAGTTTTGGTCATTTTTTTAATAATTGTTAACAGTGTTTAGCAAAATTTACTTTGGCCGCCACCCATGATCCAGAAAGCTTTTGTGTCTAGGGATTCAATGTCATCATTGGCAACTTTTGGTTACAGAACATTTCGAATCCTAGGTTGCGGCCAAGGATTTCCTCAAGCTTTTAGGTCCAAAAAACGCACAAAATCATCGTATTTTGACAATACATCCAAAATGTGCTGCTTTTGAAGCCAAGAATGTAATCTTATGAAGAGATTTATTTTAACAAAATAGTAAGGCTGTTAAAACAGACTCATTTAAGAACCAAATTATGGCCATTTTGAAGTTTTATGATAAAGTTGAAATTCAAGCCCATATTTGGCCTAAAGTGAACCTTGTCCAAATTTACGGTCTCTTTTAACAACACAACTTACTAATATACCATTAATACACAAATTACGTTCATTGAAATCTAAACCTCCACTACAGCGATGTTTTCCCGAATGACGAAAACATAGATTAAACAAAAACAATACACATATTAATATGTTGTATGATAAGCCAGGAGGAGAGGAGACAAGCATTAGCATAAAATAGATGCTTCTTAACGTATTTTCAAGTTATCCACACGAAATAATCAAAGCTCTACGTAAAGTGAAAAGTAATTTGCATTATGATGTATTGGTTAACAAATTTTCTTCTAATTGCATTTCATTTCTACAATGCTTATTATGTCAACAAACATTAAAACGAAAATAACGTTCATACACGAGGAATGTATCACATAATGCAAAATGTTTGTTTACTATGTTTTCTCGAAAGATCAAATATAAGGATTTACTTATTAAAACACTAACATGTGCCAAGCTACTTGAATTAAGCCAACATCAAGGCGTTAAAATATCCAATACCACTGCATACATGAAAGGAGTTCGTAACCACGTAAATTGTTAAAACGACTACAAACATAATAGCTTTATCACAAAAGTGTTTTGCGTAATGCCATACATGACGCCAGTGTAAGTTCTTCTGTTAACGGCTTGCGATATTTAGATTGATTGATTAATTTTTTGCTTGATTTAAATCCAGTGGCAAGTATTTCATGCATATTCAGGACGAAAATATATTTACAATCAATATAAATATAGGTTTTAACAAATACTACTGTACATAAGTTTTGACAATTAATACAAAAGATAGTTTCATTAAAGTTGGTCGAACGGGACTAAAGACTGTAAAGATAGACAAGAATACAGGGAATAGTGGGCAGGGACAGAAGTTGTATATTGTAACAGGCCACCGTTCAAAATCTTGTTGCAAGAATTCTTTAACCGTGTGAAAAGTAAGCAGTCTCCCTACGCGATTTATAATACATCCCGTTCATCCGAACGGACTGCTCTCTTTATCATGGGTCAGATGAGAATATTTTTATTTTCCGGATATCCTTTGAAGTACTTCCGATATTGTTTTTTATGTTTTTTATGTGAATATGCATTTCAAAGCACTTAAATATTTATACCTATCCATATACAAAAAAAAGTCATTTAATATAGTCCTGATAATACCCACAGTTACTGTATTTTACATGTACAATTTACATGTATAAAATGTCGAAAAAAACAAAACCGTTCTGTACTGAAAATTATGAAAGGGTTCAGACCCACAAACACTATATGTAGTTAACCTTCTGTGCTTCTAGTTCCATAGTACATTAAATAACAAAAGACTAACTTGTAATTTATACGTGTTTCTCGTTTCTCGTTTTTTATATAGACTAGACCGTTGGTTTTACCGTTTGAATGGTTTTACACTAGTACTTTTGGGGCCCTTTATAGCTTGTTGTTCGGTGTGAGCCAAGGCTCCGTGTTGAAGGCCGTACATTGACCTATAATGGTTTACTTTTATAAATTGTTATTTGGATGGAGAGTTGTCTCATTGGCACTAACACCACATCTTCCTATATCTATTTACAGTATTTTATATAAAGCTTGGGAAAATGACCCTTACATATAGCATTCACTCTTCAGATTGACAAGTTAATTAGTTCTTCCTGTGTAGAGATAATGCATCATGTATAACAAGTCCATAGACAGCTTAAAGTTAGATTTCCGGATTACCTTAATATTTAATTGTTGGAATAATTTATCATGTTGCACTTATGACAACTTAAAGCTAAAACAATGTTGATGAATTCATTTTTTTCCAATGAGAAAAATACATTAATTTGAAACGAAATTCCAAAGACAAAAAGAATAAGGATAATAATTATAATTAATAAGCAAATTGATTTTTTTTATAATGTTTCGTTTTTCCTTTAACAAATGTGTCTGTCTGGTCAATTTATTCACTAGGAGTACACAATCCGTAATAAATGCTTACCTTATAAGTAGAAATATTGCTTATATCATAAATACTTCAAAATCCACAACGTAATTTCTAGGCAAAAACCGTTCTGTGAAATTTAAACAAAGTTGCAAGAGTGAGTGTGGTTTCAAAATAGATCACTTAGTAGCGTGATGTAAGAACACAATTACTGACAATGAATGTTGGCAATTAATCCTAAACTGCTAAAAATGTTTCACTAACTGTTTCAACTATTGACTTTTAATTAAACGTAAATTTAGTTACTGGTAAAACGTTTTCTTACACGTCATAATCCCACTCCTTGGTCATTACATGAATGAATATTTTCCTGTTACATTGCGTTTGAAAATACCATTGAAACTTCATTACCTGATTGTATTTGTGGTACTTTTCATCAGTTGTTTACAATGAAAGATTTAACGAGTTTATGTTACATGTACCCTTAAATGTTTTCAAAATGTCAAAAAAGCTTAATTTCAAATGTAACACCCATTAGTCAATCAGAGTTATTGTTCAGAAAGGCGGAAGATACCAAGGGGACGTTCAGGTTAATCAGTCGAAAGGAAACTGACTATCTCATGGCAAAAAAAAAAATTACGACAAAAGAACACTAGTACAATTTATTCACTAGGAGTACACAATCCGTAATAAATTCTTATCTTATAAGTAGAAATATTGCTTATATCATAAATACTTCAAAATCCACAATGTAATTTCTAGGCAAATACCGTTCTGTGAAATTTAAACAAAGTTGCAAGAGTGAGTGTGGTTTCAAAATAGATCACTTAGTAGCGCGATGTAAGAAACTTTGTCAGAAACCTACAAAGAAAACTGAAGACTAAACAACACGAACCCCACCATAAACTAAGGGTCATGTCAGATTTTCCGGAAAGGGTTTATTTTCGAGCTGTTTAAATTTCGCGATATCTAAGGTCAAACCTGTTTGCAATGTGTTATTTTTGCGTTTTCTTGTCCACGACTCCACAAGTCTGCGGCTCTTTCTCAAAAAAAAAATCTTAAGAGTAAAAATACTCGTAAGTAATACACATTTCAGTATAACTTACGATCAATTTTAATCTTAAGATTTCTTGTGAAAAGAGTCGCTGACCTTTTGTGAAATATGAAATTTACGTGAGCGGATATTGTTAATGATTCATCATAATTTTGCACGCCGGTGTTAGTTTTTCTTCGACTTATGTTTTTTGACTTCCCTTAGGCTTTTAACATTCCGGCTTTTTTTATAGAGCTGTGTATATTCATATTTAATTAGAGTATGAATTATATAAGAATGACATATTGAAGATCATAACTATTAATAGGTTTCTTTTGAATTTGAATGTCGTTTGGTTGTTTCTTATTGACATACACCACATATATTTATTCATTTAAAAGTGTTTTCAAACTTGGTGTAACTGATCCAAAATTCATCTTTAAAAGTACACTGGCTAACAATATGAAATAATTAATCACAATCTGTATTACAAGTTCCAATTAACTGGTTTGTTTTCATGCGTTCGATTTCTCTTTTTTATTTTATATCGAAACCCAATCTCCGGTGTTGTTTCATTAAATGGATTTTTCCTTTGTAGTATATAAAATTTTTTGCAAGCAGAGGCGGATATGAAAATATTTGTTAAACTCCTGCTTGATAAAGCTATTATTAGTTATTCAATTTAAAATTTTACTTTTAAATTAATATTTCAGCATTCACCAAGCATCCAGCTGTTTTGTCACGAATAGATACAATGTGAATTAACAAACCAATTAACTATGAAATTCTTAACCTCAGAGTAGACAGGCAGAATTTTGAAATAAATGAAATAGGTATTTTCATATTCAGAACAAGGAAAGGCTTTGGTATACTTAATGTATAAATGTAAAATCTAGGCGTTTCATGTTTTTGGAAAATTTCCTATTTTAATCTACCCCATTATTTTACAAGTGATAAAAAGAAATATATTCTTAAAAAATGAAAACAACACGTTGAATAATTTCATGCGTCCGAAGCGCTTTTCTGGATTTACCTTCATCAGGAACGCTTAAAGCCGAATATTTGAAAGCCGAGGATGTATAAGTGCCGAAACAGTTGAAGAGCTTTATGACAAAAATATCTAAAAATAGCCAAATCCATCTAAGGCCAACTTTGCCTGAGGGAGTTGAAATCTTAGTTTCTTTATACATTTTTTGTAATTTCAAAACGGACATTTTAGAAAGGTTTGTTATAAATCATGTCAGTACTTAAATATTTATCTTTAAATGTAAGGAACTAAAACACAATAATAATAAAAAAAAAAATATGCTATCCACCTAGAGTTCTCGTGCAGAGAATTTGTCAAAAATGGGAATTATGTGGCTATATTACATGCTTAAGTACAAAGTTATCACTAGCTTTGACTAGTACTTAAAAGAAACCATAGTATGCTTATAGGAATGTAATAGACTTAAGTAGATCCATTATTAGACCAAGAGAAATTAATGTAACTTTCAGCCAATCTTTTTTTTTTTTGAAATTAATAATCAATAAAAGAAACATCTCTTACCTGAAAACGTTACCATGTCCACAGCGAACAGCAATTACTTATAGTGTATTTTTAGTTTGCATGACCCTACAATATGTGATTACTTCTATTAATTATATTATCACTAATTGTTAACATCTTCTTGGTGTTTACCTTGATTGTGTCTTGTCCACTGTCGTACACTGAAACATTAACAGTTTGCACCGATTTCTCCAAGCTACTGCATGATTGATAGTTTACAATACGTAAACATCAGTACTAAAAATAGCCTGAATTCCAATACGTATTCAGGGGTACTCTGTTCCAAGCCAGGAGCTAGGCCAGTGATGGTCTTTTGTCACGTATTAATATTTATCGTTTTATAGGTCGTTGGGGTTGACACCACTTTAACGTCTGTTTGTTGGTGTTTAATGCCACTTTCACTGAGCATCACTGAAGAGATATGCTAATCTGGTGCAGTTAGATTGGTAACGTATATTTTATTTCAGCGACAAATGCTAAAATATGACGGCCGTTTTTATTGTTTGAGGAAGCCAGGGTGTACTGAAAGAACCAACGACCTTCGGCAGCAAATGATAGCCTCCATTTTTTTTTGTTAATTCACAAATAAGAGATGGACAAAAGGGTGAATTTAGAGCTTGACTTTTGTTGTAACCATATGTTGGTCTCTAGAAATGATTTTTTGTGTGTAATGGGATTGTTGCATGTCAGTCATACCCTTCGTCTCTTTACACATACATATAATTAATATGTGACCCGCAATTCAAGCTTTTGGAGGTATAACGTCAATGTGAGAGAACATCTGGTTTTTTAATTCTGCATTATTTTCATTTTTACATCTGTCTCAAAAACGTGTATATTTTAGTGTCTTTTTTCCGTATTCTTTTTTTTTTAGTATATTGTACATTATACATCATATTTTCGTATTGATTTTTATTAAATACCAATAATGCCATAATACTAAATTATTCCCAATTTTGTTTTTATACTGGTGTATCTTCCATTATGACCAACGATTTGATATTAAATATTCAAGTGACATTTGTCGCTGGCATTTATAGGCAGTCAATTATTTTATTATATACGTAAATCAGTTAAATGGCAATACATGTATATTCAATTTGAATTATTAATTTTACAAAATGATATTTCGTTATGCGTTCTCTACTTTGATGATCTTTCAGACTTCCTAAGAACATGTATATTGTAAATTTTAAAGATTTGTGCAAAATATATCAAATTAAAATAATTGTTCGATTTGAGATTACTTTATTATTAAAAATGTCTTGGTGTATCTTCGTGAAAAACAGTTATAATAGTTTCCGAATCAATTGTATAAACCTGGTGAAATTATATATACAAATACTTCTTAAATAGTTTTTCTAATCGATGTAAAAACACTATAAGGGTAGGAGTTGTATATTGTTTTAGTTTTATACAGTGAACATTTTTAAGCAAAAACGAATATGCCCTACTCCAAGGTGCAATTTGATTGCTTTTTTTAACCAGTGAGAGTGCCCTTCATACTATGATCGGTGATCATTCTTTTATTTTGAATATCACTGAAGATGTCATATATCTGGTAAAAACAAATATTGCTCATATAAACCAGTAAGTACTAGCGTATCCACACTCTAAATTCATCATAGAAATAAACTTGCATATCCCCATACAGAATTACACATAAACTTGAAAGTAAACGTTTTTCTCAAATTGACGTTATACCTCCATAAGCTTGGAAATGTCATGGCGAGTCACAATTATAATGAAGGGGTCACTGCTATTTCTATCAAGAGGAATGTAGCTTCTGATAGGAAAAAAAAAGAAGAAAAGTCGTTATTTTTTGAAGCGTATCTAGGGAGTATTTTAATAATCAATCTAAAATAAAATGGCCATACGGTGACCTATAGTTGTTAACTTCTATGTCATTTGGTCTCTGGTGGAGTGTTGTTGTCTCGTTGGCAATTATACCACATCTTCTTATTTTCATATTGAGTTTATTATAGTTTGAAAAGAACTGATAAAACACATATTACATAATAGAAACTATATTTGATTACAAATTTACACATTTGCCCCCTCTCGGTTGAACGACCCGTATATAATGTTACTCCTAAATGTTTTGAGATTAGCAGAGAAGCAATATACAAAATGTTAAATCTTTTGTTTGACCAGGCAAGACGAAACGAAAATGTCAAATAATATATTTTAAGCATTTAAAAAAAAAATATGTAGATATTTGACAATTCAATATTTTTATCCCTTTTTGTCAGTTTGAATGTTCTCTTACCATTGGCCAGTGCCTTAAAGAATATTTCCATTAATAGTTCCAACACTTTATATGTAGAAATATAAGTTCTGTCCAGTATGCAGGAATGAAAAAAGCAACATGGCTTCCGTTAGGTGGAGTAGTTGAAAAAGTGTGTCGTATATTTGAAATGATACATTTTCTATTGTGATTTCTATCTACTTCCTGTTATATGAGGTTTTATTGTAAACCTAATATCTAATGCATTTAAAAAGCAAAACTTACATAATATCAAGTTTATGTCGTGTTCTTTTTCTTATGTATTTAAATTTTTTTCTAGGTGAATAAGCACGCTAAATACTTGTTTAAGAAAAAGTGAAATCGATATATATATATAGTGATATTTTATAACACTCATTAGCGTGCATTCTTAGACATTTGTATATATATATTTTTGTTGCGTGCATGCATTTCTATTGTTCTAAGATGTGCACTGTCGTAGATAAATTTAAATATTAAAGTAACGTGCACTTTTATATTTAATGAGAACAGTTTTGAGCTGTTTTTTTGTTTTTTTGTTTATTATGAAGGATTCCAGCAATATTATTTTAATTCACATAACTGTTATAAGGCTGAGTCATATAATCTTAGATGTTATAATGCAGGATTAGCTTTACAAATTTGTTTTTATAGTAAATATATCTATAAAGAAATACCAAACTGTGCTCTGCATGTGTAGGTGAAACACCCTCTATACGAATAACTGAAATTATATAGTGATATATACGTTGATTTTGATGCGTGTGTACTAAGTTGAAGAGCATTCCCTTTCACCCTATGAACCACTATTATATAATTCTTATAAAATTTCTCTGTAAAATTGATCATCTATTGCCGATTATGCTTCAGTGAAAACAAGGCGAAGCATCTCACACATTACTTGTGTCAGGTCTTTAGTATGAATAAAAGGTGATGTGGTGTTACATTGATGAGACAGAAACCCATCGACACAAATAGCCAACAGACATATAGATTTCGACATATAGTCTTAAATAAAAGACAGGTGTCAAGCTCTAAATCGCCCGAGTCTAAAAAGTTGAATAAATTAAATAGAAACTATTCAAGTATAGAAATTGTTAAAGATATGCAATCAACACCACATTCTTCAAATACCAAAAAGACACAAAGTTATGACATAAGACAATCACTGACGTATTTATAAACACCAATGCTTCTAATTAATTCTCGGTATCTGCTTCGAACTGCACGTATAATGAAATTATTATGCAATTCATCCAAATTATTTTGTCTATTCATACGTATTTCTTGGCAAGTCATTTGACAAATATCTTAATCTGACAGGATTGTCAAAATGCATGTATTGTTTCTGCATTAATTTTACTATTTTATTGTGGAGCATGTTATGGCAGTACTTGTAAGATTTCTTTCCCTGTTATAGTCACATCTTTTATAAATGATTGTTGATATTTTGATATTACCCGTAAATGTCTGCTTCAATGCACATACAGATGTAACTTTATAGAAACCTAGCAAGTTAGAGGTTTTCGAACAAAACGCGACGTTGGGCTGTGAAGAACTTGCAATGATGAGCGAACTTTTGATCCGTGTTCTAAGGCTTCATAGTTACTTTGAGATGACGACAAGCAATAAAAAGCACTTATCATTTGAGTAGGGTTTCAGCAAGTGCGTGTAAGGATTTGTGTCATGAATTGATACACCATTTCACTTTATTATGTCGAGTTCGATCGAGAGTTCCCGGGAACACCCGGACCTATTTGTTTGAAAAAGCAAAGTTAATTTTCTCGTTTGAATTTTTTTACATTTGTCATTTCGGTTGTTTTTTATAGCTGACTATGCGGTATGGGTTTTGCTCATTGTTGAAGGCCGTACGGTGACCTATAGTTGTTAATTTCTGTGTCGTTTGGTCTCTTGTGGAGAGTTGTCACGTTGGCAATTATACCACATTTTCTTATTTTTAAAGGTAAGAAAATTGGAAGATTAAATTGTAAAATGGTGCCAATGAAAGAATAAACAAATCATATGAACTTTGCTGCCTTGAATAAGCTTGCCTGTACTAAGGTAAATTACACAGAAAGGCATTTGTTTTCCCATTTTTGCTCAGCGAATATAAAAATATGAAAAGTTTTGTGCAATAAAATTATATCCCCGTCTAGTAGAAGAGGCTATATTGTACGGAGCCCTGTTGGTCTCACACAGATTATAAAGTGTCTTTTAAAGTCCTGCGCTGAAGATGTGTAAAGTCTAGCGCTGGAGATGTAAAGTCCAGCGCTGGAGATGTAAAGTCAAGCGCTGGAGATGTAAAGTCTAGCGCTGGAGATGTAAAATCAAGCGCTGGAGATGTAAAGTCTAGCCAATGCCAAATTTTTCCAAAATGTCTCTTCTGAAACTATAGGATAGCTGATGACAAGTGAGCAATACAACCTCATTTGAGTCTTTAGTTTGTCTTTTCTCAGTAAAGCTGATATATATACATGCAAGATTGTATGGCAGGAAATTGAATTTTGTAGCATTAGTACTATTCTTTTGTATTCTGTTGGAATGGAAATTCCTATTTTTGTACGGCCACAAATTTGTATGGTTGTATTATGGTGTGATTAGGTCATCGTTGTTGTTTTTGATTTTAATTTAACATTATCAACATGACAAATCATAGTTCTGTCTTAGTCATATCAACACCAAACCACCCTATTGTATGGGCAATGGGCAATTGGCGAGGGATTAGCTGTTTCATCATATGGTATTGACAACTCCTCCTAAACTGTTGGATGGATTTCAATGAAACTTCACACAAAGGTAATATACCATATGAAGATGTGCATGAATGTGCCAAATAAATGTGGTCGGACATCTTCAACTGGAGATATTTGGACTTTTATTTTATTTTATTTATTTAATTCAACATATGGTATTGACCTTATAAGCACAACTCCTCCTAAACTGTCTGATAGATTTCAATGAAACCTCCTACAAAGGTAGCACACCATATGAAAAAATAAATTCTGGTCCAATGACTTGAAGGGGAGATAATTGAATTTGGGCATTTATTTTATCCATCATACTTGTAAGGGCACCTCCTCTTAAACCGTTTGATGGATTTTAATGAAACCTCACACAACAGAGCAGTATAGCATATGAATATGTGCCTAAAGCAAAATAATTGACAGTCCAACATCTTGAAGGAGAGATAATTAGACTTCGACATTCATTTGATTCATATGGTATTGACAACTCCTAAACTGTTGGATGGATTTCAAAGAAACTTAGTACACCATATGAAGATGTGCATGAAGCAAAACAAATCTGGTCCAACATCTTAAAAGGGAGATAATTGGACTTGATTATGTCAGGTGTGTTAGTCCCACATAGCGGACAGTTCACATATTTTAATCATGTTTAAAAGTGGAAATCCTGTGATAACAATACCTTTAGTTTCTGACTCGCCTGTGACTGTCCGAGTCTCTAAAGTCGAGACGGCGTAAACTTTTATTAGTTCACCTGGTCCAAAGGACCATGTGAACTATTGTCATCACTTTGCGTCCGTCGGTGTCGTATGTCAACATCTTCTCTGAAACCACGGGGCGAAATAAAACCAGACTTGACAGGAATTTTTCTTGGGTGGATCTCATGAAATACTGTTCATTTTGTGCCGATCCGAAATCCAAGATTGCCGCCATCACAGGATTTAGTGTAACATAGAACCCTATTGGAAAATATGAAAACTGCTCTTTTTGAGAGACCTTATGACATATTGAATCAAATTTATGCATGAATGATTAAATGATGGCCCTTCATTGATTTTATAATTTATGTGCCGATCGGAAATCAAAGATGGCCACCACAGCCGAACATAGTTTAACATATAACCCTATGGAAAAAGCATGCAAAAAAAATTTCTACGGAGAAATCGTTTGACATATTGATTCCAGTTTAGGCCATGGCAAGACAAAATATATCAATGTTTCCTATTTCCCTACCTACCCTAATTGTTATCCCCTACCCTAAACATTTTATTGCAGTTTTTCAAGAAGCACTGTTAAAAGGAATATCTTTCTTAATTCATGTATAAATAAGTAAATTGTTTCAGAAAAATAAAATAGTTTGCCTACCTGCCTACCTACACTATTTTTCCTGAGTGTGTAATAGGAAACATATATTTTGTCTTGGCCTTGTGCATGAATGATCAAATAATGGTCCTTCAAAAGTTTTGTGACTTTAGTGCCGATCGGAAAACCAAGATGGCTGCCACAGCCGGACTTGGTTTAATATAGAACCCTATGGAGAAAATGCAAACAACTTTTACGGAGAAACCGTTTGTCATATTGATTCAAGTTTATGCATAAAGGATCAGATATTAGTCCTTAATAAATTTTATGATTTTGGTGCCGATCAGAAATCCAAGATGGCTGCCACAGATGGACATTTAATATTGAACCATATGGTAGTACATGTAAACTGTTCTTTTAGTTCACCTGGTCCGAAGGACCATGTGAACTTTGTCATCACTTTGCGTCCGTCGTCTGTCGTCGTCGTACGTAAACATCTTCTCTGAAACCACTGGGCCAATTCAAACCAAACTTGGCAGGAATGTTCCTTGGGTAGACTTCATCAAAGATTGTTCATTTGGTGCCGATCCGTAATCCAAGATGGCCGCCACCGCAGGAATTAGTTTAACATAGAACCCTATGGGAAAACATAAAACTGCTCTTTTCAGATACCTTTTGACATATTGAATCCAATATATGTCAGGACTGATCGAATAATTGTCCTTCATAAATTGTATTATTTTGGTGCCGATCGGAAATCCAAGATGGGCGCCACAGTCGAACATAGATTAACATAGAACCTATTGAAAAGCATGCAAACAACGTCTACGGAGACATTGTGTGACATTTTGATTCCACTTTATGCAAGAATAATCAGATAATGGTCCTTCATAAATTTTATGATTTTAGTGCCGATCGGAAGTCCAAGATAGCCGCCACTGTCGAACATAGTTTAACATTGAACCCTATGGGAAAAAATGCAAACTATTTCTACTGAGAAACCGTTTTCTTTTAAACCAAGTGAACGATTACATGCTCTCTAGAGCCTCTGGTTTAGAAACCATATTACAAAATGAATTCAATATATGCATGAATGAAGGTTCTTGATAAATTTTATGATTTTGGTGTCGACTGTAAATCCAAGAGGGCTTCCATGGTCAAATACAATTTAACATAGAACCATATAGGAAAAAAATTTACAAACAACTTTTACAAAGAAACTTTGACATATCGATTCCAGTTTATGGATAAATGATCAGATAATAGTCCTTAATAATTTTAATGAATTCGGTGCTGATTGGAGAACCAAGATGGTCGCCACAGGCCGAGAGAGTTTAACAAAGAACCATAAGGGAAAACATGTGAACTGCTCTCTTTGAGCATCCGTATGGTACAATGAATCTACTTTGTGCAGGAATGATCAAATGATGGTCCTGAATTTGACAATTTTATGATTTTTATGGCAACTGCAAATCCAACATGGATTCCATGGCCAAATATAGTTTAACATTGAACCCTATAAGAAAAACATACTTACTACTTTTTAACCAGGCTCGCTAGAGCCTCTGGTTTAAATGCATATATCTCACGAAATTTTGACCTGGGACCACCAAAATTCATTGTTAGGTGTACATGTCAGTCTTACGTATGTCAACTGACCTTGACCTCACAATCAAGTTTTTGTGATTATGTCAGTTTCATCGGCAGTAACTAGGTATGGTAGGTCAATATTTGCTGTATGAATTTGTCATAAGGTGTACATGTCTGTCTAACATGTGTCGACTAGGTCAGTTTGACCTCATTGTCGGTGACCAGGGTTAAGTTTTCGTGGTAAGGTTAGACTCTTAGTAACTAGATATGATAGGTCCATAATATGGTTTGCGAATGTGTTGTAAGGTACTGACCTTAAGGTCATTGTCATCGTCCAGTGACCAGGATCAAGTGTCCGTGAATAAGTCAGTAATTAGGTATGGTAGGTCAATCATATTTGGTGTGTTAATTCCTTGTAAGGTGTACATGTCGCAGTTTGACAGGTGTCAACTGATAATGACCTCATTCTCACAATCCATTTACTTTGGTCAAGTTTTCTTATTTTGATGCATTTAATGATCTAGTTTTGGATTTCTGATAAGCTTACATCTGTGTCCACGTCCATATTAAGGCGAGACATCTTCGTGAGAGTGTAAAAGTCAAATCCCCAATTCTTTGTGCAAAATGGATGATTAAATTCCTGTTTTATGATTTTGTCTCGCCTGGATCAAAGTCACTTAAGGCGAGACAAAGGGATTGTTTTTTATTGTCCCAGTATTTTATTGATCTAATAGGCAATAACACGCGTCTCTCCGCCATCCCTTTCTGTGTTTCTCCTCTGAAATCCTTTGGCGATTGGTAAATTTGGTATGGAAGATTTCTCAATGAACAGAAGAATATATTGCATTTGCGTCGTGATTCTTGTTTTTTCTTGCCAAATATCAAACTTTGTCTTTTTTTTTGCCAAACAAACCGTTTCCGTGCATGATTCTTCTTTGTAGTCCTTTGATGGATTGGTCTGATATTTGGTATGCAAGTTTGCCCTGATAAACAGAAAAGAAACTGCTGCAATTTTTTTTGTGATCATCGGACTTTATTCAGACTTACCAGACATTGTCCATTTCAAAATCCTTTTCCGTATCTTTTGACCAATAGGTCTGATATTTGGTATGCAAGTTTGTGCTAATGAATAGAAAATTTTCAGAGTAATTGTATAATTGATGCATTTATGTAGGTTATATCAATTTTCCTACTATTGTTGGATTAATTAAACCAACATTTTTAACCCCCTAATGATAATTATCACCCTTCCCTACGGCTATATCTACTTGCTGAGAGCAACCGTAAAAGTTGTCTCGAAATGGCACGTGCAGAGAGCAGAACTTATCAAGCGAGAGCAGAACTTTTCAAGCGATTCTCAAAACGTTTAAACAGTAATTACTACGTCAAAATTTTGATAACATATATATGTTATTTAAAAAATGTTCATTTACATATTTTGATTTCAATTAAAACGAAACTATTTAGAATTCCCGAATGAAACGTTCTAAAAACTAGCTGGACGTCGTTCTTATCAGTTCTGCTCAACGTTGCGAAAACGAACGCTACCGTTTCCCTATACAAGTATGTAAAATACCTGTGGAAAATGAAAAAAGAAAGATCATTGGTCAATTTTATTAAAATGCAAAGTCATAATATGGATGATGATACAGTTGGTGAAACCAGTATTGATATGCAAAATAACATCGTGCCGCTTCCCGCGCAAAAACGTTGGGAGAATATGATCGTTGTTAGATTTTACCCAGAAATATCGCCTATGAAGGGTGATAAACATATTATCTGAATTTTTAACAGTGAGATATTGTAAAATATCAACCCGCTCGAAAGAATATAAAGCTTTGTGGCTCGTTTGCTACGCTCACTAGCCTCCAAACTTCACATTCTGGCTCACGGGATGATATTTTACTATATGTAGCTGTCAAAATCCCGATAATATATACATATACCCACTGGCGGGGGACACATTTAGCTACTATGTAGCAATGCCAAGTGTTAAGGCGGTGGTTACAATGTAAACGTTTTATTAACTTGATTATCTCAGACACCTGGGACAACCATATTGGGTATGAAATGGCTTGTCAGCAAGTTGCTTTTCCCATAGCCTTGACCTCATTTTCATGGTCAAGTTGTCATGTTAAGTTTTTGGATAAGTGTTTGTAAAAAAATATGTGGTATGTATATGTGTGTCATTCTGGCAATATGAGGATAAACCCAAGGGGAAAATACAAACCCACGTACAGGGTAAATGCGTCAGTGGCAGGCCGGACATCCATCAGGACAGAAAACGGGGGAAACTGACTGGGACAACGATATATCAAGTCGAGTCGACCCAGATACAATGGTTGCTAACCTGGTGGGAAAAGGCAAAAAATCCACATTATGGAATCTCGGAATGAAACCACCCTGCAATTACAGGAACAACCAGTCCACAGATTTCGCAATGATAAGTCTGTAAACATTCCTTGCGGAAAGAATTCCGACCAATCAGAAACAAGTATTGGTCAAGGAGTCATGTTTGAAAAATGAGTAGAGATTAATGGTGAGTAGTTTCAGAGGAGAAATTAAAATTTAAAAAGTTTAACGGACGGACACAAAGTGATGGCATAAGCTTAGAAATTCTTTTGGGTCAGAATAGCTAGAACGGATTCCGGCTCTAACTGTCACGTCTAAGTAGAAAGAGTGTATATGAGCACTAACCTATCATTTCTAGGTGTTCCAGTCGGAGTTTTGGCAGGCTCAAAAATGTAGATAAGGTTTTCATGTGGTTATGTGATGATTTATGTCAGTTGCTTACCGCAGGTCGGCGGTTTCCTCCGGGTACTCGGGGGTTTCTGACCAATAAAACTAACCGTCATGAAATAACCAAAATAATTATGGAAAGTTATGTTGAACCCCATCAAAGTAAAAAATTGATAATGGAACACTAGTAGGACACTCTAAAATTGTGTATCAAATTCCTTCAATTAGTTTAAATATCACTACCATAAAAAAAGATAAGAATTTAGCTTTCAACGATGGGACACCATTAATCATGGGATAACGGCGATAACAAATTGTTATGCCCCGGGCGCGGTAAGTATGTGTTATCCAGATCACAAGGAGCAGTCTACGTCATAAACTGGTGTTGGCTTGTATTCTATGACGATGGAAGTGTGGTTGTCAGCCGAGAACCAGCTTATCTACGTCATATATACCTTTTCAATTTGAAGGGCAAGAAATAGGAAACTCGTTGTTTTATGATACTTATCCTTTTATGACAATAACAAATAAACCCGCCTAATTCATCTCGAAATAATTTGGAGAAAACAAATTAAAAGTTTTAATTATTGTTCAGTGTATTGAAGTAATCATGGCTCCATTATGATGCGGAATATGTTTCGCAGCTCAATATACAAGTTGGTAGCAGCATATGGATCTTCTGGTTTATCCAAATGATTTTCTCTCATAACAATACAAGCGAGATCAAAAACATTTTTGTCACAAATATCTTCAGGAAATAAACATTCCTCCAGACAAGCCTCAACATCCTCTGGTCGAACAGGACATAGGAAATTAAGGGTGTCTTCATTTCTCGGGCAGTTGTAGAGTATTACTGGACGGCCATGTACATTCCCTTCCTACTTACACGGTCGGATTTTGTGATGGTTCCAAGTATCTACGACATTCTGGAATTCCCTCTATAAAATAAAAAATTGTACAATCTAATTATAACATTTTTAAATTTTAGAGACAATCAATTTTGGTTATGTAAACGGATTGAAAAATTACATTCATAGATACATTTTCCATTTTGTGTAATAATACATGTACTCAGTAGGATATGTAATGGTTGGTTGTCCACTGAACAGCAAATAGAACATTAAAGATAGTAATGGTACATAGTATATGTTTATCACACCTTCAAAAGTTTCATGAAACAAAACTGGAGAAGATTTTTTTCGATGAAATCCCCGGTATAAAATCCATCCTTCTTGAAAGTTTGAAACAGTGAGATCCAGAAATCTGTATTTTCTCTTCTAAGTACACTCCACCAACTTTCTATACGCTAGTGTGGGCTAGTACCATATATGAATGTATTCCTATGATCATTTCGATGGAAAAACGTTTGCATCTGAGCTGTGTGTGTGTTTTCTGTCCCTAGGTCACCGCGCATTCTCAACGGTACGCTATTATTTCTTATAACAGCTATTTTTATAATATCCGGCAATTACCCGAGGGTCGCTGCTTGTTCTGTTAACATGTAGCCATACAATAAATCTGGAGTAACCGTCAATGCATCCATTAATGCAAAATCCGAAAGGCTTCAGTTTATCGTAAGAATCTAGATGCCATATAAAGTTTGGCCCTTGACCATTATATTCCCGTCTCTTAAGTTTTCGCTTCAATCTGTTATTAACACCACCAGGATTTAAAGCACGCATTAAAAGTCGCACTGTTTCTTTTCTTACGGTCAGTCCACTGTGCAAACATTTTAGGTGCATCCAGCGGTATCCATTCAGCTGTCCGGACTCTTGTACTTGTTCATGAATAAACATGGCTACGTCTAGTAGATAAGAGTAATTTTTCCTTCTGTATAATCCAAAGCTAGCCAACAGCCTTTTAGGTGACACAAAGAAATGCCAATCCTGTGTTTTCATTAAGGATTTGTAATATTTCCTTGTAATTAAGTCCAAGGTGAAAATACACAGAAATAAGTTGATCCCTTTCTTGCATCGTTATTTGCAACACGCTATAAAACACGATTTTACATTTCTAGCGATAGACTTTACATCTCCAGCGCTTGACTTTACATCTTCAGTGCTACACTTTATATCTTCAGCGCTAGACTTTATATCTTCAGCGCTGGACTTTACATCTCCAGCGCTTGACTTTACATCTCCAACGCTAGACTTTATATCTCCAGCGCTTGACTTTACATCTTCAGCGCTGGACTTTACATTTCCAGCGCTTGACTTTACATCTCCAACGCTAGACTTTATATCTCCAGCGCTTGACTTTACATCTTCAGCGCTGGACTTTACATCTCCAGCGCTTGATTTTACATCTCCAGCGCTTGACTTTACATCTCCAGCGCTTGACTTTACATCTTCAGCGCCAGACTTTACATCTCCAGCGCTTGACTTTACATCTTCAGCGCTAGACTTTACATCTCCAGCGCTTGATTTACATCTCCAGCGCTTGACTTTACATCTCCAGCGCTAGACTTTGCATATCTCCAGCGCTAGATTTTACACATCTCCAGCGCTAGACTTTACATCCCCAGCGCTAGACTTTACATCTTCAGCGCTTGACTTTAGATCTCCAGCGCTAGACTTTAGATCTCCAGCGCTGGACTTTACATCTCCAGCGCTAGACTTTACATCTTCAGCGCTGGACTTTACATCTCTAGCGCTAGACTTTACATCTCCAGTGCTACACTTTATATCTTCAGCGCTAGACTTTATATCTTCAGCGCTGGACTTTACATCTCCAGCGCTTGACTTTACATCTCCAACGCTAGACTTTATATCTCCAGCGCTTGACTTTACATCTTCAGCGCTGGACTTTACATTTCCAGCGCTTGACTTTACATCTCCAGCGCTAGACTTTATATCTCCAGCGCTTGACTTTACATCTTCAGCGCTGGACTTTACATCTCCAGCGCTTGATTTTACATCTCCAGCGCTTGACTTTACATCTCCAGCGCTTGACTTTACATCTTCAGCGCCAGACTTTACATCTCCAGCGCTTGATTTACATCTCCAGCGCTTGACTTTACATCTCCAGCGCTAGACTTTGCATATCTCCAGCGCTAGATTTTACACATCTCCAGCGCTAGACTTTACATCCCCAGCGCTAGACTTTACATCTTCAGCGCTTGACTTTAGATCTCCAGCGCTAGACTTTAGATCTCCAGCGCTGGACTTTACATCTCCAGCGCTAGACTTTACATCTTCAGCGCTGGACTTTACATCTCTAGCGCTAGACTTACATCTCCAGCGCTAGACTTTACACATCTTCAGCGCAGGACTTTAAAAGACACTTTATAATCTGTGTGAGACCAACAGGGCTCCGTAATATTGCATTCAACTTATCCGTCCGTTCGTCAAACAAATATTTCCGTCACACGTTTTTCATGTTCTACTAAACCGGTTAAATTCATATTTGATCACCATCCTTGCAGCGATGAATTCTAAAATGTGAGAAATTTTCGGATCTGTCAGACACCTACTTCCTGTTTGCCGGTACTTTGATTTTTCCTTGTGTCGAATCCATGAACTTAAAATTCACAACTTCATATTTGGTCAGCCGATTGACAGTGATGAGAAGTTATGTGTGAGAACTTTTTTGATTTGTCAGACACCTACAGGCGATACTGTAAAAATGTGTTGAAAGAACTTGTATTTTTCGTACTACTATAGCCTTCATTATAGTTTTATATGAACATCTAGATTGATTTATGGGCTGTTTTCTTTTAAAGACAGTTCGTATTTTCATATCCATATCTGAAATTGGCCTAAACGGATTTTATGGTATATAATTCCATCTTTATTTGAACACGAAAATTTAAATGGATTTATACGGAAAATGGGTGGACA
This sequence comes from Mytilus coruscus, assembly GCA_017311375.1. Lineage (NCBI taxonomy): Eukaryota > Metazoa > Mollusca > Bivalvia > Mytilida > Mytilidae > Mytilus > Mytilus coruscus. The sequence continues at coordinate 19,630,058 of CM029606.1, read as the reverse complement.
AGCATCTGGTTTATAGGTTATCCTTTTTTAGATAAATTTAAATGCTTTCACCCAACCAGATTGAAATCTTTTGAAACAAGTTTTTGGTGACAAATGCAACATTTCCAAGGCTCTTTTTTCCAATATTTTATGGCAAATAAATGCAGAATCTTTTAACGTAAACAGTAAACCATCGACGTCCGATGATTAAAAATTGTTGGGACGTTGCCCTGGTTAGACAAAAGAAGACGTTCAAATCAACAATTAGAAATTAAATCTATAGTATATATCCAAGTTTGACACATTCGTGAAGATTTATTTTGATTTCGCATTATTTTCTTACTCGCAGAAGTCACGGTAACTCTGTAGCTACAGTACAGTATGTGTGCATGTATTAAACTAACAGTTAGGGGACGACCATTTGATTTTCGGGGAAGAGTGCAGGAGGATTTTGAATTTGATGTCGTGGCCTGGTAAAAGCAGAAAATAAATAACCTTGCATTAGACAGGATGAAAATGAATATTCTGCAATTGTGTACAAAGGTGTAAATAGTTTGCGGGAAAATGGGCTCATGTAGCAACAGATGAAAATGAATATTCAATCCACAAAATATTCCTCCTGCACACCTCCCCCAGAATATCAAATGGTCATCCCTTAAGCTTAATTTGTCAGAAAGTGAGAAAAGAGGATGGCTTAACATTTGAAGCTCAAGTTATTTATTAAAATGTGAACTGCTACATAATCTCAATAAGGAATAGTATGTATTTGTATGTAACAGCTTCTAATCACACCGATATACAATATACAATATCGTTTTGAGGACATGAAACCTTAAGTATTGACTTGGGTATAACAATATATTAACCTGGTCTCCTTCCTCCGGCAGTTCAATACATACTGTTCATTTGGCTGTATCGGATGAATACGAATAGAAATCCAATTAAAGGGCCCGATGTATAAATACGCATCCACGTCCAGTAGGAATTGGGAAGTTGAATCCGAAAACTCGTGTAGGGAGAGCGATGTGCTTTTAGCAGGTTTAGAAATCGTTGCAACTATTTTAGGGGTCTGCAGGTGAACTGTTACAAGGCAAAGTTTTTGCCCGAATCCGACATATCCTCGTTTCCATCGGTTGTTTGGATCAGAATGTCTCGCCCTTCTTCCATGTCGACATTTCAGAATCTACTACTTAGTACATGTAATTAGATTTACTGTTAATTTGTTATCGTCCTGACAATTATGTTATATTAACAAATCCATCAATTCGACGATATAAGATAGTATTCTGTTTTATCATTTGAATAAGTTATGTGTCGTTTTTGTACTTTAAGTTTGATATACGATACTTAGTTTTATATTACAGAAATAATTAACCATGCTAAATTCTGAGAAATCGACAAAGAAAACGATACACCTTAATTTGCTTTGCTGATGTAAGAAGTAACATCAAATAAATAAATCTCTAAATTATTGAGAAAACTATAAATATATAGTTATCACATAATCATAAAACATGTCTGTTTTTACTGTAGATAATTAAAGACGAAAAGTGTAGTATCAGTTCAGAGGTAGGTATAATTGAGATAGTTATGTCAGAAAACCATAAACATTTGAAATAAATGTATACTAGAGAAACACTCTGACTTGTACTAATACATCAAAGGTTAATTGCTTTCAACAACTTTTTTAGAATTTGACTTTTATATATATGGACTTTAAAGGATTTTTTGTAAGAATGAAAATGGATATTACCTCAGTGAGACATAAACCCTTTCATATATACAAGAAAGACATCTTAATGCCACCCAACGTTCAACTTTCGCTATTTTATATTATAATTTATAGCCATTCAAAAATGTCTTGTTAGATCTAGTGTCTCAAGATCGTGTCCTCCAGTACTGCATATGGCGTTGCTACGTGAAATCTTCTTTAAAATCCAGTGATCGATATAAGAATGTATGACGGTATGATTTCACATCATCAAGTGAATCACTTTGGACTTGCTTTCAATTAATTCTTAGTTTTCTATGATATAATATAGATTTGTTTCTAATATCTATGTTTGTGTTTATGTTATATATTTCAAATTATAAGAAGATGTGGTATAATTGCCAATGAGACAACTTTCCACAAGAGACCAAATGACATAGAAGTTAGTTTAGATTTAAGTACTTTTCCAGTACTGACTTTTTTGTAAGTGCTTTTACATATCTTTTATTCAACTTTTTTTATTGTCATTAAACATTTACAGTATGTTTGTGGCAATAAAAATTAAACACGCAATAAACAACAAAATAACAACAAAACAGAATACAAAAAAAAAAATTCATAAGTGATAGATTCACAATATTACTATATTCAATAGCCATGTTGCAATGAGACCTCTGCCCTCCGTTCTAATGACCTTTTAAAAAAGAAGTCAAAAATTCTAACAGTCTAAAGGAAGCGGGGTTTAATATATATAATAATGTTTGTTCATTAGGGGAATGAATAAAATGTTCATCATCTAATTTTATATCATTAAATAGATTTTGTCTGATATTCTGGTTTTAAATTACCTCGAAATTCAGAAAGACTTACACCGCTAATCGATAGATTTAGATACATGTATATGTAAAGTTTATTAAAACTGGTTTAACTCCAGTACATACTCCTGTGCTTGTCCAAAGTCAGAAACCTCGTAAGTGGTTATCATGTGTCAGAGAGGCGAAAGATACCAGAGGGACATTCAAACTCATAAGTCGAAAATAAACTGACAACGGCATGGCTAAAAAAGAAAAAAGACCAACAGACTAACATTAGTACACAAAACACAACATAGAAAACTAAAGACAGAGCAACATGAACCCCACCAAAAACTGGGGGTGATCTCAGGTGCTCCGGAAGTGTAAGCAGATCCTGCGCCATATGTGGCAACCGTCGTGTTGCTCATGACATATCCTAATGTTTTGGAACTTGGTGGTTATGGCATGTATGTGTTAGTTTCTGTTTGATTTATTTACAACTCTAAGGTTGACCTTAGATGGATTTGGCTATTATTTTTATGTCCTTTTTTGGTTATGTATGGTTCGATTTGTCAACTCTTCAGACGTATGAAATGAATAAATTGTTGTTTTCATTTTGTTATGTATCGGAACTATTGAAATACCGTTTAGACAGGTTTGTATTGTCGAAGGCTGTATGCTGGCCCTCTAGATGTCTTTCGGTTATTTTTTCTATTTGAGGTATATTTATATCTCCTAGCTGTAAATAAAATAAGTCAACTCCAAATGATAACACAGAAAAGAACAGGACCCTAACATGCAATGATAAAAAATCCCGCAGCAGCTTCACACTTCATAAAGGAAATTCGTCAATTTTTACCGACAACCATGCACTATGTTATTAAAATATTTCACCCAATGAAATATAAATGTCTCATTCCGATATCAATGCGCACGACATACGTTTCGGGGCGGGGGAGGGGGGAATTCATCGTTCTGCTCAAAAAGATTATAAAGAAAGAAATATATGATTTTGATAGCATAAAAACCAAAAGGCATCGGGACTGGAAATGATAAAGCTTTGTGATACATGTACCAATAATAGGAAAGTCTTCCTGGGACAATTTAAAATACTTCGGTTTGGAAATACCTATAGCATTTATCTTAAAAAGTTGAAAAAGGACTGCCAAAACGTTTTACGATCAACTTTGCATAAGGGCTTGTCAAACTAAGTTAAATTAGAATCCGTGATGAATATTTTTCCCCATTATATAAAAGTGTAAATGAATTCATAACTCCAAACTTCACGACAATTTAGCAACATGGTAATTGGTTTTAAAGCTTTTTATTTTTATCAAAATATGTATAGCTTTCTATTGGGCTTGCGTGATTTATCTTTATTGCTTAAAAAAGAACCATAAACAGACACGACAACAGCCTATAATAAAAAGAATATGACATGCTATACTTCAAGTATCATTCCACAAATTCTACGCAGTATACCGGCTAGTTTTGTGGGAAAACTCAACGAACGTTCTTCTTGGGAACAATAATATATGGAGACTATCTGACACAAATCCGCTGTCCAGAATGGCATGTTCAGCATCATAATTAAATATATAAAGTTTATCATTACATTTTATCTCATTATTTCTAAAGCAATAATTTCAATTTTTGTTTTGCAAGATTATCTGAAGTTGTTTCCCTTTGAACAGATATTGACAATTTATTCAACATGCAATAATTATTCTGCTGCAACTATCGCACATGCAATTTGATAATTCTCACACCTTACAATCTCCAACAAGAAATAAGAACAGTCATGCTAAGAGAATGTCAGGAGATTTGTAAGATCTTTTTTTTTCGGCAGCATCCTGTCCGCCTTAACCCGAGGTTTTAGTGCTTTCTAATCATAACCGTATCCTGAGCGTCATATTCTTAGCAGGGTTATATCAAACAAAATAATCTTTTCACAACAAAACAAATACACAAGATTCCTGAAGCAAAGTTAGTGTGTATTGCCCAACTTAGCAAACGATCATTATAAGCTTTATAAACAATTACTGTTAAACTACAGATTTCTTGTAATACGTAAGCTTTATCAAAATATACTCTGATCGTTTTATTATCTTTTGTGAAAATCTCTAAATCTGATCTTGAAATAGAAAATCGTTTATTGCAATTATGCACATTTCCCTCCAATATATATATCACGAACTCATACGATTATCGGGGATAAAAAAAGTAGTCAAAATCACAGACATTGTCAAATTTACGGAGTCAGATTTTCATATAGGACAGATCCATTAGTATATGGATTATTATTTCATTCAACTCTGTATTGTATAGCGAAATGAAAATATGAATAATAATAACAATGTTGAAATAACCAGCGAGAGACTGAATGCAAAATTCATATTTTTATAGTAGTTTTCTTAATTATGCGGCAATAGGGATGCTTTGAAATTTGCAGTGATAAAACTTTGAAAATCGTTTGAAATTAATTGATGTATCTCTCTCATGCGTTCATGTCACTTTGGCTTTACATTTTAACATTTCGATTGTATCAGCTCTTAATAATTAAAACAACATTATGAATTTGGTACGTTCGAAAGTTGTCCTTAGATGACTATTCTGTTTATGTCCAGGGGCGTTTCTAAGATATTTGAAAGAGGGGGCGTAGAAAAAAATTTTTGGACCTTTTTTATGGCTAAAACACAAAAAATATTTGTGAAATGCACTAATGTAACGGTTCCTGACTTGGAGCATGTATATTTTATAGTTTTTTTTCTTTTGTTTTTTTTTTTAAAGGGGGCGGGGGTACGCCAAATACGCCCTCACCTGGACCCGCCCCTGAATTGTCCCTTTTGGTCATTACAATGTAAGCTCCTGACGTTTCTACGTATTTATGCATCATTGACATACAATATGTTAAGGTTTGGCGTTTCTGATGAAGTTAAATACAGAAAAGAACGTCGAATGCAAGAAATGTTTAGGTTTTGTTCTCAGATACCCTTTAATAGAAGCGCACAAACCCAAATATTTCAAAGTCAATGATATATATATACACAAGGAGCTTTGTGACCAAAGGGGACATACCGACGAATAGCCAAATGCATCTAAGCTCAATATTAGCGGAGGGAGTTGGAACCTAAGTTTCATAATAATTTTGATAAGTTTATCAGAATTTTATGTTATCAGTTATGTCAAAACCGAAGCACTGACTAACGAGATAAAGAAAGCAGTCCACCACCAGCGATAGAGACCCAGTGCTAGAAAATTAAAATACCACTTTATACATTTGAATCGCATTTCCGAATTTACCTTTATCGTTTGAATTTGAATTTTGATTAACAAATATGTTGGCTCAGGTATGCACTGACACGTCATTTTTTGTCGAAATGCGCATCTGGTACAGTAAAACTGGTACCGTCTAATGTTCAGTGAATAAAAATGTAATTTTGTACTAAAACTTACGATTGATACTTTTCTTCTGGGGTTCAGTCAGGGTTGAAGGAAATCCCTTAAGATCAAATGATAGCACCACAGGACCGAGTCCTGACAATATCTCCTAATCTGTTGATATTATGGACTTATTGTCCAGGGGCCAGTATCATGAGAAAAACGAATGCTTTACGAAAACATTACGATGGTGCTAAGCGTATCTCCAATCCCCTCGTGGGTTACTTTTAACAATTTTTTGGCTATCTTAGTATACACTTATGACTGGCAGTTAAGATAGACCTCTAATCAACCTTTCTGAAGTAACCGCCTTTGATTTTTAAGAGAATATTAGAATGCGCGGCAAAATCGATAGTAAAAGTCATCTGTGCGTTTACTAGAACGTTCGAAAAACAACAAGAAATGCAAACCTTAAGAAAGATGAATTGGAAACAATGCTGTTCGGTTATTGTTAATGGTTATTGGTGATGCCGAAATATGTATCAATGTTTAGAAGTAAAATATATTTCTGAAAATTAAGTAATTATTGCAATATAAGCCAATGAAGTAAATTATGTCTCTCAAGTATAGCTAAATAATTTCATAATACATAAAAATATAGCAGTAAATCCCACTAAGTTGGACATTAGAAACTACAAAAGAAAATTTTTCAACAAAATCCACTCTTACTAATATTAACATTGAGCTTGCTTCCCATAGTGAGAGGAGAAACATTGATTTTTAAAGAGAATTATCATACCGGTGCATCTATTGCTATGTTCGGATTGCTCAGGTGTTTAAAGTTCAGTTTCAAATATCATAAACATATGAGGAGATGAGCATCGAAGCCTGTAATTCAGTGGCAGTAGTTTGTTGCTGTAGTTCATTTTGTTTTTCGTTTATTGTATTGGTATATAAATAATCAGGCCGTTGGTTTTCTCGCTTGAATCGCTCTACATTTGGAACCAGTTATAGCTTGCACTGCGGTGCGAGCCATGACTCCGCATTGAAGGCTGTACTGTAAACTTTATATATATATATATATATATATATATAATCGTTTACATCAATGACTTTGGTCTTGGATGGAGAGCTGTCTCATCGGTAATCATACCACATGGTATATGTGGTTAAAGGTTTGTTCAAAATGGGGTAAATTTGTAGTATGGTAGACATCTTATCATAATGAATGAAATAGGGACCTTTTTCACATCAGGAACCAAAGACTTGAAAATTGGTATTTGCTGTTTCTCCGCTAAGCACGCGGCATTTAAAAGTTAAAGCAAAGACTGGTCGGCCCGGAGTCAGAATAATGTGTCAGGGAAGGGTGACATGTCTTCCTTCGAACTGTTACCTTGTGAGCTAGCTCAGCGTGTCGGTCTAGTACAAAGTAGGGTCCGTATTCATTTCTTATTATCATGTTTCATTTCTTATTGTAATGTTTTCGTCCTGAATATGCATCTGACCTGCCACTACGTTAAACAACCATCCATCCATCTTTCACATCAGGGACCTAATTTTAATGTTGAGTCGTTTACGTGTGAACTATAATGGACACTTTTTTTTATCTTTTGCAAAAATTGACTGTGAATATCATATTGAAACATATTGTACAAAATTTTTTGTTCACATAACAGCATGACTTTTTATTTGCATTAATTTTTTATTATGTAATATCTATTTCTTGTGAGTATTATATAATCAAAGTAGATCGTGTTGTAAGTAATTAATCAATAATTTAATGTCTTAACTTTTATTAAGCACTTTAACTTCGATTAATTTCTTCTGGAATAGCTACAAATTACTATAAAACTTATGTCTTGCACATGTATACTACATGTACGTCATGTAATAGATGTTGTTGCTACTAACAAAATACAAACCATCCTATTTGTCGGTTTATCTTTGGCACAGATAACTGTATTAACTCAATTTCTCCTATTAAAAAAGTTTCAAACAAAGTCATGCGAATGATACAAATATTGCGTACAATATCTTTCTGAGCTTTTAACTCTTGAAAATGAAGACATGGATACTTTACAAATGGGTTAATACATCGTTGATACACATCCGATAAAAAAATTATAGGTCCATGAACACTTATGCTGTATCCATTTTCGATGAATCATATGTTGCCAACACCTGTCATATTTCAATGATGAATATGTTGTTTTCCCGCAGACAAAACCCCAAACAATATTGCTTTTGCTAATGAATCACTTTATATAAACTACTTGATAAGGGTATTAGTTGGAATCAGAAATTCACTTGGAAATTCAACATGTACTCCAAAGATACTTACTAAAGAGGAAAATCCTTGACAATCATAACTAGGTTTTATGTTCCTATGGAATTTGAATCATGATTGAAGAACTACTTATATTTTGGCGCAAGGTCATGGTTTTCTCGGACTGTTATTGACGTCTTTACACTAAATCCCTTGGTTGTGTAATGATTGATACTTTAGTCTGGTATGACATGATTTATTTGTAAGTTGTTTTTGGCTTTGAACTAGCTTTCAGTAACTGCGAATACTCTTAGATCGTTAGTTGTGTCTTTGTCTTTATATATATATATTAGGTTTTTCTTTTGCTTCGTTTCAGTCTGATGAGTCAAACACCGTCTAATTTTTACAGTTTGTTCATATGTTATGCTGTTACACAACTGTTTGAGGTTTAGAGTTTAATGCTTATATACAAACATATTTTCCAACGCCAAGTGCTGACATAAATCATAATTTAGATTATACTCTTAAAGCGCTTAATTGTCAATGCACGCCAACAAACTGTATTTCTGTCTCATTGATATTTAGCTTCTGTAATTTATGAAAATATATAATGTCTTGGTTTGTTCATATTCTTTTCTATTGTTACTAAAAATGTAGTTGGTTTGGTTTATTTTGGGTGTTATTTTATTTACTTGAGGAAGATTATGTTCGACATTTGAACGTTCGTGAGTATAATTATATAGCAATATCAAAACATAGAATGACAACGATACAAAAGAAAAAATGAATCAAGCATTTTCTTTAAAATCATAAAGAAAAAGAGTTTACATTCTTTATGTGTCTGTCCCAAGTCAGGTACCTGTAGTTTAGTGGTTGTCGTTGGTTCATGTCTGTCATTTTGTTTATCGTAAATTTTTTGTTACTCTTTAGGCTGTTAGTTTTCTCAATTGAATTGTTTCATATTTTTCATCTCGGCGCCTTTTATAGCCGACTATACGGTATGGGTTTTCTCATTGTTGAAGGTGGTACGGTTGCCCATAATTGCTTACATGCACTTTATTTGAAATTTGGTTTGTAATTGTCTTTTGGCAATCATACCACATCTCTCTATCTTTATATTTATTCCGGATGTCAGGTTTAAACATTGGTCGATTTTTAACATTAGTGTACAAAAATGTAATGAACAGAACCTTTATACGATTGTGGCTATTACACAGTAGTCGTAGCTACTATAAAATAAACATCCATATAAGAATAAGGAGATAAGGTATGATTTCCGATGAGACAACTATCCACCAAAGTTAAAATAAAGTGAATGTAGGCAATTGTACGACCTTCAACAATGAGAAAAACCCATACCGTATAGTCGGCTATAAAAAGCTCCTACATGAAAAATATGAAACAGTTCAATTGAGAAAACTAACGGCCTAATTTATAACAAAACAATTAACGAAAAACAAATATGACAGACATGAACCAACGACAACCACTGAACTACAGGCTGCTGACTTGAGACAGGCACATAAAGAATGTGACGGGGTCAAACATGTTTGTGAGCACTCAACCCTCACCCTAACCTGGGACAATGGTGTAACAGCAAAACATATGAACAAACTATAAAAATCAATTGAAAAAGGCTTAACTCATCAGATCGATACAAAGCAGAAAAACATCAAACATAAACGCAGACCAGAGTGGCAAGGTAATTATCCATCCCTCATCCCTAACAACAAAAAGGACACTAAGTACAAATTTGAGAGTACTCGCAGTTACTGACAGCTAGTTCAAAGCCAATAACAACTCACAAAAAAAAAATCATGTATCTAAGACTAAAATATCAATCAGTACACATACAACATCCAATGGATTAAGTGTAGGGATGCCATTAACAGTCAGAGAAAAACATGACCTTGTGCAATGCCAACATAAAGGATCGACAGATTGAAGTACCGTTAAAGTGCATATGTGTATAACAAAACTATTTGTATGATTTTAATTTACTGAAAACAAAATCAATATTTATACCAATAAAAACAGTATTCAAAGATCTAAGTACAGTGTTGAATTGGTAACCTTTTAGAATAAATATAAGAAGATGTGGTATGAGTGCCAATGAGACAACTCTCCATCCAAGTCAAAATTTATAAAAGTAAACCATTATAGGTCAAAGTACGGTCTTCAACACGGAGCCTTGGCTCACACCGAACAGTAAGCTATAAAGGGCCCCAAAAATTACTAGTGTAAAACCATTCAAACGGGAAAACCAACGGTCTAATCTATATAAAAAACGAGAAACGAGAAACACTTATGAACCACATCAACAAACGACAACTACTGAACATCAGATTCCTGACTTAGGACAGGTGCAAACAAATGCAGCGGGTTTAAACGTTTTAATGGTACTAAACCTTCACCCTTTTTCTGAAACAATAGTGTAACATCACAACATAGAAAGACACGCTATAAAGTATCAACTGAAATAGCTTAACTCAATCAAAGGACATATTAACACCATTGAACATACACTGAACAAATAAATTTGACCTATGATACAATGTAAATACAAAATAAATAAACTAAGGGAAGAATAATAAAAGTAACATGTTATATCGGTATGAAATGTTAAACAATTTAAGAAAAACAATATGCTCGAACAAAAATATCAGCCATTTGCAATAACTTTAAACACAGGTAAATGAAAATAATTTTGTTGTAAAGGTATACGTGTACAGTTACAATAGAGAAAGGAAATATTTTTACAAAATAAATAATTTTGATGTTCATAGTACGAAGTGGAAATTTATATTAGTACCAAACAATAAGTTTATTTAAAGGATTGATAAGTTTACCCGGATCGTATATAAATTTCCGGGCTCGGTAAACAACATCACCGTAAAATTTAGGATGTGCTATTCCGTCTAAAATAAGTTTTTTTAAAAGGTACAGCCAAACTTGCAAACCAAATCTTTGTATCTATGGAAAAATTTAGTAAAGGTTTTAAGGAATTTGTGGTAACGAAATCCCTGACTTAATAATTTACCAGTAGTACATAAATTACGCTCACTGAAATCTAAAACGTCACTACAGACACGAGCATAACGAACGATTTGGGATATATAAACACCGTAGGAACATCACCGTCCAAAAAAGGAAAATCAATAATAGGGAAAGAAAAATCATCCCTTTTGTCGTAAATTTTTGTTAAGAGTTTCTGGTGTAAAACTGAAATATCTAAATCTAGGAAGGGACAATTATTGCTGTTAATATTTGATTTATTTAAAGTAAGTTGATGTGGGTAAGTTTCGGCAGTATATAATATATGCCCATTTCACTTGTCACTTTAAACGTACAAGGACTTTCAATTTTCTTTTTCATAAAAGCAACTGCTTATTTATGATTTAAGTTTTATAATACTAGTATTATGCTCTCAATCAATTTTTCTTTGCTTATTTATAAATTGTCCAAAACAACATCACGTCAACATTGAACAGACTCTATTTTTAATAAATAGAGTGTGACATAAAAGCCACGTCCATTATATGAAAATGAAATATATAATATCTCTGAGATTAATTTTGCTGGATAAAAAATACAATTAAAAAACTTCATTCCGGGTACAAGGTTCGAACTTCGTCTGCTAATATGACCGTTATGACACTCGTTACAAACGACTTTACGTCGGGCAGTTGGTCCGAGGACACAGCTATCGTCCTTTGTTGTTCATTGTAGATAGTCCCTATGGTGGACAGCATATTACTTGCAAAATTTTGTTTATATAATTTCCAATTTATTTCTTTATATTTTATGCAGGAAATATAAAGTAGGTGGATTAAATTATATGCTTCTAAATAACTTTGAGTGATAGATTTTTGGTATATTAGTGAATTGTTTTAGTTTAATAAGGTCAATATTTAGAATGTCTGAAGCTTTTTGAGATAGAGCAGGAGCGATTTTAAAAATTTTAATGCATTGTCTTAAAGAAATACACAACGAAAATAACTGTGTCCCCGGGTCAATTTACTACAGTTTTTATTTTTAAGTTAATATTCTTCGACTGTACTACCTACTTCTCATCCCGTAATTATGATCCAATTCAAAGCTTTGACTTTCGGGCTCTTTTACTTATCTACTTTTAAACGGTCGGCGTTATTCCGCTTCGACCCTTTTAAACTATATAGTATCATGATTTTCAGAAAGGTAAAATAACAAAAAACCTCTCCACACCTCGAATATCCACGTGCTTAAAAAAACCGCGTTCGTAATATAAATTCCGCTGCCGCTAATAGAAATTCACCTTCAAATTTTAGCACATTTCACAATTGTGTTAAAGGAGGCAATGCCTCTGCAGCTAGATTGTTCAACAAAAACGCACGTGGATATCCACAAATATTCCCGTGCAATGCCAGAAAATGACAAACCTGCTCCAGATTATCTTCAGATAATACTGTTCGGTCATCAGTGAACGGAAGAACTTTTTCTCTTTCCTTTTCATATGACATTACTTGAAAATCCAAAAGCCTCATATATCTTGTAACATGAACAAAACCGAAAAGTAGTATTCAATATGTAGGGCAAACTGGACGTGAATTTTTCAAACGAACACAAGAACATCTATACCTCTTCTGCAGACTTAAGAAATTCAAAAGTTTAATTTACCAACATTTAGAAAAACATAAACACAATATTAAATTTTAAAATTCCAACCACTTCAAACCGTCCATGCAGAAACAACCAGGACAAATCACATACAAAGTTTGAAGATTCCTGAAAATTTTGGGAACTTTCTTGGATTAAACGATAACAGACAGCGTATCCCCTAGGTCTAAATGACAATATCATGGGCCAAGGGAACATATCTAAAACTTCCTCTATTGATATCATGACTATTGTTGATAAAAGACAACGCAATCATATGTCCCATGGCAATCGCATTAACCGCAATCAATAAGATAAACATCGTTCTAATTTTACACTTGATGTTTTTATATTTAAAAACAATGGTAGACATCAATTATTATGCAAACTAAGTCAAATACCAATTAGTAAATTAGATAATATTTATAACGAGTATGATACAGTATCGTTTTTCAGTCCAAAATATGAGTGTACATGGATTATTACAGCCTTTTGTCACCATGGACTGTTCCTCAAATTGTCTAACCTGACGATCATAAAAAGTATTTCATAAAAATAAAATACATTAATAAAGGTACTAATTTTATTAATTTGTCTAGTATTTTTCTTGACTCTACCGTTCAAAACTTTATACCTCCATATTTTAATAACATAGAGCCACCTATAATTTCTTATTCGTATAAAAAACCTAGTAGAAGTTTAATTTTTAATTATACATCAGACGTCAGTATAGAAAATAATGCTCCTTCGACATGAGGCTGTGAAACATCAAAGTTTAGATGTGATCCCTATGGCCATGTAATTACAGGAGACCTCAATATCGTTCAAGACCGAGAAGTTATAAACTTTCTGAAAAAAGGACCAAAATATCGTCTACCGTCGAAAATAGATTGGGAAGAGCGTCGTCGGGTTATTAAAGATGTTCTTTCATCCTATTGTAAAAAATGGTGTAAACGGAAGAAATCTGACAAAAAGTCACTTGATTCCTATTTGAATAAATGTTTGAATATTGTTGATATTCGCATATCACATTTCAAAAATAATTTAGAAATGAATAAAAGAATAAGTAATACGCCTATTTCTAGAATTAAAAACAAAATTCAAGTACTCGCAAAGCGCCTTGTGTTCGTACCGGCCGACAAAGCAGCCAACAATGTGATGGTGGTATGACTTAAGGGCATACGATACAGTTACAGGGGAGGTAATGACGTTGCTAACGTAAATTGTTATTTTCGCGACGTCAAACTATGACTTATCGGGAAAAGATTCAGTTTTCGACTGATTTTATCATTCAAACTTATTTAACTTGAAAACGAGTTCATGGACCCTCTTTTTAAAATGCCATTTGGTTTGATTACGCGAGAAGATTATGTGTGCCAATTTTCATGAAAACGTAAATAGTGCAATTTTTAAATTTGATAAATATACAGCAAAAGTGATGTTTTTTCTACATTCATGAACATTTGATAAATATGAGTTATTTCTGAATAAAAATGTATAAATTTTAGGATACTTATAAAATACAGAAATTACCAATTATTTACCAAAAAACAATTTGTGTTTATCTTTTAAAACAAAAAAGTTATGTGTTTCTTTCGAAAGGGAAAATACGGCCACAAATCCGAATTTTGAGCAAATATACCAAATTTCGACCTCATTTTACTCAAAAAGTAGCACATGAAGGTATATTTTTTATTACATATTTGATTTAATCAGGTAAAAAATAGTCTATATTGAAATTTTTATCAAAATGTAAATACGGGATCAAAACTGTATCGTATGCCCTTAAATACTATACGGAAGTCCTTAAGATTGAAATTATACATTCAACTACATTCAAGGCCGTACGCTCCACAGAGAGTTATATAGTAAATAACCATTTCACAAACACAGCTCAGCCTAAGGCCTCTTCTACACATTTGAAGGTCCCGACTATGCACCTAAACTACACAAAAAATCCCGTAAAAATCGTTTCATCTCGGCCTCTAGTAAGTGTACTATACTAATAGAATTCCAGTGCTTATAACGAGTTTTTAACTTCTATCAAAGAACTGATCATTAATTTTTGTAATAAAACATATGAAAATAGTAGAATTAACCATTTTTGGTGTGTAAAAAATTCTTTGGATGTTTTAGATAAATTACGTGCTTTTGATGATCCTTTTGATTCGGTTGACAGTTTTGACTTTTCCAATCTTTACACTACACTTCCACACAATCTTATCAAACAAAAGTTTTCCTATTTAATTAAATGGTCGTTCGATAAATCTGATTGCAAATTTATTTACTGCAACTCATATAAAGCCTTTTTCTCAAACGAGAAAGGTAAATATGCTAGATATACTTACTGGAGGTGTGATGAGATGATTAAAGCCATAAATTTTCTCCTTGACAACATTTATGTACGTTTCGGCAATACAATTTATCGACAGATTGCAGGTATTCCTATGGGCACCAATTGTGTCCCTTTGATAGCAGATTTGTTCCTGTACTGTTATGAAACAAAGTTTATGTCCAAAGTCAGCCAAGACCCGTCTAAATTCCATTTAATTGATAAATTCAACAACACATACCGTTTTCTTGATGATATTTTTTCGTTAAATAATCAAGAATTTTCTAAATATACTGCCGAAATTTACCCAAAGGAACTTACCTTAAAAAATCAAATATTAACAGCAATAAGTGTCCTTTCCTAGATTTTGACATTTTAGTTTTACACCAGAAACTCCACACAAAAACTTATGACAAAAGGGATGATTTTTCTTTCCCTATTGTTAATTTTCTTTTGTTTTTTTGAACGGTGATGTTCCTCTGGCACCATCTTACGGTGTTTATATATCCAAACTCGTTCGTTATGCCCGTATCTGTATTGACGTTTTAGATTTCAATGAGAGTAATCCTTTAATTATTTATTCAGGGATTTCGTTACCACAAATTCCTTAAAACCTTTACTAAATTCTTCCATAGATGCAAATATTTGGTTTGCAAGTTTGGCTGTACCTGTAAAAACCTTGTTTCAGACGGAATAGTACATCCTAATTTTTACGGTGATATTGTTTACCGAGCCCGGAAATTTATATACGATACGGGTTAACTTATCAATCCTTTAAATCAACTAATTCTAAAAGGTTACCACCTCAACGCTGTAATTAAATCTTTGAATATTGTTTTTATTGGTATAGATATTGATTTTGTTATCAGTAATTCAAAATCGTAATAAATAGTCTTGCTATACACATATGCACTTTAACGGTACTACAATTTGTCTATTCATTTATTTTGGCATTGCACAAGGTCATGTTTTCCTTTGACTGATAATGACGACTTTACACTAAATCTATTGGATGTTGGATGTGTACTGATTGATATTTTAGTCTTAAATACATTATTTTTTATATGAGTTGTTATTGGCTGTAAACTAGCTGTCAGTAGCTGTGAGTACTCTCAAATCTGTAATTAGTGACCTTTTTGTTGTTAGGAATGAGGATGGATAAACACCCTGCCACGTCCGGTCTGTGTTATGTTTGATATTTTTCTGCTTTGTATACATCCACTCCATCTGAACATTGGTGGATAGTTGTCTCATTGGCAATCATACCTCATCTCCCTATTTTCACAAACTAACACGGCTTTGAGCAGCTTGATTGACTAATTTAAAATTAACATAGTTATACATCAAAAGTTAAAGCATAATTGATCCTTCACGTTCAAATAACTAATTTTGGTTGCATATAATAGGTAATAATTGCCTTAACTTCTTGGTAATACGAAATGTTTAACAGCTATGATTGAATTTACTCTCTGAACAACTGCAGAATCAACCTGTATTAGATGATCAAAACTTTAAGTTATATGTTATACTTAACTTTTGTTAACTGGTCGAAAGCCTAAATATAGATGTGAACCGTGTGGATATATTCATTTCCAACTATTAAAGAATAAAAAAGACAAAATATGAAATTATCTTTATGAAATTTATTTATTGTCAAAGCGTAAAACAGACAGTCGTTTTACCAGAAATGAGTTGAGCTCATTGATTATCGTTTACGAATCCATTACTTCTTATAAATTCTCTAATACTGAATCTGCCGAATGCTCCACAAAACCTCTTTACAAATTAGTAATTTCCATTTTATCAGCAATCACAACTTGGATTCAAAGGTACTGTGAAACTGTCTACTTTAGAATTGCCGTGAATCAGATGAGGATACCGAAGAATTCAGGAGATCTCTACAAGATGTTTTCTCCTCATACAAAAGAGAGGCAAAAGATATAAAAAAGTACGGTTTTCAAACTCATAAGAATAACCATATATTTTACTTTTCTTGCTTTAACATAAGTATTTCTAATTCATAACTTGTAAACAACTGTACAGTAGAAGTCTAACTTTTTTTCATAAATAAAGAATGTCTCACGTTGTAACAAACATCTTGTTTTAGAACGGGACAAATCCTACTACATTGTATGTGTAACTCCTGGTTCAAACAAACAGTTCTCTGAAACTGAAATCTTCAATATGCATTTGGACTTGATTTTTGTTATCGGCAACATTCGTTCCTTTTCAGCTTTCCTAAGGAAACACATTTTGCTTCTTTTCTTGTCAACATGATCTTGATTCAAACCAGACAAATTGCATACAAGCGCTTCCTGATAGAAACGAGAAAAGCCAGCATTATCATTTAGTTTCACTTTCCACTACATAGATTACTAGGTCTTCTCATTAAGTAATTCAAAGTTCGAATACAATATTAATATATCCAATACGTAGCTTCTGCAAAGTAGGTTGACCGAGATGTATGAAGAGCAATTTGACTACCACTGAACATAAAGGGTAAATAGATACGAACAAGAACTTTGCCTGATTACAGGTTACCTACGAGCCCTTAAAGAGTCACTGCAAGGGTACTTTAACGTGCAGAGAATGATGCACTTTCTCTTCATATGGCATCAGAATTAACGTGGTAAATATCTTACTTTCTTTCTTGCGTTATAGTAATAGCTGTTTTGCTGAGATCAGTGCTAGAGAATGAGGTAATACAAAGTTTCAAAGTATGAGTTCTTTTCAAAATGTTCTTAATAAAACTACTCTAAACTGACTTGTCTTGTTGTAACCTTGCTTTAAATAATATTAACAACGGACTGGTGCTCGATAAACCGATTGCAGGCCATGAAAAGCGGCAAGAAAAACTCCAATGTTTATGAATTAACATTGCCAAAATAGTTGATAAGAAAGAAATATAGCACGAGTCCCACCAATCATCGGGGATAAATAGAGTGCTCCAGATAGTATTCGTCGAGGTGTGAAATTCACATTAATTACAAATAAGAAGATGCGGTATGAGTGCCAATGAGACAATTCTCCATCCAAGTCACAATGTATAAAACGTAAACAATTATAGGTCAAAGTACGGCCTTCAACAAGGAGCCTTAGCTCACACCGAGCAGCAAGCTATAAAGGGCCCAAAAATGACTAGTGTAAAACAATTCAAACCGGAAAACCAACGGCCTAATCTATATAAAAAACGAGAAACACTTATGAACCACACCAACAAACAACAACCACTGAACAACAGGCTCCTGACATACAAATACAGCGGGTTTAAACGTTTTAACAGGCGCCAACCTTCACCCTAACCTGAGATAGTAGTGTAACATTATAACATAAAAAGACACACTATAAAATATCAATTGAAATGGCTTAACTTGATCAAAAAGACATATAAACAAAAATCAAATAAACATACATTGAACGAATAAGTTTGATCTATGACACAATATAAATACAATATTAATAAAAAGATGTAGCAAGAACATGTAGAGGTATGATATTCCCATTAAGTACGAAATTCCCATTTAGTACACGTAGTGGTGTGAGACTCACGTTAAGTACACGTAGAGGTGTGAAATAAAGTATATTTTGCGGTCTGAAATTCACATTAAGCAAACGTAGAGGTGTGAAATTCACTTTTGGAACACATACAGGTGTGAAATTCACATTAAGTACACGTAGAGGTGTGAAATTTACATAAAGTACACGTAGAGGTGTGAAATTTTCATTAAGTACAGGCACGTAGATGTATGGATTTCACATTAAGTACGTATATACTTAAAACCTTTACTAAATTCTTTCATAGATACAAAGATTTGGTCTGCAAGTTTGGCTGTACCTGTAGAAAACTTATTTCAAACGGAATAGCGCATATCCTAAATATTACGGTGATGTTGTAAACCGAGCCCGGAAATTTAGTAACTATCCATGTAAACTTATCAATCCTTTAAATAAACTTATTCCAAAAGGTTACCTATTCAACACTGTAATTAAATCTTTGAATATTGTTTTTATTGGTATAAATATTGATTTTGTTATCAGTAAATTAAAACAATACTTAATATTACACATATGTACTTTCACGGTACTACATGTACAATCTGTCGATACCCATAGTTTGGCAATGCAAAAGGTCATGTTTTTCTCTAACTGTTAATTGTGTTTTTTTTTATACTAAATCCATTGGATGTTGGATGTGTACTGATTGATATTTTAGTCTTAAATACATGATTTTTTTCATTAGCTGTTATTGGCTTTGAACTAGCTGTCAGTAACTGCGAGTACTCTCAGATCTGTACTTAGTGTCTTTTTTGTTTTTAGGATGTATAAGTACCCGTCCACGTCCACTCTGTGTTTCTGTTAGATGTATTTCTATTTGTATCCATCTGATGAGTTCAGCCTTTTTCAACTAATTTTTATAGTTTGTTCTTTTTGTACTGTTACAGCACTGTCCCAGGTTAGGGGGAGGGTTGAGCGCTCACAAACATGTTTAACCCCGCCACATTCTGTATGTGCCTGTCCCAAGTTATGAGCCTGTAGTTCAGTGGTTGTCGTTGGTTCATTTCTGTCATATTTGTTTTTCGTAAATTATCTTGTTATAAATTAGGCCGTTAGTTTTCTCAATTGAATTTTTCATATTTTTCATGCCGGGGCCTTTTATAGTCGACCATACGGTACGGGTTTTTCTCATTGTTGAAGGCCGTATGGATTCCTATAATTGCTTACATCCACTTCATTTGAACTTTAGTGAATATTTGTGGCAATCATACCACATCTCCTTATTTTTATATAGACGTAGAGGAACGAAATTCACATCAAATACACGAAGAGGAATAAAATTCCCATTGAGTATACGTAGAGGAATGAAATTCACATTAATACAAAAAATAAGGAGATTTGATAAGATTGCCAATGAGACAACTATCCACCAAAGGTCAAATAAAGTGGATGTAAGCAAATATAGGCAACCATGCGGCCTTCAACAATGAAAATAAAAACCCATACCGTATAGTCGGCTATAAAACCCTCCAAAACGAAAATTATGAAACAATTGAATTGAGAAAACTAACGGCTTATTTTATAACAAGACAATTTACGAAAAAGCAAATATGACAGACATGAACCAACGACAACCACTGAGCTACAGGCACCTGACTTGGGACTGACACATATAGAATGTGGCGGAGTTAAACATGTTTGTGAACGCTCAACCCTCCCCCTCACCTGGGACAGTGTTGTAACAGTACAAAGAGAACAAACTATAAAAATCAGTTGAAAAAGGCTGAACGCATCAGATGGATACAAATAGAAATACATCTAACAGAAACATATTTGTGAGCGCTCACCCCTCCCCTAACCTGGAACAGTGGTGTTACAGCACAACATAAGAACAAACTATGAAAATCAGTTGAAAAGGGCTTAACTCATCAAATCGATACAAAGCAGAAAAAACATCTAACAAAAACACAGACCGGACGGGGTAGGGTATTTATACATCCCTAACAACAAAAAGAACACAAAATACAGATCTGAGACTACTCGCAGTTGCTGACAACAAGTTCAAAGCCAATAACAACTTATAAAAGAAATGTATCTAAGACTAAAATATCGATCAGTACACATCCAACATCCAATGGATTTAGTGTAAAGACGTCATTATCAGTCAGAGAAAAACATGACCTTGTGTAATGCCAAAATATAGGTATCGATAGATTGTAGTACCCTGAAAGTGCACATGTGTATAACAATACCACCTAGTATTGTTTTAATTTACTGATAACAAAATCAATATCTGTACCAATAAAAATAATATTCAAAGATCTAATCATAGTGTTGAACTGGTAACCTTTTAACTGAGTACGTTTATACACGTAGAAAGTAAAATAACAAAAATACCGAGGAAAATTCAAAACGGAAAGTCCCTTAGCAATTGGCAAAATCAACAGCTCAAACACAACAAACGAATGGAAAACAACTGTCATATTCCTGACTTGGTACAGGAGGAGGAATGAAATTCGCATTAAATACGCGGAGAGGAATCAAATTCACATTAAGTAGTATAATACATAGAGCGGTATGGTTTTTTTCATTGTTGACGGCCGTACGGTTGCCTATATCCACTTTATTTGAACTTAGGTGGATTGTTGTCTCATTGGCGATCATACCACATCTCCTTATTTTTATATTGAGGTGTGAAGTTCACATTAAGTACACATTGAATATATCTGTTCTCGATATATTAGTGACACCCATAAGTTAACATTTATGTTTTGTATAATCAAAATGAATATAGAATTGTTTATACATATTTGAACGTAAATCTTTGTGGTTACAGAATCTGATATACAATGTATTTGATGAACATGATTACATTAAATATTCCTTCTGAAATATAGAAGTTAATAAAATATTCAGCATTTTTTACATGTTTGTTTTTCAATGCATAGTCCATGTGTTATTAAAAAGTCATTTTGATCGGCACTGGAAATGATTATGCGGTCAGATTTGTAAAGAACATTTTGAAGTTTTAAAATATTCATATTAATGTAACGTCAATCCACAATGCAGATTGCAGCATCATCATCAAACCATTAACTCGTTACAGGGATTGAGCTTACTGTTGATTACAACGTTTACGTGAAATAGACAGTGCATAATAAAACTGCAATTAAAAGAGAGATATTGTAAATACTACAGGAGCTATTTATTATTGATACATCTGTTCTTCTTTACTTTCAAATTACAGGTTTGCGAACCTCTGTTGGAAAAACGAGCAAAAACTTTTTGTAAAATGTTATCAAAAAAATTAAAATATGATTTTTTTTGGTTCAATCATTAACGAAAATGAAATAGTAAAATAACAATTTGCTTTTAGCAGCTAGTTTGGTTCAATTCTGTCAAAATAAGCTAAGAAACATCGCTGATGAATTATTCACTTGCAAGTGAATAATTTGACCTCATTGAATCCGTATTCATGTGACCTTCAATTTAACCCCTTAGCTAGAAATGGTGTTACGCATAAACAAGGCGTGATAGCTATTTAAAGGAAAAGAATGTCAACACTGAAAGTAAAACACGGGTAAACTATTTGGTTGACTGATTCGATACACAAAATTTATTCTTATACAGGTAAAACGATGATTAACATATATTTTTAACCATTTATATGATATCAAACAGACCTAGATAAACCCAATTGCACGTGTTCACTATCTATTTATATCTATATTTATGTTTATATCGGATTATTTGACAGTGGGCAGTCTTCGGAGGTCACCTCGATGGTTAATTACATGGTATCAAGGCTAAAATACACACGAAATGCTGATACATATTATCGAGTACATGCATAGTAAATTTTTTATTTAAGATTTTTTATAATTTGGATATACATTTTAGTATGTTATAAATCAAATATGAAAATTTGAGTTAAATCAGTGCACATGAATTCGACAGCTAATGCCCCTTTAATAGATGTAAGCCCTTGCGACTTACCGAAATATGATCTGGTCATACATGTAGGGGTTACTAGAGAAGTGACGTAAGTTAATTTAATCCTTGGAGTTATGTAAGACACTAATGATCGATGATTGAAATTTTAACTATACAGTTGTATTCCTCACACATGTAAAAACATAAACCTAAGACATAAATCAGATGTAAATGAAACTTTCACATTACAATGTAAATGGTTATGTAAAGAACTGATTGATAGGTAAGTGGTCAAATGTCAAGGTCATTAAGAAAACAGCCAAATGACTCATGAAATGGAAAATTCATGTAATTGGTTATGTAAAGAACTGATTGATAGGTAAGTGGTCAAATGTCAAGGTCATTAAGAAAACAGCCAAATGACTCATGAAATGGAAAATTCATGAAATCCAAATAACATACACCCAGTTTTTTTCTGGTACCAAACATTTGCTATCTTTTGTTGATTTTTGCTATTGATAGCAAGCGTATCTAATGAAGTTACTGAAACAAGCGTATCTAATGAAGTAACTGAAACAAGCGTATTTATTGAAGTTACTGAAACAAGCGTATCGAATGAAGATACTGAAACAAGCGTATCTAATGAAGTTACTGAAACAAGCGTATCTAATGAAGTAACTGAAACAAGCGTGTCTAATGAAAATACTGAAACAAGCGTATCTAATGAAGATACTGAAACAAGCGTATCTGATTAAGAAACAGAAACAAGCGTATCTAATGCAGTTACTGAAACAAGCGTATGGAATGAAGATACTGGAATAAGATTAAAAAAACCGTATCTAATGAAGATACTGAAACAAGCGTATCTAATGAAGTAACTGAAACAAGCGTATCTAATGAAGTAACTGAAACAAGCGTATCTAATGAAGTAACTGAAACAAGCGTATCTAATGAAGATACTGAAACATCTCATAAGGAAAGTAACTGAACCAAGTGTATTTAATGAATGTAACTTAATCAAAGATTTTCCAGCCAATCACGTTTTCCATTAATACATATACTATATACTTATATTATCGGAATATATAATTTGTACAAAAGAATGCGAGGGTCGCGGTTCTTTTTCCTGTTTCGTATGGAGTATAACTCAATTGTATATTTTCTGAAAATGTGCGCTTTTTGTCCCCGCGCAATGCGTTGCGGGGGACATGGAAATACCGGGCGTTCGTCCATCCGTCCGGCCGTACGTTCGGTCTTTTTAGCGCTCTCACGTGTACAATTCTTGCCAGATTTTTATTAAACTTATATCATAGGTTTATATCAGCAAAGTCTTGGACGAGTTCGAAAACCAATGCCAATCAATTATTTTTAAAAGAGCCCCTTGGAAACATTAATTATATTGAAAATTGCAGCCTTAGCGCTCTCATGTGTACAATTCTTGCCAGATTTTTATTAAACTTATATCATAGGTTTATATTAGAAATGTCTTGCACGAGTTCGAAAATCAATGCCGATCAATTATTTTTTAAAGAGTTATGCCCCTTGGAAACACTAATTATATTGAAAATTGCATCGTTAGCGCTCTCAGGGGTACAATTCTTGCCAGATTTTCATTAAACTTATATCATAGGTTTACATTAGCAATGTCTTAGACGAGTTCAAAAATCAGTGCCGATCAATTATTTTTAAAAGAGTTATGCCCCTTGGAAACATTTATTTTATGGAAAATTGCAATGTTATCGCTCTCATGTGTTCAATTCTTGGCAGAATTTTATGAAACTTATATCATAGGTTTATATCAGCAATGTCTTTGACACTTTCGAAAATAAGTTCTGATCAAATATTTTTCCCTTGAAAATATAAATTATAATGGAAATCACATTGCATTTGCTCTGAAGCCTTCATTTCTCTTATGATATTAATAAAAAGTTTTAAAGAAAAAAGAAGAAAAAAAGTGCTTTTTTATTTATTGCCCTTGTATCTTGGATAGATAAAATATGTGCAACGCGGGGACATTGGAACTCTGTTCTTTAATTGATTGTTCTTATCCTGTAATTTAACACTGATGCTTAAAAGTGGAGTTTAATTCCTGCTCATTGTTTTTGCTTTTAAACGAAACAGACCTTGCGAAAAGGACCCATAAATGAACTGTAAGGTAAATGGTAAAGTTCGGTCAAAATAGAAGCAGGATACTACGAAATAACATTTACATGCAATACGAGAGTATCACACAATTTTATGTTAACACCTTTATTTACATAGTGAAATTGGTGAATACAATCATGATACATTTCTCAATATACTAAATTTGCAGTAATTTAACGTTTAGCAGTGGTCCTTAATCCTAAATACATGAACAAATTCGCTCCATAATTTACAGTTATAGACATACATGCGGATAAAATAAATGCCAGCATTCAAAGGTTTCAAAAGTGTATTTGATTTTAATGGATATTTTTGTTTGCTTTAGTTTTGTCTCAGACTTCATGTAGATGTCTCTCCTGTCATTCGTGTAGCTGATGAATTCTAACATAATAATTTGTGCATACGTATCTGAGCATGGATTCCCTGAAAATGCAGTTAAACCTGACTTAATAAAAGATTCATTGATTGATTGAATTGGTCATGTCCTAGTGAGAACAAATTTTCACATTTGAAACAGGTATATGCTATTCTTACTTCATTCTTTATCTCAAACTTTTTCCCTGGCGATTAAAAGCAATTGAGGCAGAAGAATATATATTCATTATGCTTAACTGGTGAATATCTGATCTTAAAATTTATTCTATTAGTTAGAGTGATAGCACTCTATCCTAGTTAATGATAATATGTGTAAACGTGATTTATTCTGATTTAAAATGCAAAAACACCACACCAATCTAGCATGGTTTTTTGATAAGGATTCTCTTGTGAAACCCAAATACTAACAACTATGGACGACTTATTACAAGATTTCGGCCACGGACATCAGACAGATATTGTGATACTGGACTTTTCCAATGCCTTTGACATGGTCCCGCGGAAGAGACTCTTATCTAATTCGAAAGTTATAGTATAGATAGAAAATTGTGGACTGGCATAACTCTCTCACGAAACGATCTATGCGGGTCCTGGTAGACAGCGGAAATTCGAATTCTGCAGGTGTAGCACCAGGAGTACCCGCAGGGTATGGCTTTTGAACAATTTCGGTTTTGTTCCACATTAACGACCAACCGCTTACCTTTTAGGAAAATTCAAACACAGCAGGACCATAAGCTATTACGAAATGACTTTGAGTCATTGGATAAAATAGCCACAAAATGGGGAATGAGATTTGATGCGAAAAATTTCACTTATAAATCATTTCATTTTTATAAATAAGACAACAATATCCTGCAACAAGTACAACAAAATCTGTACCTAGGCGTTATTACTTCAGACGATCTGAAATGGGGCGTTCTTATTACAAAAATTATATATGAACTCCACACGAGGCTCCTTATGACGAAAACCCCGTCACTGCATGAAAAAAGCATATATAGGACATATCCGATTACTGTATGAATTCTCATCAATATTATGGGATCCTAACTACATCAAGGATATAAACGCACAAGAACGCGTCCAGAGACAAACAGCGAGGTTCACTAGCGGCGATTATACCAACATAGAAGACGGTAGTAAAATGAAACTAATGGATCAATTAGAAATGCCAACTCTCGAAACTACACGTCGCCACATTAAAATTGCATTCCTTTACAAGGTGGCCGGCGATTTGGTACCAGTATCTCGCAAGACACTGTACTCGATAATGAGAGAATAAAACGTAGCATAATATCTACATAATTTAGTGACTTTAACACAACTAATATGGTTGATAAATTTGTAAATAACAATAGCAGATGCTTTTAAATATCTTTCATTAAAGCTGAACAATACAAATAGTCATTTTTTGTAAAAACAATTTCAGATTGAGACAGACTACCTGACAACGTCGTATGCGCTAAGACAATAGAGAGCTTCAAAAACATTGTTTCTCTCAAATCGTTGGACTAATAATTCTAGCGCCTCTCTCCCGTTGTCATTGATGCCATATACTTGGCTCTACAATGTATTTATCCAGATGTAGATCCAGGTCCAGATCCAAACCTTCTATAAATCCTCTTTACAGCAAATCTGAACTTCCTGTCTCTAATACCATAAATAAGCGGATTAACGACACTATTGACAAAATAAGACCAGATAAATGTATAATACAACTGCGACCCTAACAAACTTAAATTGCAGTCAAAGTTCGGAACAAGAAATATCAGAGTAGCAAGGAGATGATGTGGTAAAGCACTAAGTACATAGGTAATTGTTACGGCACACAATGTTATTGTTGATTTTCGTGCACTATTCCCAGCAGCCTTTGCTACTTCCTCTTCCGATTTTAGTGTTACAGTATTTCGCCGTTGAGAGTCTCTAAATTTGTTGTTTATACGGATGTGTCTACCAATATGAATATAAATGACGACTAGTGTACCCGATACGATGAAGTAAAATAAAATAAGCGTGGCATTGTATAATCCTTGAAAATTTATTTTATAGTTTTTGAAGTTGTCAGACGTGAAACATCTTTTACCTGTTACTCCTGGAATTCCACTCTGTACGGTACTAAGACCCCATAAGATTGGGGCAGGCCATGTCAATAGTGCTCCAACAACTAAACTTCCTACACATAAAAGTTTTACCTGCCCAGTTCCGAATTGATCTCTAAACGGATGGCATATTTTTCGAAATCTGTCAATTGCTATGGCAACTAACGATAAAGTTGACGATATTGAAACAAAATACAGAATAGTTCTAAATACTTTGCAGAATACATCTGATGGGAAGGTCAATGGAAAAAATAAGTACACTATTACTAGAGGCGCCACAATCGTGCAATTTATAACATCCAATATGGCAAGAAAAAGTACAAATATTCTATAATTTGATTTCTTATATTGCCTGGAATAAATGTATAGCACGTGCACGTTGCCAAGGAGTCCAAATACTGAGAAACACACAAGTATTGCTATTCCACCATAATTTCGTCGAACAAGTTGTTCGTTTAGTAAATCTAATGTGACATTAACTCCCGCCAATTCATCCCTTATCCAAGCATGGCAAGTTTTCGTTGCAGTTGTATTTGATGTTGTGAAGTTAGCCATTGCTCTAAAAAAAAAAAAAAAAAAAAAGAATAAGAATAATAGTCATGTCTTTTGTCATTTTGGTTGATTGTTTAATTGGTGTATTTCCATATCTCTTTTGATTTAAAGATACACATCATTAATAATTGCAACTTCATGAAAATTGAATAAGCAAGCTAAATATATACAATGTGTGCCAGTCCTTATTCACTGACAGAGGTGGAAATAAAATTCTTTCGACGATCATATAGTTTATTTCGTTCTAAAACAATAGATCAACTCATTGGGCATTCAAATTGATTAATTGACTGTAGATTACTTTAAAACTGTAACGGATTTAGCAATTTCACGCATATTCAGACGTAAACAAGTTGTACATGTACAAACATATATAGAATAAGATTTAAAAAAATGTTTTGTCTTACGAAGAAGAAAAAAAAAAGAAAGAAGAAACATACAGAGCCAGTATAATCTTGAGTTGCACCAGCAATATTATGTCTTTTTCGATGCCTGCGAAATGGGCCCATATTTGTTTCGATTTATACGACTTTTTTCTGACCTTTTATTACAGAAGTCAACTTAAGAAGTAAATTATATCGTGTGCATTAGTTTCCAACTGACAAAAACGCTTAAGGCATTCTGATAATAATAAAATTGAGAATGGAAATGGGGAATGTATCCAAGAGACAACAACCCGACCAAACAGCAGAAAACACTTATTTTGTATTTTTTTTAATTTGAATAAAAGATGATGTCAGCTAAACTTCAGTAAAAAAAAAACAACCCAAGAATACAGAAATACCGCACAAGAATGCATCTGTTGTGCAATTGAATGTTCAACATTGCTACATTGTGTAACTAGACAAAAGCGTTACTATCAAACTTTTTTTTAATTTCTTTTTCTCTCAAAGATTGTTTAAAAAAAGGGTGCATGCACGTGTACCTGTGATGTAATGTTGTAGTCAAAGAGCACAGTAATTATTGAAAGCTGCGAAAATAATGATCAAACCTCCGAAAATTATAGTAAACCTGCTTTAGAATATACAGATCGGCATCATCATTTTGTCTTTAGAATAACTCATTAGTCAAAATGTTTATGCACACAAGCCTTCTTTGACGTTCGGTTCGTCTTTTTTTTTTGTAAAGAAACTTGATTTCGAAGCAAATCTTATATAAACATACACTTGTAAAATGCAGAGATAGAGAAAGTTAATAAGCATTCTCATAGAAGCGCCACGCATTCAATTTGCGAATATAGAACTTTGTATATTTATCCCGACGCTTTACAGAACAAATCGGGGATTTTGTCGTGGTGTTCATCTGTTCAGCCGTAAGTCCGTCAGCAAGTTCTCACAATGTTACTTAGTTTTAATTTGAACGTCTACTTTTTCGGAGGGTTGGTGGTTGGTATGCTCTGTCGTTTCTACAATATTCTTATCATTTTTTCTTATATTTTATTCAGAAAAATAAATTTGTTAAGCTTTAATACTTTCCATTTTGTAAATTCGAATTGAATCCATGTTTGAAGAAATAAGTTTTACTTGTCTCTAATTTGAATGAAACATTTTAGGTATTCCTACAGGTAGCTACGTTGTTATTTCGGGGAATGTTGCATGCAGTGATTTTGTCATGACTTGGTTAAGTGTTTCCGAATGAAAAACAATGCCATTTGTTTTTCTATATGAAGTTTATGTATATAGATATTATGTTTGAAGATGCAAATTTTGTATACAATACAGGGGCGGATCCAGCCATTTAAAAAAGGGGGGTTCCCAACCCAGGATAAAGGGGGGTTCCAACTATATGTCCCCATTCAAATGCATTGATCGTCCAACCCCCGGAACCCCCCCTCTGGATCCGCCACTGCAATAGGTAACAATATGGCACAGAATATTACTCATTCTTACAAAAAAATAAAGAAAAACAAAGTTCCTCAGGAAATTTTATGAATGAAGCGACACTTCTCCTTTCTTATTTACAAAATATAAAAGATAGGTCATAAACATCGGAAACTTGAAGGACAATACAAAACCTAGAAGATAGCACACTATCAACAATCGCCAGGTTGGTTTCGTGGTACAGACTTGTCTCGATTGCGGGGGATCATGGGTTGACATTAATTAAGAAATATGCTGCTTCTTGTCTAAACTCCTAGGACTTATGAGTAAAGGATAAGATTTATTTACTTGAATGTGTCCGGGTATGGTGAGGTGTCTTCGTGTGGACCTACTAGTATCACGTTCGGTTAAAACGGGCTTAGTGTGTCATACGAGTACACAGCTACTAGGGGCAAAATGTATATGTATATACATATTCACATGTTATCGTCCTGAATTAACTCGAATGACTTTGCGCCCGCTATCGGTCAGTGTCCCCGAATGTAACGATCGATAATGAATCGAAATATAACGATGGATTACCGATAGTCGGCTTAGTCATGAATATTCATGTACATGTAATATTGCCACTGGGCGTAAAACACAATCAATCAATCACTAAGTAACAATCAATGACAAAAACATGCGCAGCACTTTATTTGCGAACCTAAAAGCCTTTTTTGATAAGGATATATGTAACATATGATAATTTTTATTACAATAATCGTCAGTATTTATTATGACTACTAATATCTTTGCAAAGGCTAGACTGACTAGAAAGTATATTTATTTAGTCTAATTGTTTATGTACACGTATCAGATCATTCAAGTATGTAATATGCAGTATGAATCTAGGCCAAAAAGTATTATATTCTTTTGAGAGAATAAGAAAATATTTTAGTAATTTTGATTTCAATTGCAAAACCAGGGTACATAAATGCATATTAACAATTGAAAAAAATATATGTGCACATTCTATGGACGGAAAAGTATATACTCAAGTTTGAAATCGAATTACAAAATAATTTTTTCATGAAACATTTAAATAAAAAGATACCTCCCCGCCCTTTGCCACAGAAATAATCAGAATTGTGATTAAATCGCTGGAAAAGGTGTGCAAATATTGACAGCACAACATCTGTACGTTGTAATTAGTTAATCTACATTGTAAATATATCACATTTCTAGTTCGATCAACAATAAACTATTACCGGGTTATATCGCATTACATGTCTAGCCCTAGTGAATAATCATTTTACTCGAACGAGGAGATCAAATAGCCATGAAATCAATTTATTAATTTTTGACTTAGTATATATGTTCTAAATTATAACGTATTCATTTAATCGTTTGATTGACAGTCACATCAATAATGTATATTTGTTACGATCATTAAAAACGACCCCGTTTATACGTCCAAGAAAAGTGCGCTAATATTTTTTTTAATTGGAGTTGCGGCATGTAGAAAAGCAAGGTTTTACCCTCCCTCGCTTCCCCCTTTTTTCAACGGTGAACTTGAACATATTCAGCTGCATATACCTGGACAGTAATACATTCGGAATGTCAGTTTGAGTCCATTTAGAATGTCTCTGATCTGAAATACAATTGTATAGTTAAAATTTTGTCCTTTAAGCGATATGTATTAGATGTAACTAAAGCTTCTCATATCTGAGGGGCGTCAGCCTCGAAGTTATGGGAAGACTACATCTGATTTACATAGAAGTAATAAGTATTTTATCTTTTCTCTTGCTCTAAAAAGCAATTTGCTTTTGATAAAACATTAAAAGTGTCATGATCTCAAATTTTCCAGGTGCAGTAACACTTTCAAAACATGTTTCATTGTTATGGATTTGGAATAAATTAATTGTGTCTATTTTTCTGTCATCAAATTGATACCTTATCACTGCTTTTGAATGGCAATATTATGAACCCATGTACTATCTTATTTTTCATAGTTTAATTGCCAAAACCTTAACCGTTTTGCTGAAAATTGATTGCACTTCTGTGTAAAAGCATTTACAATGTAGTTATCCGTCAAATCGGGCTGTTGTTTTATTGGCTTGGATAAAGCCCGAAATAAAGTAATCTGTCAATTTTTTTTTTACGAGAAATGTAATTAATTAACTGAAATTTTTTTTTTTTTTTATGTTGCAGATATCTGGTTTATATTTAATTAAGTAAACCATCTGATATCATAAACATTAGTTGCTGTTTCATTGGCGTATATTATACCGCACATCTCATTTTATCCATATTTTCGTTGACCATTTACAGTGTATAATCAAGTTGAAATTAGTGTTAAAAAATATTGATTTTCAATAAAAAAAAATAATACTAATGTAGTTTCAGTTTAAAATCAGCACATTACAGTCTTCAGTAAAGCTTAACAATTACGTTTAATTAAACACGCAAATGGTCTATTAAATCGAATTATAAAATCATTCTTTCCACTTGGCCATTGTTGATGCTCTTAGCTTGATCAAAGTTCGGGAACTTCATAATCCGTAGTTGACAAATGTCAATTAGTCTTTGTAAATAAAACCACATTTTGAGTTTCATAAACCATTTCTATTGTATTTTACAAACAATACACCCGTTAAGATAAAAAGGTTATGCGACCGGTATTTTATTTCAGCTTTTTTTCAGGTTTATAATCATTTTAATTTAATTGTACAAATAACCATTCACATGTATGTTACACAATTTACTGTGTTTGCTGTTGAGGTTTTTACGCATAAGGAATTGACTGCGTGATTTGTGTTATTCTAAAGTTTTTTTCAAATCTTTTAATGACATTTAATCTTTTCTTTAGCTAAAAACTGCTGATATCAGTACCTTTTTTCATTTATATAGGTCAAGACGCCTTCATATTACTTTCAACATATCATGCTTTGCATGGACAGCGGTCCATGTGACCAGTTTAGAACCAGTCTACAATTGACACTGTAGCATCACAACCGGATATGGGTACCCCGAAGCAAAGAAGCAATGATAGTAAAACGTATCTATTCTATTCCACGTACAATTAAGACCTATTCGCCGTACAATTTACCCGCTTTATTTACATGAATTTCTCCGTGAAAACAAAAGTTTATTTCGAAATACAGTGTTGGTCAAGTTTAATAGATATAGGAAGATGTGGTGTGAGTGCCAATGAGACAACTCTCCATCCAAATAACAATTTATAAAAGTAAACCATTATAGGTCAATGTACGGCCTTCAACACGGAGCCTTGGCTCACACCGAACAACAAGCTATAAAGGGCCCCAAAAGTACTAGTGTAAAACCATTCAAACGGTAAAACCAACGGTCTAGTCTATATAAAAACGAGAAACGAGAAACACGTATAAATTACATAAACAACGACAACTACTGTACATCAGATTCCTGACTTAGGACAGGTGCAAACATTTGCAGCGGGATTAAACGTTTTAATGGTACCAAACCTTCTCCCTTTTTCTGAAACAATAGTATAACATCACAACATAGAAAACACACGATAAAACATCAATTGGAAGGCTTAACTCAATCAAAACGTAAATTAACACACTATGAACGAATAAATTCGATCTGTGATACCTGAAAGTAAATACATAGTTAATAAAATATTAGGGACAAACATTCAAGGCCAAAAAGCAAACAAACAAGTCCAAATAAAGCCATGGCAATACACCACCGCGAAATATTTAACCCTTAGAAAATAATCACTTTTGAAAAAACTGGTTTTCATAATATATACAGGTAAATGAAAAATAACTTTGTCGTTTTAGGTATACTATTTCTATCTATATAAAATCTTCCAATAATTAGGAATACCAAGAAAGGTCTGTCATATAAATACCTAATTTAACACTAGATACATAAGGGGTAAATATCAACAATAAAACTTCCCTGTACAGATTAAAGGAGAATAATCTTGATGTTCATACAAATGTAGTATGAAGAAGTGAAAATTAGTAGATATTCCAAATAATCAAAGCTGGTATACAGACAAGATCCATATTAATATAAAATAACAAAAAGTATTAAAAAGTATCAACAGGTCGAATTAAAAGAAAGTACGATTTGAGAGTACTCGCAGTTACTGACAGCTAGTTAAATGCCAAAACAATTAATGATAAAAATCATGCATCAGAGACTAAAATCAACTAAAACACATCCCAGGGATTTAGTATTTTAACGTCATGAACAGTCAGAGAAGACATGACTTGTGCAATGCCAAAATAAATGTATCGACAGGTAGTAGGATAGTGAGGAGCTACTTCTTAAGAGATAAAAATAACGTGTGTGTCTCTAAACATCCCGCCTCAAAAGAAGATACAACTTAGTTATGTTTTAATTTGCTAATGACAAAATCGATATTAGTGCCAATGTAAACTATATTCAGAGATCTAATTACAATATTGGTACGATAACCCTTACTTATAAGTTTGTTTAAAGGTTCGATGAGTTTACACGGATCACATAGTGATTTCCTCGCTTTAAGTACAATATTACCGTAAAATTTAGGATGTAAAATGTTATAACTTTGTTCTACGAAAACGTCAAATGACTTGTTGAAGGATAAATGTGTTTTAACAAGTTTGAACTCGTCACATGCTTATTTGAACAGGTCCGATTCTGGCGATTTGAAGAGAGAGGAAGCCAATTAAAGATCATACTCAGCTCTAAATAGTAGCTACAGTATTGGGAATCAATATCACAAAACTTTACTTGTCAGCAAAACGTAGAATATAATGAAAATAAGAAGAATCTGACCTTACCTGACTTCACATTTGTTTTCCACCACCTAGGGGGTACCTATATCTGGTGATGATGCCACACAGTGTTATATGCTTTCAACTATTTCATTAATGACAAAATTAATAACCCATTGGTGGCCTTCGGCTGCTTTCTGCTCTTTGGTCGGGTTGTTGTCTCTTTGACACATTCCCCATTTCCATTCCCAATTTTACATATATATAATGTGAAACAAAATCTAAAGTAAGCGCATATTCTATCTTTTGTTTTTACTTATTGTTGCTAGTTACCGTGAATGTAAAGCGGAAGTAGAGCAGCTGGTAAAATGGTCAACTCCGTCAATCTTAAGCCAATAATGAGACGTGTAGAGTTTGTTTTATGTACTCTCATTGTTGAGTCGTTTCTTCAGTACAAAATTTATAAAAAACAGGCAACATTAATAACGTCACTTACCATTTACTACGGTTATTAGCCTGTATCCCTGTACTATTTACGTTTTTTTTTGAAAAAACAGGGCATGCATTTTGACATTTTTTTTTTATACAAATGTAGTTTATAATATGAAGTAATTTAAAGATGGAGTTACAATAAATTGGTATCCATCGGTTGAATGGTAAACTTGTTGATTTTCCTATTCGCCTAACTCAAATTAATAAAATATGTGGTACAAGCAAGAATGATAAGCGATTCTTACTAAACAAAGGCTTAAAAATGGAAGTCAAAGGGTCAGGTTGAACATTAGAAAAGGTTAAAAATTTCAACATGGTGACAAGGGGCAGCAAAATCTTACACAAATTTCGTCAATCAAAAACGAAATTTATAGACAAAAGTATAAATATTTTAGCCTCTGTAAATTCATAAATCAAGAGACTATTTTCATATTACCGACCTTTTACTCCGGATTATATAATTTTACGACAGGTTACCTACTCTGTGGTAGGACATCCTGGTACTCGGTCAAGTAAGAGAAATCAAAAACAGTAAAATCAAACATATAAACGGTGCAATTTGGGGGAAAAAAATACTGTTTTCCGATGATTTTGTCGTGTATAGAATACACAAAACAGAACCTTTTCCCACCAAATTGTACCGATTGTAAGCTTGATTTAACTTCCTTAAGTTGCTCTTACTTGACCGAGTACCAGTATGTCCTACCAAAGAGAAGGTAATCTGCCAAAGGCATATACAATCCGGAGTCAAAATTCGGTAATAAGAAGTACACCACTAATTTATGGCCCCATTGCTTTCTATGTTAAATTCTTCAATTTCAAGCAGACACAGCTCTTTTGTCTAAATTTCAAAGAAAGTGACAATCATTGCATGTCAAAGCAACACCTTATGGTATATTGTACTGACAAAATCAACATACCTTTAATGGCATATAAGAGAGAACTGGTTCCCGGAACTTCGGATGTACCAAAACAGGTACTTCAGATCTGACAAACAGACAAAATGTACCCTCCTTTTTAAATTTCATGCATTTTTTTTATTATTCAAATTATAAGTCAAAAAGTGTACTACGA
Organism: Mytilus coruscus; assembly: GCA_017311375.1. Lineage (NCBI taxonomy): Eukaryota > Metazoa > Mollusca > Bivalvia > Mytilida > Mytilidae > Mytilus > Mytilus coruscus. The sequence continues at coordinate 19,594,239 of CM029606.1, read as the reverse complement.
TGATCACCAGTCATTCAGCTTTTATTTGATACCAAAATTAACAAAATATTCTACATAGTTTGAAAGTTACACCCATGCGTAGGAACTGTTTTGTAAAGATTTTTATTGTTGAATATAACCAAAATCAAGTCCTGCGTTGTAAGTTTGTTTCATTGTTCAACATTGTAACAAGCGTCAGGTGACAATGCTGATAAATAAAATCTGGATATTTTCCAGGTTTGTGATGACTCGAAACAAAACGTATTGTTTTGTGATTTAAGTTTAAAATAAAAAGACTTTTGATCTTGATCATATCTGTTAGGTAATCATGTCGTGATTGAATTCTAAATCAGCATCTAAACAATAAGGTTCAATTGTGTTTTAAACTCAATATAGTTTGAATATTATATCATGTACATCTACCAAAATTCTTTTTATTTTCAAATTTTAACTTGGAAAATTTAGTGTAACGATTAACAAGAATGGCTTGCAATAATTGCATTGCTAAAATTGGAAGTCAAAGCAAGGATTTGTATAGTATCTTAGTATCAAAGTATTGTAGTGGCACTAAATTAAAACAAATCGTTGTTTGTTTTTATTATTTTTTTTTATAAAGAGACACTCGTTACTGTTTCTCCTTAGTGAGTCCAAGCACAATATCCAAACATTAATTGTAAAATGTTATAATAAAACAATCGAATAAAAAGCTAAAAACTGAAATGTTGACAAGTTTTGCCTTTGAAGGATTATAGTTGAATACATATATTTAGCTGCATACAAATCTGAAAAAGTGTTTCAATTTTTTTTTTTTATCTTAAAATATCGGTTTTTTTTTGTAAGATTTGTCTTGTGTCATTTCTAAAAAAGATATGAACACAATCATTAAAAGCATAAAAGCTTAAATGTTGAATTAAAGAAAAAAATTTGAATGGTCCTATAACTAGTACAGTCACACTGTTTTATATCCTACTAGTGTGTGCTGTTCACTCATTATCGGTGCTGTTGTGGGGCCTCGGTGGCCGAGTGGTCTAAGTAGTTACTACTGTAATCACTAGCCAGTCAACACTGAGGTTGTGAGTTCGAACCCCGCTCTTGCGGGTGCACTCGACTCCAATCTTAATTGACTAGGATTGTCAGTTTTCCTATCGAAGGTCGGTGGTTTTCTCCGGGCACTCCGGCTTCCTCCACCAATAAAAACTGGCCGCCACGAAACAGCCCAAAAGCGGTGCTTGAAAGTGGCGTTAAAACACCAAAAATCAAAATCAAATCGGTGCTGTTGTATGGCTCTTATAATGACTTTATTGTATAAGAAAGGAAAAATATCTAAATAAATGTAAATGAAAATGGCATGCACAAAAAATAAATAGAACTGGCTAAGTAAAACATGTTTCAGTGAAATTTAAAGCGTACTATCAAATAATTTCATTTATAAAATACTGTTCGGCTTTTGTAAACGGTGTCAACTGCATAACTATGAACCAAAAATATGACATGCAAATGAATTATTAAATATAATGCACTATTCATAGATAAATGAGGAAAAGAGTCAAATAATTAAACTAATATGTATATTTAAAATATTGTTTTATGTTTTAAGTCAAATTATTTAATTAAATGCATATGGTTTGCCAGTCAATTCCCAATGGGCTGCTAATAAAACATAAATGATATAAGTGAACAAATTAAAGGATGTCAATAAAAAAGTATATAAAAAGTATATAATAGGAGACAGATTTTTAAAAGCACCTTTGTTTGTTTCTGAATCCTATAGATATTTATTTCATGTGTATTATATTATTATGTGATGATTTATCTGAATAAATACTATTTATACTAAGTATGTAATATTAACAAACAATGAAAATGATGTAAAAACCTTACCAGCATAGACACAGATATCCGTAAGATTAGACTAATGAAGTACATTCTAATCAGTGATATTGTAAAACTTTACAAACTTTTATATAGAACATTGCAATCACATGGTCTTAAACACATTACTCACTCTGACATCGAATGCCAATAGTACGTACGGGTAACAGTGATAGCAATCGAACACTGCCGATAGTAATACGTAAGGGATATCGAACATTTATTTTCACAGCAGCGTCATGCTTACACAGTCAGTTTTGTACAATCATGTTCAGCGGTGAAAACATTTTGTTTAATATCTATACGCTGTGCCGTAAAAACGCATTCATAAAAAGTTTGCGGAAGATGTGTTTAAAAGATTCTTACTCCCCAGAGACTCGAGTGTCTGTTTTTAACAGATATAAATCAGCAAAATGCAGGCTTGAAAATACTTTTTATTAACTTAAACTTTTTACATTCCAATCCGACTTTTTTTTTACATCAATTGAAACTCTTGAGTGTATATGTTTTAACCGCTATATAATGCAAAATGCAGGATTGAAAATATTTTTTATTAACTTACCCTTTTTAGGTTGCAACCCGACAACTCCTGCTACAAAATGATAAGTATATTGAGAAATATGTCACTTTCCAAGAAATGTATTATACAAGAAATATTATATATATCTGATAAATGCCTGACAGGGCTTATCATATATTGTTTATGTATACCCGACTTTAAATAAATCTTTTATGTTTATGCTTATATTGTCCTTATTTCATCATCCATATAAGAATAATTGTATGTTACAGAGAAGATATGCCAAAATATATTTTGAATTTTCCAAGTATTACGACGTCGTAATTGATAAAAACTTTTAGTTCTAGATCACAAAAATCTTTTCAAAATATACCTTGGCCTTGTCTTTACATGTATCAGTAGTTTATCAAACAATGAATTTCAAAATATACCTATTAGTTATTTATCAACAAAAGAAAATTCGACTATCAAGTTCTCATTGTTTATTATTAATTTAAGAATATATGTAAGAACGAATTCATGATACATTTCACTGAATATTTAAGAAATATCTGGATTGTTTACAGAGTATATATCTATAAGACCTTGTCTTTACATATCAATAGTTTATTAAACAATGCATTGATCTGCAGTATATATTATCATAAAAGTGTCTCAAAGTATGCAATGACAAGATAGGGTTCAAAATGCTTATAAAATGTATTGAATGTATTTAAATCTGAATACAATACAAACAGGATCAAAATAACAAAAGAACGTCATTTTATTTAATGTCATAACAAGCACATGAACAATTGCAAATGATTATATCTTCAAGTTATAAGAAAATACGATGTGGTATCATAATTGTCAATACAACACCAGGAAGATCTAGCAAGTGTCCTATATCAGTTGACGATTATTATCTTTGCATAATTCAATTCAATACACCATCTAGTGAATTAAGTTTAAATAGCATTGAAATGGGGAAACATTTTTTTTTCAAACCAGTTTATGCATTGTTGTTGAATTTGCAATGAACAATATTTCCATGTTGAGCAAAAGAGATTTAGTTACATACGGAATTTATTCTCTTCATTCTATTCGATAAACATAAAAAAAAATTGGTTGGGAAAAGTGCCTATCGAGGCTTGGCGAGTGTATACTAATATAACCTAACCAGAATCGAATATGTTTCTACATAAATAATGTAAAAAATACAGTAGTTGGTATTGTTTTTATGCAAGGGAGGATTGAAAATGTAATTTAATAGGTTGAAATTGCTTTAAAAAAATGGAATTGATATTTTATTTATTTGTGAAAATTAAAAGCCTTCATATCAATTGTTTCATACATTATGAAATAAGGAGATATCAAGTTGTATGATTGCCAATAAGACAACTATCCAACAAAGTTCAAATAACATGGATTTAAGCAACTATAGGTCACTGTACGGCCTTCAACATTAAGCAAACCCATACCGTATAGTCAGCTATAAAATGGCCCGAATTGACAAACTGTGAAACGAAATATGCCTGTAAAGCAGTTCACCTTTCCATTACTACGGACAATAGTGGAACAGCACAACATAAGAACAAACTGTAAAAATCAGTTGGAAATGGCTTAACTCACCAGGTCGGCATGAATCACGAAAAAAAAACGGCATTCAACATTGAGCAAACCCATACCGTATAGTCAGCTATAAAAAAGCCCGAAATGACAAAATGTGAAATGAAAGAAACACTGAGTTACAGATTCCTTACTTGGGACAGCCACATAAAGAATTAATTGATGTGGTGGGGTTAAATATGTCTGTAAAGCAGTTCACCTTTCCCTTACTACGGACAATAGTGGAACAGCACAACATAAGAACAAACTGTAAAAATCAGTTGGAAATGGCTTAACTCACCAGGTCGGCATGAATCACAAAAAAAAAAAAAAAAAACCAACAACAACAACAACTACTACATATGTAACTTAAAGACGAAAGACACAAAGTACCGATCTAAGAGTACTTTTTAGTACTTGCAGTTGCTAAGAGCTAGTTCAAAGTCAATAACAATTACCCAATACAAGAATAAGGATTGGAAACGGGGAATGTGTAAAAGAGACAACAACCCGAAAAAGAGCAGAAAACAGTTTAAGGCCCCCGATTTAGCTCTCCCAGACTAAAGTATCAGTCAGTACACATCCAACGGATTTACGGTAAAGACCGTTGTACATCACTATTATTATACATTTTTACTCATAGTTTAATTGAGAGAACTAATATATATATATAATGTGAATGCTGGACTATGTCAATGTGTTTTGCATGATTATATTTATGTATATCAAATAGTAGGTATTTAATTTATGTTACACATTTTTAAATTCTCCCTCGCCCTGCTCGTTCGAATTTAAAGTTTTCTCTTGCGATTCAATTTTTTATTTACTTAAGGCCAGACATTTTTTATTATCTGTTTAACGAGATCCGCCGACTCCACCTTTCCCGATTTCAGAATAAAAATAAAAGTAGTGCTTCTTATTTTATTTTTATTTTCCCGCCGACTGTAACGAAATCCTCAGAACAAAATAAAACCTGTATAAATCGGTAATATTTAATTTTACCAAGTCGATGAAACAGCAATTTTCATTAAAAAGTAAAGAAATTCAAGGCAGAAACGATATTTTTTCTTCAAAAAAGACTTTTAAGCCGGTGGCATGTTTTTCATACTTGTTTAATACACGAGAGCGTACATCAAATCATTCTAACTTTCTGCAAAATCAGTTATTACTTCATCAGAACTTGATGAAATTAGCCAGGAGTAAACTTATTATCCATGTATTGCATTAAAAACGTCATATTCCTTTCCAAATAGCGTATCAAACATCGTTTATTTTTGTAAATTTTACTTCGTCCGACATTTATATTATTGGGCATATTATTCTAGAACTACGGATCGAAGTCGGGATTTCATCGGAAACGGACCCGCTATGACCGAAATCCGGATTCTTGCGATAATTTCTTTTGAAATAAAGATTATTTATTTATTTATTTTATCTAATTAAATGCCAGATACGATGTATTGGCTCGAGGCGCAATACGACTGTAATAGGACATAATACAGGATTAATACGAAAAAACACCAATTTTATGACACCTTTATTAACTAAAGACTTAAAAATAACCACCAAAAGCTGACTAAGGATAAACACGACTGTAGGAAGACTCATACAGGATCAATATGAACTATTTTTGTAAATTATCATTTTAATGCAAGGAATGTCGAATAACTCTAAATAATACTAATGTGCGATGAAATACCCTTTTATTCACCGGTAAAAAAACCTTTGAGCCTCTCGATTATTACACGAGTAATCTCCTATCCAAATGAAGTCACTGACTTATGTGAACAAAATGGCAACGTCCAAGTAAGAACTGGTCCGTGGTCTGGAGTGACGAAGAAACAAGTGTTTGAAATCCATCTGGTGCCGAGGATAGCTTGCAAACGGCCCTTTTCAGGGCCACCAATTCTTTACAGTAAAAGTCTTCATTTGTTGTACATATGAGGCATTTTAAGTCTCAAAATATTTTCTGACGTAAGTGTTTTGACAAATTATTTGTTACTACAGTAGAACATGTACAAGAGCTTCTTTCACATGTATTTTCAATGGTTTGAAGGGCCTTTTGGTGTAATAAAACAAATCAATCCTACACATTTCTCTCACTTTGGACTGTGACCTCAGAGAAATAATCTTTCATTGTTGACAATTCTGGATATTCACACTTTCTACCGTTCATAATTGTATATACGCAAAGAAAAAAATAATATAACATATGATAAATAACAACAACCCTAAAATCAAATATGTTGAAATCTAATATTTGCGCGTAAAACACACATCCATTTTCTGACACCTTTTTGACCAAAAAAGTTAAAATCCAGTATAAAGACAAGTAAAAATTCTGTATTAACCAGCTTTTCTGTATTAGACCTGTATTAATGATAAGGTCTCAGTCACATGGAATCGTATTAAATGGACAATTTATAATGTATTTTAAGTCATTGGTTAATATAGTACCATCATGAAAACCCACCCGTAAAAACCGCCAAAAACATTTCTCGTGCCCCATGCAACTTACACCAAACTTTATAAATAGTAAGTACTGTTGCAGAACTAGTTATACTAGTTCCAATCTTTATATAAGTCATACAAGTAGCAAACGGGAAAATCCCAATTTCAAACTTGTTTTCCCTTCTATCAAAAAAAAAAAAAAAAATATTTTCGAAAGTTTATAATCTAATTAAAGAAAATGTAAAAAAAAAAGAGACAACTAACGTTGTCAGCAACAGTTACAGAAACCAAGGATTAGTAAGACAATATTTAATCCTTGCAGAAATAAATTAATATGACAAGAAAACAACCACAGACTGACATTCAGTATCATACATATATATATATAGTGAACGCGGAGTTGCCACGATGGAAGCTAAGGGAAGAACAAAAATTTGCGAACGCAAAATCTAATATTGTGGGGCTAAATTTGAGACGAATTATATATAAAAATTATGCTGTTAGCCCTGTATAACTACGTGTTATCCGATGGAGAATATCTGTCATAAAGTTGTCACATGTTTAGACGTATATATATTATAATAACTAACACGACTGCTGGCTGCTACATGTGGAGCAGAATCCGCTTACCCTTTCGGAGCACCTGAGATCATCCCCGGTTTTTGGTGGGGTTCGTGTTGCTCAGTCTTTATAGTTTTCAATAATGTGTTTTATGTACTGTTGTTTGTCCTTTTTTCTTGTTCTTTTTTTGCCATGGCGTTGTCAGTTTATTTTTCTACTTATGAGTTCGAATGTCCCTTTGGTATCTTTCGCCTCTCTTTTATATGCAATCATTTATCCAACGATCACCCCCCCACCACCACCCCCACCCACCCCGATAACTGAGACAGTGCTTTTGCAACTAAACAATGTAGCAGTTTTTAAACGTTGAATGAAACGGCCATTAAAAGATTTTGTTAAATGATACAAAAAAAAACGTAAGCTGTAAACTGAAAATAGGACTTTATAATTTTTATACGTCGGAAGGGCTTTTCTGGACCGCGTTGGTATGTATTATGATATTCAGACTTTGAACGTAATAGGCGTTGGTTTCATCGATTTTATTATTTTAAAGATTAGAAAACGAAAACTTAAAACATGTGTTACACGAACGCTGAGTATTAGTGTTAAACATTAGATTAAAAGTCGCGAATTATTAACTACAGTTTGATGATGGTGCTTGAAACCGTAAAAGAATCAACTAATGTCTTCACGTTTAAACATTATTGTATTATATATGAAGACAGTGAATCTCACATCTCTCATTTCTTCTTCTCTTTCAAACTTCTTCATAGTAACTATCACAGTTTATCAAGACGTTATGTAAGGTTCAGTGTTAACTATATTATTTTGTATGTGAATGCTCAGTAAATGACCCTGTGCTTGTTACTGGACGGGATTGTAGCAAACACAGGTTTATGTTATCGTTTCTAGCTTAGAATATGATCAACTGTGTATCATCCCCCCCCCCAAAAAAAAAGTAAAATAAAATAATGAAAAATTGATATAAGTAAAATAACAAAAGATAAGTTTTGATCTATTAATATAAAAATAAGGAGATGAGGTATGATTTCCAACGAGACAATTATCCACCAAAGTTCAAATAAAGTGGATATTAACTGGAATTTAAAGAAATAGAAAAATGTAATGATAAAAAACTAATAGTAGAGAGCTCTCTCACAAGCAAAAACCCATAACTGTAAAATATAAGGGCATACACTACAAGCACTGGGATGCATTCTACAGATTTTATAGATATTTTTGAAATTTCCAATTTACAAATAAGAAATATAAAAGAAACATCTTGTAACCAATCGTTCGATCAGATGAGATTTGCTTTTACTTTCTGTATTTGAGATATTGTCTCATGTTAGCATGTCCTGTATATTTCAACAGTTCCTTTTTCCCAGAATGTGACCTATCGAATTAGACTTATTATCGGATTTTTTTCCTACATGAGCAACACGACTGGTGCCACATCTGGAGCAGGATCTGCTCATCCTACCGGAGCACCTGAGATCACCCCAGTTTTGGTGGGGTTCGTGTTGCTCAGCCTTTAGTTTTCTATGTTGTGTTTTGTGTCCCGTCGTTTTGTCTGTTGGTCTTTTTTTTTTAGCCTTGGTATTGTCAGTTTATTTTCTACTTATGATTTTTAAAGTCCCTTTTGGTATTTTTCGCCTCTCTTTATTTTCTATTTGCTTTGGAAAAATGTAAAATGATCAATAGTCTGTGTCATTTCTATAATCACAATCTTTAAACGTAAAACAATTCGGGTCATTTCTTTCATCACAATGCATAAAAGTATAACAACTCCGGGTCATTTCTTTAATCTAACATAATTTGCATCATTTCTTTCATCAATCTAATTTTAGGCAATCTATATTTTCAAACGAGATAACCAGATTTTCTCATAATGTAATGGAAACGCCAGGCACAGTATAAATGTTCCGGACCATATGAGTATTTGGACCATACGCGTATGGTCATGACCATATGCGTATACTCATATGGTCCGACCATACGCGTATTGTCGGACCATATAAGTATTATACTCGTTTGGTTATTAACGGGCCGGACCATACGAGTATTTAGACCATATAGGTATATTTCGTATAATTCTATCTTTCTTTGCAGGAACACACAGTTCTTTCTCTGAACAAAAAACGGCACAAGTTACTATCTAAATTCTTTTATCTTTATTGTCTAAATATTGGTGTATCTGATATCTTGCATTCGCTAAGAGTCAATTCAAATCGCCTTTATACTGCCGATATTCGTCAGTAAGTGAAATCACATGCTTTTGGGGCATACATTTTTTTTTCTATTTTCTTATTGTTTAAATTATTATTTCAGAAACAAAATTTCTTCTTATTTCTACTTTTTTTCATTAAATTGGTGTGTTCTTGCTCCTATTCATACGATCTTACTGTCATTGTAAGATCGTATGAATAAGAGTAAGAACACATGAACAAATTTACTAAAAACAATAAGAAGTTTTTAAGAAATTATAATCTAACAAAAACAAATTTAAACACCAAAAGAAATTTTAAAAAGAAAAGAAAGAGGGTTCAATGACCAAAGTGCCTGTGAGTTAAGCAATTTACTTATTGTTTAACAGTTTATTTAGATATTTCCTGAAGTAATTTTCCAAAGTAGCCATATTGCGTTTCGTGGACAAATCGATAATGACCATGTTAAAGTTATTTTACTATAATTCTTACTTGTAAGTAATATTCACTCTATTTAATTAATCATGTAAAAATTACTACCATATACATAATATATATATGTATATGATTGAATAAGATAAAATTTCATTTTTAGAAACTCTCAATTTATGTGACACCTTTTCAACGTTCATCGTGTCAATTAACCGGACCATAGTTACGCGTATGGTCGGACCATATGAGTATATACGCAGATGGTCATGACCGTACGCGTATGGTCCAAATACTCATATGGTCCGGAACATAAACACATAATATTATATGACAAACATAATATATCGACTAAAAAAATGTATACCTTAGCGTACTAAGGGTTTTATACATTTCAACTTCTGACTGGCCTTGAGAAATTTCAGTTTCGCACCCATTATTCATGCCTGCCACTAAAGTACATAACAGCGATACTAATCTACCCATTAAACGTCTACGGATTAGCGATATTACATGTAAAATTATTACATGCACTTTTACATAATAGCAACCACATGTTAAGTCATCATAATTAATATTGCTAATTCGTGTTTAATGAAATAAAACGTTATTTAACCATAGTTATATTAATCAATTGAATAACTGTTATTAATGTTGATAATCAAATCGCCTTTGCATTTGATAAAAGGTTACCGGTAAATAATAAAATGCTAAGGCGATTATTGTTTTCTATTGCTGTTAATTTTTAAGTTTCTTAAAATAATAGCCTCATGGTGCTAAGGAGATGATTTTAATGATCGATTACTAAATTATAACAAACAAAATCCCACCTACAATGACTGTTTCATTTACCGAGATGCTTTCTCAATTAATTATCAATTGTACTTAAAAGGTTAAAGATTGAATAAGAATTACTCTATTTCGACCATGACCAGTCAATAATTCATTTGACTGTTGGACAACAATTTAAAGCATTTTTTGTTGTAAAATCACTGAATTGTTCAACCTTTACAAATATTCATTCACTTTCGGTGGTTATGCCTTTTAATTTGACATTTTCGTCAATTCAAACTATTTTCGTAACAATTATACCGGAAGAAGGAATTTTGACAATAATCGTCCGTGTTCAAATAAATTTCAAAATGTACAACAGCTGTTTGTGTATTGAAACATTGTCATGATAATATTTGTGGGGAGTGTTAATAAAGCTATGCTATACAAAAGTTCAATGGCAACACTGTGGACAAGTGAGAGAAGACACTATCTTATTATTGCAAAGAATTGCTGCAACAGAAGTGTGTTGTTTTTAAAAAAGAATTAAACTAGAATATATATATAGACAGAGAATGGAAACGGGGGATGTGTTAAAGAGAAAACAAGCCGACCAAAGAGCAGAAAACAGCCCAAGACCACTGTGTAACTGTAAAATTACATGTTTGAAATGACGGGGCGTATTATGGTATACAAATGTCGTCTGTCCGTCTGTCCGTCTGTCTGTCCGGCGTAAACATGTCGCACCGTAACTTGAGAACGACTTATCCAAATTTCATGAAACTTAATATAGTTGTTTCTTATGATGGTCAAACGATCTGTTTACTTTTTGGTGAAAAAAAGATTAAAACTTTTTGAGTTACGGGACTTAGTAACTAAAACAGGTGTGTGTTTTATTTTCACATGTCGCGCCGTATCTCAATAACAATTTATGATTATTGCTTAAAACTTTACACACTTCTTAGTTATATTAATCTTAAGATCTGTATACTTTTTGGTGATGATTCAAAATTTTATTTTAGAGATATTGAGTATTTTGTTAAAAAAGGGAGAGGGGTTTTTCACATGTCGCGCCGTATCTCAAAAACGATTTATGATTATTGCTTAAAATTTTACACACTTCTTAGTTATATTAATCTAAATATCTGTATACTTTTTGGTTTTGATTCAAAATTTTATTTTTGAGATATTGATTTTTTTTTTTTAAAAAGGGGGGTTTTCACATGTCGCGCTGTATCTCAAAAACAATTTATGATTATTACTTTAGATTTTACACACTTCTTAATTATATTAATCTAAAGATCTGTATAATTTTTGGTTTTGATTCAAAATTTTATTTTAGAGATATTGAGTTTTTTGTAAAAAAAAGAGGGTTTTGGCATGTCAGGCCGTATGTCAGAAACTATTTATGATTATTGCATAAAAATTCACACACAAGATGACGGGCGTATCATGCGCTCATGGCGCAGCTGTTTATTTTTATAAATAGTTGTCATGCTTCTCGTTTATTAAAATATCTTTTGCTGTCCCAGTATTTGACCCTATGCGTTGCACATGACGGTCGAAAAACGCATCGGCCATGACAACATGTTTACCCTGACCTTTGATTTAATACTACTGGCTCGATACAACTTCTAGTTTGCCATCAGTTTACAAGTGCAGCATCTTGCAGAATTTTAAAAATATTCTCGTATTGATAATTTTCTATAACATACCTATAATTGTTTTTTAATAATTGATAAAGCATTTAAATCAAATGAGATCTAGAGTTTTAAGCATCAACGTACTATGTTAAAAAACACTCAGAATATCATGATAGAAACACTACAAAAAAGAACAGTCAGATATCAAAAGTGTTTCACACCTCGAAAATTACATTATATATTTCATCTACAAACACCTACTAAAAAGGTCCTTATTTCTTTTTTTCTTGGCCGATTTCATTGATAATTTTTACCATCGAATAGAGTAATACATGTAGTGTCTTTCAATAGTTTTGAAGCATTTGTTTGAATTTTATTTTGTAAAGAAAACACTGTTACGGACGAATCGGCATTACTGCTAGAAAAAAATATGTATGCATATAGCATATGAAGGGAACAAATTTCAATATATGTATCTAAATAATAATTAATCAGTAATTACACATTATGAAATTATTTCATTATAACTTTTAAAAACTGCATACATTTCATTAAAATCGGACCTGAAATAAATTTTTCACAACAGTGTGTTTATAAATAAGAAGATGTGGTATGAGTGCCAATGAGACAACTCTCCATCCAAGTCACAATGTATAAAAAGTTAACAATTATAGGTCAAAGTACGGCCTTCAACACGGAGCCTTCGCTCATAACAAACAGCAAGCTATAAAGGGCCCCAAAATGACAAGTGTAAAACAATTAAAACCAACGGTCTAGTCTATATAAAAACGAGAAACGAGAATCACCTATGAACCACACTAACAAACGACAACCACTGAACAACAGGCTCCTGACTGAGGACAGGTGCATAAAAATGCAGCGGGTTCAAACGTATGTATGAAATATAGCGTAATTTTCTCTTTCCGGCTTCTATACGTTTGGGCAGTTTTCGCTTAATGTATATTTTCATCTCATGATATGTGAACGTCAGAAGGACGCAAAAACTGAAATCGAAAGAACATAGATACTTCATATCGAAAGTCAAAGTAAATATATTCATTGACATATTGTCATTTAGGAAATTTTGTGTTGATGAATGATCTTTGAATGTCTCTGTTAAACGTAACTATCACAATTTGCTTAAAACTCAGGCTAACTTAGACCCTGGCATATGCTATAAACAATTGTCTATTGTAAAAGGGAGTTTCTCTAATGAATCTTTTTGTTATCTGTGGGACGATCAAACTCATAAGTCGAAGAGAGACAGACGAAACTACGGCAATAAACGAAAAACTACGAACGAACAAAACAGCAGTCTACACAGCACTACATAGAAAACCCAAAAATGTGCAACACGAACCCCATTAAAACAAGGGGTAATAGCAGGTGCTCCGGAGGGTAAGCAGAAGAATGTATATCGATGTCATTATTAGTCTTTTGTATGTTTATTTAATTTTATTTCATTTATATGTTTTGGAATTTAGTGTGGCGTCCATTTTCACTGAACTAGCACACAATTTTATTTAGAGGCCAGCTGAGGACCACCTCCGGGTGCTGGATTTTCTCGCAGCGTTACAGACCCATTGGTGGCCTTCGGCTGTTGTCTGCTCTTTGGTCGGGTTGTTGTCTCTTTGACATGCAGTTTTAAATGCACTACTGTAATGGAGGCGGGGTAAGCCTCCCCAGGGCCGTAGTGAGGAGAGCCAAAAAAGTATAAAGGATTTGGAAGACAATTACCAAAATTTAATTAAAAAAGTAGTGAAAATATTCTGGTGTATATTTTACCTGAAGGAGTGGTAACTTCACCACTTGGAACTCTTGGTTTAATAGCTTAATTGTAAGCAACAACCCTCTATCAAAGAAATCATGATAGGAAATACAAGCCCTGGAATATCGTATCAACTGGAAGATATATACTCCGTATGCAGGTGCTGCTGGAATGTTGCTACATAGAAACGGAAAGTTCACAATTGGGAAGCTGAAATCATCTCTTTGGTCGTAAAGTTTTGTTTTCAACCGACCTTCATTGTCAATTTCTCGATGTAGGTCAAGATATGAGGCAGACTTAACTGTATCTGTTGTATCCTTTATCTTAAGTTCAATGGGATAGATGCGTTCAACATAGTCACCAAATTTTGAATTATTTTGTGAGAGAACATCATCTATATAGCGGAAAGTAACGTTGAAGGATACTGCTAACTTCTTTTTTTTCTTCCTAAGTGTATCACGAATAAAGGAACAAGTCGGCAAGAAGAGGGGCACAGTTGGTTCCCATGGGAATGCCGATTGTTTGTTGAACACATGATCTGACCTTTTAAATGTTTGAATTAAAAAGACAGAAGATAATAATAATCCTTTTTTAAGTTTGCCTAGCTAAATGAATATATAACGTCACTAAACTATTACCATCTCCGGCAATGATGATCTACATTTGACTATCGATTGCATTATAAATCTTAAAAAGTAGACCTCAGTAAAGTGGGACACCATAATTTGTAGCGGAAAACATGACTTTCATGGCCAATTACACGTTTTCTTTAATCCTTTACACAAATGTCACAATATGGGAAACCATTTATCAAACGTATCGATAAACTGTAAACTCAAGTTCTTTGGGACTGGTAAATTGAATTTATTAGTCACGAAAACCGGGTGTTGTCAATTGACATTTTCATTAAAAAGAATGAAATATTATTAACGGTGCACCAGCTAATAATACAGTGTGGTAATTTAATATACGTTTTAAAAATGTTCCAACATGATGTGAAATAAATTAAATGCTTGATCTAACGATTTTGTTCAAAGTAGTTTTTCGTTAAATTTGTATAATATAGCAATTACATATTTAATCCTTAGAACACCTCTGCATTTTAGGTGTACATGAAATGATTTTAATGTTAATTGACCAAGACTTTTAGCTGACAGTGTTACTAGCCAATCTCTCAGATTGCATGTAAATAACATGCTGGTACGAGTGGTAGTAGACATTTAGGGAGTTCTGTAGTGACATAAAAAATTCGAACATGCATTGAATAAGATCAAAATCTCTTTAACTCCCTCTCCGAACAAAAACTATATGTTTTCTTTGCGAAAGAGTAGCTTTTCAGTCAAAACAGGAACATGAAAAATGTTTTTTTATATCATTCATAAGAAACGCATTTTATTTCCCCAAAGAACCTTATGTACCTAACTTATACAAAAGAAAGTTATGCCCTTAGTTTTACAGAAGAAAGTTGTGTCCCTTAGTAATACAGAAGAAAGTTGTGTCCCTTAGTAATACAGAGGCAAGTTGTATCCCTTAGTTTAACAAAAGAAAGTTGTGTCCCTTAGTAATACAGAAGCAAGTTGGATCCCTTAGTTATACAAAAGAAAGTTGTGTCCCTTAGTAATACAAAAGAAAGTTGTATCCCTTAGTTATACAAAAAGGTTGTGTCCCTTAGTGATACAAAAAAGTTGTGTCCCTTAGTAATACAGAAGAAAGTTGCGTCCCTTAATAATACAGAAGAAAGTTGAGTCCCTTAATAATACAGAAGAAAGTTGTGTCACTTAGTAATACAGAAGAAAGTTGTATCCCTTAGTTATACAAAAAAGTTGTGTCCCTTAGTAATACAGAAGAAAGTTGTGTCCCTTAGTAATACAACGAATTTGTTCCTTAGTAATACAGAAGAAAGTAGTGTCGCTTAGTTTTACAGAAGAAAGTTGAGTCCCTTAATAATACAGAAGTTGTGTCCCTTAGTTATATAGAAGAAAGTTGTGTCCCTTAGTTTAACAAAAGAAAGTTGTGTCCCTTAGTAATATAGAAGAAAGCTGTGTCCCTTAGTAATACAGAAAAAATTTGTGTCCCTTAGTTTAACAAAAGAAAGTTGTGTCCCTTAGTTTAACATAAGAAAGTTGTGTCCCTTAGTTTAACAAAAGAAAGTTGTGTCCCTTAGTAATACAGAAAAAATTTGTGTCCCTTAGTAATACAAAAAAGTTGTGTCCCTTAGTAATACAGAAAAAAGTTGTGTCCCTTAGTAATACAACGAATTTGTTCCTTAGTAATACAGAAGAAAGTAGTGTCGCTTAGTTTTACAAAAATAAAAAAAAATAAAATGTTTTTTTGCCATATAAACTTTAAACAGTAAGTTTGAAACAAATACAAAATAAGTATACAATATAACTGAAATAGTCCAGAGTCCCTGTCCTCAGTTCTAATGACTTTTTTAATGTAGGACCCCAATTTATTTACTTGTGATGGTGTTGATGGATTGAGTATAAAAATCACCCTTTTCTTCATCAAACAAATCTTTAACAGAAAAGTTTATTTCCAAATTATGAAAAAATGTTGCAGAAGAAAGTAGTGTCCCTTAGTGATACAGAAGAAAGTTGTGTTCCTTAGTGATACAGAAGAAAGTAGTGTTCCTTAGTGATACAGAAGAAAGTAGTGTCCCTTAGTGATACTGAAGAAAGTTGTGTTCCTTAGTGATACAGAAAAAGTTGTGTTTCTTAATAATACAGAAGAAAGTTGTGTTCCTTATTGATACAGAAGAAAGTTGTGTTCCTTAGTAATACAGAAGAAAGTTGTGTCCCTTAGTAATACAGAAGAAAGTTGTGTTCCTTAGTAATACAGAAGAAAGTTGTGTTCCTTAGTGATACAGAAAAAGTTGTGTTCCTTAGTGATACAGAAAAGTTGTGTTTCTTAATAATACAGAAGAAAGTTGTGTTCCTTATTGATACAGAAGAAAGTTGTGTTCCTTAGTAATACAGAAGAAAGTTGTGTTCCTTAGTAATACAGAAGAAAGTTGTGTCCCTTAGTAATACAGAAGAAAGTTGTGTTCCTTAGTGATACAGAAAAAGTTGTGTTCCTTAGTGATACAGAAAAAGTTGTGTCCCTTGGTGATACAGAAGAAAGTTGTGTTCCTTAGTGATACAGAAGAAAGTTGTGTTTCTTAATGATACAGAAGAAAGTTGTGTTCCTTAGTAATACAGAAGAAAGTTGTGTTCCTTAGTGATACAGAGAAAAGTTGTGTTCCTTAGTGATACAGAAGAAAGTTGTGTTCCTTAGTAATACAGAAGAAAGTTGTGTTCCTTAGTGATACAGAAAAGTTGTGTTTTTAGTAATACAGAAGAAAGTTGTGTTCCTTAGTAATACAGAAGAAAGTTGTGTTCCTTATTGATACAGAAGAAAGTTGTGTTCCTTATTGATACAGAAGAAAGTTGTGTTCCTTATTGATACAGAAGAAAGTTGTGTTCCTAGTGATACAGAAGAAAGTTGTGTTCCTTAGTGATACAGAAGAAAGTTGTGTTCCTTAGTAATACAGAAGAAAGTTGTGTTCCTTATTGATACAGAAGAAAGTTGTGTTCCTTATTGATACAGAAGAAAGTTGTGTTCCTAGTGATACAGAAGAAAGTTGTGTTCCTTAGTGATACAGAAGAAAGTTGTGTTCCTTAGTAATACAGAAGAAAGTTGTGTTCCTTAGTAATACAGAAGAAAGTTGTGTTCCTTAGTAATACAGAAGAAAGTTGTGTTTCTTAATGATACAGAAGAAAGTTGTGTTCCTTAGTGATACAGAAGAAAGTTGTGTTCCTTATTGATACAGAAGAAAGTTGTGTCCCTTGGTGATACAGAAGAAAGTTGTGTTCCTTAGTAATACAGAAGAAAGTTGTGTTCCTTAGTGATACAGAAAAGTTGTGTCCCTTGGTGATACAGAAGAAAGTTGTGTTCCTTAGTAATACAGAAGAAAGTTGTGTTCCTTAGTAATACAGAAGAAAGTTGAGTTCCTTAGTAATACAGAGGAAAGTTGTGTTCCTTGGTGATACAGAAGAAAGTTGTGTTCCTTAGTGATACAGAAGAAAGTTGTGTTCCTTAGTGATACAGAAGAAAGTTGTGTTCCTTAGTAATACAGAAGAAAGTTGTGTTCCTTAGTAATACAGAAGAAAGTTGTGTTCCTTAGTAATACAGAGGAAAGTTGTGTTTCTTAATGATACAGAAGAAAATTGTGTTCGTTAGTAATACAGAAGAAAGTTGTGTTCCTTAGTAATACAGAGGAAAGTTGTGTTCCTTGGTGATACAGAAGAAAGTTGTGTTCCTTAGTGATACAGAAGAAAGTTGTGTTCCTTAGTGATACAGAAAAAGTTGTGTCCCTTGGTGATACAGAAGAAAGTTGTGTTCCTTAGTAATACAGAAGAAAGTTGTGTTCCTTAGTGATACAGAAGAAAGTTGTGTTCCTTAGTAATACAGAAGAAAGTTGTGTTCCTTAGTAATACAGAAGAAAGTTGTGTTCCTTAGTAATACAGAAGAAAGTTGTGTTCCTTAGTGATACAGAAGAAAGTTGTGTTCCTTATTGATACAGAAGAAAGTTGTGTTCCTTAGTGATACAGAAGAAAGTTGTGTTCCTTAGTGATACAGAAGAAAGTTGTGTTCCTTAGTGATACAGAAGAAAGTTGTGTTCCTTAGTAATACAGAAGAAAGTTGTGTTCCTTAGTAATACAGAAGAAAGTTGTGTTCCTTAGTAATACAGAAGAAAGTTGTGTTTCTTAATGATACAGAAGAAAGTTGTGTTCCTTAGTAATACAGAAGAAAGAAGTTGTGTTCCTAGTGATACAGAAGAAAGTTGTGTTCCTTAGTGATACAGAAGAAAGTTGTGTTCCTTAGTGATACAGAAGAAAGTTGTGTTCCTTAGTAATACAGAAGAAAGTTGTGTTCCTTAGTAATACAGAAGAAAGTTGTGTTCCTTAGTAATACAGAAGAAAGTTGTGTTTCTTAATGATACAGAAGAAAGTTGTGTTCCTTAGTAATACAGAAGAAAGTTGTGTTCCTTATTGATACAGAAGAAAGTTGTGTCCCTTGGTGATACAGAAGAAAGTTGTGTTCCTTAGTAATACAGAAGAAAGTTGTGTTCCTTAGTGATACAGAAAACGTTGTGTCCCTTGGTGATACAGAAGAAAGTTGTGTTCTTAGTAATACAGAAGAAAGTTGTGTTCCTTAGTAATACAGAAGAAAGTTGTGTTCCTTAGTAATACAGAGGAAAGTTGTGTTCCTTGGTGATACAGAAGAAAGTTGTGTTCCTTAGTAATACAGAAGAAAGTTGTGTTCCTTATTGATACAGAAGAAAGTTGTGTTCCTTAGTAATACAGAAGAAAGTTGTGTTCCTTAGTGATACAGAAAAAGTTGTGTTTTTAGTAATACAGAAGAAAGTTGTGTTCCTTAGTAATACAGAAGAAAGTTGTGTTCCTTAGTAATACAGAAGAAAGTTGTGTTCCTTAGTGATACAGAAGAAAGTTGTGTTTCTTAATGATACAGAAGAAAGTTGTGTTCCTTAGTGATACAGAAGAAAGTTGTGTTCCTTAGTGATACAGAAGAAAGTTGTGTTCCTTATTGATACAGAAGAAAGTTGTGTTCCTTAGTAATACAGAAGAAAGTTGTGTTCCTTAGTAATACAGAAGAAAGTTGTGTTCCTTATTGATACAGAAGAAAGTTGTGTTCCTAGTGATACAGAAGAAAGTTGTGTTCCTTAGTGATACAGAAGAAAGTTGTGTTCCTTAGTGATACAGAAGAAAGTTGTGTTCCTTAGTGATACAGAAGAAAGTTGTGTTCCTTAGTAATACAGAAGAAAGTTGTGTTCCTTAGTAATACAGAAGAAAGTTGTGTTCCTTAGTAATACAGAGGAAAGTTGTGTTCCTTAGTGATACAGAAGAAAGTTGTGTTCCTTAGTGATACAGAAGAAAGTTGTGTTCCTTAGTGATACAGAAGAAAGTTGTGTTCCTTAGTGATACAGAAGAAAGTTGTGTTCCTTAGTGATACAGAAGAAAGTTGTGTTCCTTATTGATACAGAAGAAAGTTGTGTTCCTTAGTAATACAGAAGAAAGTTGTGTTCCTTAGTGATACAGAAGAAAGTTGTGTTCCTTATTGATACAGAAGATTAGTGATACAGAAGAAAGTTGTGTTCCTTAGTAATACAGAAGAAGGTTGTGTTCCTTAGTAATACAGAAGAAAGTTGTGTTTTTAATGATACAGAAGAAAGTTGTGTTCCTTAGTGATACAGAAGAAAGTTGTGTTCCTTATTGATACAGAAGAAAGTTGTGTCCCTTGGTGATACAGAAGAAAGTTGTGTTCCTTAGTAATACAGAAGAAAGTTGTGTTCTTAGTAATACAGAAGAAAGTTGTGTTCCTTATTGATACAGAAGAAAGTTGTGTCCCTTGGTGATACAGAAGAAAGTTGTGTTCCTTAGTAATACAGAAGAAAGTTGTGTTCCTTAGTGATACTGAAGAAAGTAGTGTCCCTTAGTAATACAGAAGAAAGTTGTGTTCCTTGGTGATACAGAAGAAAGTTGTGTTCCTTAGTAATACAGAAGAAAGTTGTGTTCCTTATTGATACAGAAGAAAGTTGTGTTCCTTAGTGATACAGAAAAGTTGTGTTCCTTAGTGATACAGAAAAGTTGTGTTCCTTAGTGATACAGAAGAAAGTTGTGTTCCTTAGTGATACAGAAAAAGTTGTGTCCCTTGGTGATACAGAAGAAAGTTGTGTTCCTTAGTAATACAGAAGAAAGTTGTGTTCCTTATTGATACAGAAGAAAGTTGTGTTCCTTGGTGATACAGAAGAAAGTTGTGTTCCTTAGTAATACAGAAGAAAGTTGTGTTCCTTATTGATACAGAAGAAAGTTGTGTTCCTTAGTGATACAGAAGAAAGTTGTGTTCCTTAGTAATACAGAAGAAAGTTGTGTTCCTTGGTGATACAGAAGAAAGTTGTGTTCCTTAGTAATACAGAAGAAAGTTGTGTTCCTTATTGATACAGAAGAAAGTTGTGTTCCTTAGTAATACAGAAGAAAGTTGTGTTCCTTAGTGATACAGAAAAGTTGTGTTTTTAGTAATACAGAAGAAAGTTGTGTTCCTTAGTGATACAGAAGAAAGTTGTGTTTCTTAATGATACAGAAGAAAGTTGTGTTCCTTAGTAATACAGAAGAAAGTTGTGTTCCTTAGTAATACAGAAGAAAGTTGTGTTCCTTATTGATACAGAAGAAAGTTGTGTTCCTTAGTAATACAGAAGAAAGTTGTGTTCCTTATTGATACAGAAGAAAGTTGTGTTCCTTAGTAATACAGAAGAAAGTTTTGTTCCTTAGTAATACAGAAGAAAGTTGTGTTCCTTAGTGATACAGAGAAAAGTTGTGTTCCTTAGTAATACAGAAGAAAGTTGTGTTCCTTAGTAATACAGAAGAAAGTTGTGTTCCTTAGTAATACAGAAGAAAGTTGTGTTCCTTAGTGATACAGAAGAAAGTTGTGTTCCTTAGTAATACAGAAGAAAGTTGTGTTCCTTAGTGATACAGAAGAAAGTTGTGTTCCTTAGTGATACAGAAGAAAGTTGTGTTTTTAATGATACAGAAGAAAGTTGTGTTCCTTAGTGATACAGAGAAAAGTTGTGTTCCTTAGTGATACAGAAGAAAGTTGTGTTCCTTATTGATACAGAAGAAAGTTGTGTTCCTAGTGATACAGAAGAAAGTTGTGTTCCTTAGTGATACAGAAGAAAGTTGTGTTCCTTAGTAATACAGAAGAAAGTTGTGTTCCTTAGTAATACAGAAGAAAGTTGTGTTCCTTAGTGATACAGAAAAGTTGTGTTCCTTAGTGATACAGAAGAAAGTTGTGTTCCTTAGTGATACAGAAGAAAGTTGTGTTCCTTAGTAATACAGAAGAAAGTTGTGTTTCTTAATGATACAGAAGAAAGTTGTGTTCCTTAGTAATACAGAAGAAAGTTGTGTTCCTTATTGATACAGAAGAAAGTTGTGTCCCTTGGTGATACAGAAGAAAGTTGTGTTCCTTAGTGATACAGAAGAAAGTTGTGTTCCTTAGTAATACAGAAGAAAGTTGTGTTCCTTAGTGATACTGAAGAAAGTAGTGTCCCTTAGTAATACAGAAGAAAGTTTTGTCGCTTAGTAATACAAAAGAAAGTTGTGTCCCTTAGTTATGCAGAAGAAAGTTGTGTCCTTTTGTGATACAGAAGAAAGTTGTGTTGGTACCAGTCTTGTATTACAACTCCAGTTTACGGTGCATGTCAAAACATGGAGTGAAATAAAATAGTCCATTTTTTTCTGAATTTTTTTCTGGATTCAATTTTTTCTGTTTGATTGAAAGTTTATGCTGAATTGAAACATCTTTTTAGATTAAAAACAAATATTGCATCTTTTTCGGGATATCAAACCAGGAAAGTGAAAGGATATCATGTTTACTGGAAGTGGTGCGGACTAGTGAAAACAGCAAACAGAAAGTAGAAAAAAGTAGTTTTGACTTCAGGGTTTCATAACTTTTTATTCTTCGTGGCATGAGGCACTTTTTCTCCCATTAAATCACAATTTCACATTACTACATACATGATATGTACATGAATTTTTTTGTCTATGTAGCATTTTATTTTTAAAATTTCAAAGATCAGCTGTTTTGTATGTAAGCCTATGGAGCAGTCAATTACAAGACTGCAACCTGTTCCTTAGTAATACAGAAGACAGTTGTGTCCCTTTGTGATACAGAAGAACGAGTTATTAATCTTGTACTGGCACTTCAGTAATGATATAGTGTTGTTCTGACAAACTGTACTTTTGGACAATGAACAATCGGAATGGAGTTGTCAATTAAAACACATATTCTGGCAAACGTATACAGTAATAGCTGTCGGGGTCACATACCAACATTTTTTTAGCATAAGCTTTCATATCTTATAACAGACGTATCTTTTCTAGAAGTCATTCAGGAAGTTGCAGATCGAAAGTTGTTTTTATAAGTATGCAAGCATTGTTTACATTATGTAATGCTTTGATAAATAACAAATCCTCATTTAATAAAACTTATAGAAAATAATATAGATTGTATATTCTTTTAAAGAAAAAGGTGATGAAAAGATAAACATCCTTCATAGACATTAATACGTCTTTTTATAGGTATGATGCATTTATGAGGATTAGCTTTCATTTCTTGATTTAATACATTCAGCAAATGATTTCAATACATGTATCAATCTTTTCCAACCCGAATAACCTCTTCTCACTACAACCAACATATACTAATACTAGTAGTCAAACTTCAGATAAGAACATTAAAATACACATCACCATAACCATACGTTTTATTGGTATAGGCTGCTATTAATCCCAAATGATGTTTTATTTCGTATGGGCAGACATGAAGACAAGATGTCAGAGATACCCAGCCATTTTTTTTTTTTGGACTGCAAAGAAAAGGAAAGGAAGATAAAATAGACAAATGTAAGCGTACAAACAGTAGATGTGGGATGATGGACAATGAAACAACTATCTACTTTTAAGAGAATAACGGACAAGGATGTACAAAAACTGCAGGTCAACTTACATTTTGCCAGCTGATGTCAGCTGGTAATGAAAAAATAGTGTTTGAACATGGGAGATTTTAACTTTGTGATGGACAACCAATTCGTCATGACAATCCATAAAACCTGCCTAAATTTAACTCCGACGAAGGTACTACTAAAATAAATTCAAAACGGAAAGTCAAAACTTCTTGGTTATGAATTTCGTTACGTTAAAAATAACTGATTACTGTGTGCACAACACTGGAAAGGGAAATTCACTATGGCGAGAATGATTTTATAGCGTTTGTCGTATTTTTTCCATCTGTCTTTGCTGTAAGTATATGAACACATGAGTAAACTTGATTGTGTGATTAAAATTAATTATTATCTCCTGAATAATGTTATCAATCAATAGTTCTAAATGACACTTGGGTGTTTATTATTTTGTAGCTTTTCCGGGGTATTCGTTTTTGTCAGAAAATACATTAGAATCATAACAAAAGAAAATCGTTGTCAAGATATCTTCAAGAAGAAATGTCTAGTGCCAAATTATTGCAAACGTTATGATTTAATAAGAGTGAATATGTTTCAATTCAAAATTATCTAATCATAAACTAGTCTCTGTTGTTAAACACATCCATTAGTGACGTCTTCAGTGATTAATGTAACATTCAATTGAATCAAAATGTTTTTAAATGCATGTTATCAGATTGCGGTAGGCACACGTCACGTTAAATTAGTGCAATTTGTGTACACAAAATCAAATGTTGATGTCGAATATAACAGAGAATTTTTTCTAAAGTTAACAGCGTTAATTCTGTATAAACTTGATGTATCTTGGAATCATTTCACTATGATATCAAATAATTTCTTTCTTATCAACTTATATATCAGATTCATTACATACAAAATGATGTTACAGCACCTATGGAGTTCAATCTGTTATTATATAAAAGCGTATCAAATCTTCCTTTGTATTGTACTTACTAAAGTAGGTTATGACGAAATTGAATTATAAGATATAAACATTCTACCTACTGTTGGCAATCTCTGCGTGATTTTTTTAACAGAGAAATGAGCGATTCGTACATCTGATTATTTCTAAATTATAGCTTTTTTATGATATTATTCCCCACTTATTTCCGTAAGCATCACATGTACTACTGAAAAATCCCGGTACAAATATTTGTACTAAGTCTATTAAATTCGTTAATGGCTGATTATTGATAAACATCAATGAATTACTTTAATAAAATTTCCTTTTTTCAATCAGTTTCACGTCGAGCTCATTTTTGACAAAGTGTTAACAAAACCTAGCTTGCATTACATTAATACAGCGATAAATCAACGCAACTTTTACAGTTTGTTTTTTTTTTTTTAAGGTTGGACTGTTACACCACGTCAACACGTTGCTAAAATGACAAACACAGTATACTAGTAACTAATTAGGTTCTACACTAATAAATTGTTGACACACTGTTGATATGTCTCGCCTCTCAGCATAAAACTCTGAAACCACAATCGGATGGACAGCAACATTGCTAATAAATTCAAAGTCGCTCGACCATGAAATAGTGGGCAGGGCCTTGAAAACTGATCAACAAACTGAGATGTACGGACAGTAATGTAACTTTATGGAAAATATTATTGTCTATTGTAAGGAACTAAAGTAGAAAATTTAACAATGAAAATTGGTAATTAATAGTCGTCACACTGACATGTACTGATAGTTATGCAACTTTATATTAAATATCAATGATCTATCACAAGTAGTTCCTATCAAACTAACTTAAGCAGAAAACTTAACATTGAAAATTGTTAATTGATTTAAAGTCGCTGAACAATAACCTAGGGGGCAGGGCCTCGAAATAGTCGACAAACTGATATGTACTGATAGTAATGTAACTTGATATAAAATATCAATGATCTATCACAAGTAGTTCCTATCAAACTAACTTAAGCAGAAAACTTAACATTGAAAATTGTTAATTGATTTAAAGTCGCTGAACAATAACCTAGGGGGCAGGGCCTCGAAATAGTCGACAAACTGATATGTACTGATAGTAATGTAACTTGATATAAAATATCAATGATCTATCACAAGTAGTTCCTATCAAACTAACTTAAGCAAAATCTTAATAATTGTTGACGCCTTCGTCGTCGTCACCGTCACCGGAAAAGCAATCCCTATGTTCGCTTCCCGCGACTTTCGTCGCAGGCGAGACAAAAATGAATTAAACCTGTTATTCGGAAAGTCAGAAAATATTACATTTTTGTTGCAAAGATTGAACACTTAATATAATAGTATATGATACCATTTTTCCTCAATTCCTTCTTTTTTTGTATTGATCATGTAATTTAACCAAGTTTCAATTTCCAGTTTGCGGCCAATGTTTATTCTGTATAAAAATTTGTACATTGACGGTTAAAAAATTATGTAAAATAATATGCTAAATAAATATGAATTCTTTTCTGTGTTTGTTGTGACCAATAATTGAAAGTACATCTTGGAACTAAAGTCTTGGTGTTTTTTTAGTTAAATTTTGCCTCATATGGAAATTTTTGGTCACATACCCTGAAAATACCCCCAAAAAGCCCTTTGAAAACCTTTTGAAGCAGTTTCGTACAAGTTAAACCAACAGTTATGTTTCATTTGAACTAAATCTGTGTCTTAATTACTTGCAAAGTTCAAAAACTGCCAATGACAAACACTCTGTGGAAATTTCATGGTTGATTCCCCGTCCAAACTGGGCAGCCAAAACTGAATAGAAAATGTTCATAAAATGAAGAATAAATCTGGGAATGACCAAACTTTGCATTTGAAAGATTAGATTAACCATTTGAAATAATTAAAAGCAAACATTTAACATAGCAATCTAAATACAAACATTCCAACAAAAGTTTCATAGATGAAGGTATCTAATCCCGAAAAGTTCTCCAGAATGTTTTTTTTTTATTAAAGAAACGCAATGAATTATGTAAAAAAAGCATATATTCACATGGTCAGAATATTCGAGTGTAAAACATATCTGAGAAGTGCTTATTTCCAACTTTATCTGCAACTTCTCATGGGGAACACTGCTATAAATATACTGTTTCAAAGGGAGGTAATTCTGATTTTACATACAATTTTACACATTATCTGAAGAAACATATGCAAAAATTGATGTAAAATGGGAGAATATTCATGGCTTTCATCAATTTATATTCTAAAGAGTAACTTCTACTGTTTCTTTCAATTTGGACACAAAATTGACCATAGACCCATGCTTCCTCCATACCAACAGCCTACACAGTGCATCCTTGCCAGACTCAGTTAAACATATAAATTTGCAAGATTATCTTTAATTTGTTCCCAAAAGCTTTCATTGCATTAATTATTACAGGAAATGAGCTTTGGGTTTATTATGTGGCCTTGAAAAAGTAAAGGGACAGAGTGCATATTTTCCCTATAGGGGCAAATTCAGTAAAAAATCTCCTACTGACTTCAATGCAAACTTATTTCTTTGATTACATTTATACTTAGTTTAGCTTTACAATTAAGATGCCTTCATATATCATTCATCAAAGTACAAATGTAGCCCCATCTTTTGCAACAATAAAAGCATTTAGTCATGCGGCATTTTTGAACTATTTACATGACCATGTTTACAAACACTGTAGATTTGCACTAAATTCCTACACCGACCCCATTACTTCAACCCTGTTGTAAAAAAAAAAAAAAAAAAAATAAGTGCATGCATTCAACATTAATTTTTTTAATTTTTGTTACCCTTATTTTATTCCATCTATCAAAAAAGATTTATTACAAACATTATTTACCAATCAGTTGTGCACAGGACTTCAGTGTTATGCAGAAAGCTCTCCCAAAATAAGCTGTTCTTAATGACGTATATGTATTTACTGAATGTACCCCTATAGGTTTGAAATAGATGATTTCGAGAATATAATGTTTTTGTGTTATAAATACAAATTGAAAATAAATAAAATGTTACTCCATAATAGACGTTTTGATTAAGATACTATGTTTAGTTATGATTTTTATAAATAATATCCTTTGCTCAAATCAGTGCCTAAATATGCACAATCAAAGCGAGATCTAAAATAACGTTAATCATGTTTTCATTCAATTGTGACTAGAAGTGAAATTCATGCACATCTTTTTCAAGATAAATTAATTAGTCATGATAAATCTCATTTACTGAATTATTTAATGAACATGATGGAGAAGACCGAAATTGACAGTCATTGAGAAATTTCCCGTCAGGATATATACAGTCGCAGTGTAGTAACAATTATGGGTGGTTTCGAAGCAGAAGTCAAAATCATATATTTGGAGGAATATGGCTGTTTATCTATATAATATTTTCCAAGAGCAGTTTCATATTTTATACTTTTCCAATCACATATATTACGGTAACATATATCGGAATAATAAGCAGTAATCAAATATTTTGTTTTGCCATCGATGGTTTACATGATGATCTTAAAAAAGATCTGTTTTACCATTTGTTTAACAGGGCTGTATAAAGACTTATGAATGTGGAAGTAAACCCAACGACACAAAAACCTAAAAAGTAAAATAATAAAAATACCTAACTCCAAGGAAAATTCAAAGCAGAAACCTTTATCAAATGGCAAAATCAAAAGCTCAAACACATCAAATGAACAAAAACAACTGTTATATTCCTGAATTTGTACAGGCATTTTCTTATGTAGAAATGGTGGATTTAAAGACATCCACAGTTCAACACATTTATCCATTCAAACTTCCCTGTTCCCATCCCATTACTTTCATAAAGCCATTATTTGCTGAAAGACTTTTTCAATGTACAATTATATTATTCTGACACCAACAGTTGAATTTGAGGTCTCCATAGTTCTTTTTCATAATTCTAGGATGCTAAAACTCAAAGATATTAAGCTAATAATTTGGTACGCCAGACACGCGTTTCATCTACTTAAGACTCATTAGTGTCGCTGAAATCGAAACAGTTGGAAGGCCAAATAAGATTAAAAAAAATGACACGTATTTTCTTTAAACCTAATTTACCATTGCTTGTAATTGCAGTTAAACTATATGATATGATAACATAACAATTATATGGTATATTTGGTAACTGTATCAGCCGCAGGATTCTACAGTAATGAGATTTTAATAGTTTTGTATCTCTTGTATTAGAATTTATGTTTCTAGAATTATAAGTATATATAATAAAGATAACCTTGATGCTAATCAGACAATTGCATTTGTAAGAAAGTCTATAAGGGTTGCACATTACATAAAATGTTAAACTTTAAAGATATTTTAAAGAACTTAACGATAAACTAGTAGTGCAATTACAAGTCAATAAAAAATGTCACGCCGACCTGCAGTTCCCTTGCCAAAGACAGAAATTTTGAAAGGTTCAAAGTGGAACGGTAGTATTTTTACGGGAACTAGGTTGCTCTTTTGTGTACTCTTCTTAGATCAATCTATCTGAACAGTGTAATTGGACAAACATTACAGCATCTACTGAACCTGCTTTCCCAAGCTGAGGGATAATAAGGTGTAGAAAAATATGAAATAATTTTACATATAGGGGAACATGAATTTTTGATAATTTTTGATAATTTTGTATTCATTGCATACCAAAAGGTGAAGCACTTGTTGCCTAAGGTTCAAAAAGATAACAGGAAAGTTCGTATTCACATTTATTTTTGAAAATATAATATAAGTACTTCAGTTAACTGTGTATGTAGGTTCTGGGTCAGTGATAGAAAGTAGTGAAAATTCTAAAAGGTTATCATTATCCATATGATCAAGGAAATACAATATTCTTCCGTTTCACCCTAAACACTAACTGCATGGGTATGCACGTAGCATTGTAATATTCCATCCGACATTCGTCCGGTGTGACGT
This sequence comes from Mytilus coruscus, assembly GCA_017311375.1. Classification (NCBI taxonomy): domain Eukaryota; kingdom Metazoa; phylum Mollusca; class Bivalvia; order Mytilida; family Mytilidae; genus Mytilus; species Mytilus coruscus. Next base: position 19,565,026 of record CM029606.1, on the reverse strand, counting down.
AATTATCAAGGCCCTTTACCAATTGCCTCTATTATTTTGCCTAGCAATGAATCAACTACATAAAGAATATCTTGCGGTAATGTTGACTGCAGTTATAAGTCAACCCCACACCATCTGAGTAATTAAGATATTTAAATACATTTTTAGACTTTCACAAAATTTGCTGGATTTTTTACCTAAGTTTCAAATCTTTATTAATTTCATATCCATTTCATATGCACTCATTGATTGTATAATGGTATTTTGTTACCCTATCAAACAATGTAGTAAAATGAAACATGTTGCATATAAATTGTAAAAATGGATTAAACAAATAACCAACTCAATTTCCTCTTCATATACATTTGATTTATTAGTATAGTTTTAACTTATATAAATTGTAAATATTTAAGCATTCCATAGTAAGATCATACAGTATACAAGTATTGTATTGTTTATTAGTTCGTTGACTTGTTACTGATTTTTGGAAATTGTGCAATAAACAGAAAATATCTGTCAGCGTTTTGCTTCCGGGTTGGTAGGAAAATATTTTGAAAGCTGCGATTTAGAAATACATTCGAAATTTATATGAACTACGTACCCAATGCAATATAAACTTCCTCTATTATTTGCTAGAAACAACACATACGGCATTTTGTTTCAGGGGTGGTCTAGAAAATGGGGTTAGTAAGGTACGAGTTAGAAATACGTTCGAAAGTTATATGCAATATGTATATGTACTCAATGCAATATAAACTTCTTTTAGTGTTTGCAGACGCAACACATACCGTTCACTTTCACTGGTAAGTATACTGTTTACTTTGCGTAAAAATGGTTAGTTTAGGAATACTTTCACTTGCAATTGAAATTCAAACATATTTGTTTGCTGCAGTTGTAATTTGTAGATAAAGATCAAAAACTCATGCCTTAATTGGGCGGTGTTTATATTAGTATTAAAACAGTTATTTCTCGTTAAACTATTATGTTAATTGTTTTTCTCACTCAGAATATATATTTACTTTGGCATACAATCATTTGTAATGATAGTGATCTGAGTAATATTGCATTTGAGATCAAATTTCTCATGGGACCATGTTATTACAATAGAAGATGCTTATAGTACCTGTTTATTAAAAAAATTTTCTCAAATAAAAAAAAACATTTCACATTTTTCACTCTCTTCACATTTTAATATTGCCATATAAGTTCTATCAATTTTTGAATTGTTTATATCTAGTCCTAAATATGCATTTAATTTACCACTGGACAATAAACAGCCATGCATCATCATCATTCAAGTATTTACAAATTATTTAAAATGCATTTAAAATGTCAATCATTTAAAGAAACTTGTAAAGAGGTTTTTTTCTTTTATAACAACTGTGCATATTTTGCTTTCAATTGCTAAGGAATAACCCAAGTTTGTTGAACTGTAAGGTATTAAACTTGAAGAATTTAATGCCTGCTTCATTTCATCACATTTCATTCATTCGGTACAAAAAGCCACTTTTAATGCTCTATTAAGTAAAATTTGTCCAATATACAATTTGTTCAAGTTGAAACAATAAATTTGAGACTCGCTTCACGTAATTATATAATTAATACAAATATTTACATAGTTACATCAAAGTGTTTGTTAAGGCTGATTATTATAAAAGAAATTATTTAGTACATTTTAACAAGGATCGATTTTCAGGAAATGTATTCAGTGCAGTTTACTATCATTAAACATCTACATTACTCTGTTCAATATTGCCATCAGAGTATAGCTCAAGCGATTTCGTATAAAAATGCAGTTTTTTACTTATGTTTACAGAATTAAGTTATTTTTTTTATCAACTTTGCAAAACAATAGTTTAGAATATTATCTAATTAAATATCATTTCGTATTTCGTACTTAGCCTATGCTATGGAATGGAATATCACACTATTACACCATTACAGTTAAGGATACAAATAAACAAAAAGCGCATTTGAATAAATATCATTGGTATAAAACGTACCAAAAGAACTGGACGATCAAAATTGCAAATATTCTGTACGATTAACAGTTACGTAAGGTAAATGTATCGAAATTCGTAGCAGACAAGTATTGTTCATTTACACAATATGTTCCCTAACTTTAAAGCAAATCAAACTATTTAAAGTAATATAAAGTTGGAAGTTATGACTGAGCACGACAAAAGGAAATTCGATTGTTGTTTTAGAGGGTCAAAAATTAAGGCAATCGTTTAAAGAAAAAGTGGCGAAATAAGTTGGCAATGAACAGTGAAAATATGAGTCAGTGGAACTTTGAACTGTATAACTTGTCAACTATTTCAGCTAGTGTATTTAGATTTTTTTTATTTTCATTTTAACATAATATCTTCATTTCTTCTTTAGATACAGAAATCAATCAATCTATTAAAGACAACTTTCTGTTGCTTGCAAGTGTGAGTTTGTGAAAATGCCTGTACAAGGTCAGGAATATGGCAGTTGTTTTTCACTTTTCCGTTGGTTGATAGCGTTTGATTTTGTCAGTTTTTATGGACTTCTCCCTTTTTGAATTTGCCTTGGAGTTCGGTAGTTTTGTTATACTTTTTTGCTTTACAGTTAATGTTTCTATACAAGCTTACCTCTACCCAGATTATAAACATTTTTTGTTAAACAAACAAAAACAAAGACTACAACTTCGCCATACATTGATTGTGTGTCCCAATCAAAGGTAAAGAAGGAAGTCATCTATGATCTCTAGAATACTATGATTGCTCGTTTATTGTTTTTGTAGCAGTTCAGTGTTTATGTTTTTCTTTTTTTTCCCTCTTATAGTTGTTGTGTTCCCTCGGTTTTGGTTTGTGACCCAGATTTGTTTCAGTTCAATTGATTTATGACTATTGAACAGCGGTATACTATTGTTGCCTTTATTTATAATAGTATTTACCTAGAAGTTTTATCATTTATCAGCAAAAAGTTCCGATTTTGGCAATTAAACCAGAAAAAGGCAAGATAGTACAGGGATTCATATTGGCATACAAAAGTAGTGATAAGGTATCAATTTGTTGACAGAAAAATAGACGCAACTAAGATTTCATTCCAAATCCAAAACATAAAACATATCTTTTGAAAGTGTAACTGCATCTGGAAAATTTGAGATACTAGTATTGTCACTTTTCCTGTTTTATCAAAACTAATTACTCTTTTTAGAACAAGAGAAAAGATAAAATATCTATTTATTACTTCTATGTAAATCAGATTAAATCGTCTCATATCTTCGGGGCTAACGTCCCTCAGGTCTGAGAAGCTTACATTTAATACTTATACTGTATATTGGCGCAAATTGATTGTTACATTCGAACCATATTATTCATGCATTATAGCATATGAATTCTGGCGATAATTAGCGATTCATTGGTGCAAACGTAGAACGACATACACAACTCTTTCCCTGCTTGGTGATTACAGTTTTAGGTTATGTATGATCATATGGGAAACACCAACGAGATGTCAAAACAAACAATTGACTTTGCTGAATTGATATCCAAAATTGTTTAAAGATAATTGATATGCACATTTTAATGGTATGATTGGGCAATATATCAAATAATCTACTATTTTTTGTAATGTAATAAAGCTTTAAATATTTGACAACACTATCTACTTCCGTGAGATTATTTGATATGGTAACATATTTTATTGAACTATTCTCAAAACTCATTGTACAGCAAAGTAACACATTACCTGTTTTCAAACGTACTCACACCACATCTTCCTATATCTATAAACCGGAAAACATTGGCAAAATATTTAGATGGTAGGACGGACTGACCATTTATTAATTATGTCTTTGGTACACGTTATAAGAAGTAATAGACTTGAGATGAATGGTTATCGTGCATATTTTTTAACAAACATTATGACAAATTTCAAGTATTAGATCATGTTATAAACCTGCAAATATGTAACCATTGTTGAAGGCCTTACGGTGACCTATAGTTGTTAATTTCTGTGTCATTTGGTCTCTTGTGGAGAGTTGTCTCATTGGCAATCATACCACATATTATTTTTATAATTGTAAATTAACTGTTGTTAAACTTTGTACTTTGTACTTAGTAAACCAATCACTTAAAAGTAAAAACATTACATTTCTTTTCTGTATATTTCAATGGTTTATACATGAAGGAAATCGTGCTTTTGTTAATGATATCATCTTGGAGAGTCAGTACAATTACTATCTATTCTTACAGAAGGACTATTTCGAAAACTGTATTGAAAGTTCGAAGAGAATAATTGTTTTAATGCGTTTCTGATGAGTCCAGAAGTTTTTCACTAGGGCAACGAGATCTCGGACATTTATTTATGAAGACGGAAATTTAGTTTCTAAATTTATTATTTTACACCTTCATAAAAATCCCATGCAATTTATATTTTTTCAGAGGACATATTTTCCAATTACGATATCATCTGTCTTCAAAATATTTTTGTAAATTCTTCATGAATGATGGTGGTTTTCATTTTAGTAAAGCATTTCAAGTAATTGTTTCATACTTTAACTGCATTGTTCACATAGGTGTTTAAGTAGAAATCTACGATGCCCATTAAATAGAAAAAAGTAAACAAATCACATTCCTAGGAAAAGTTCTAATAGTGTTGTTCTAGATTTCTAGTTTTATTTCTGGAATTATACATCTAAGATTGAAGATTTCATTTAATGTTGTCAAATCATAGAAAATACAATAAAAGTACCTTTTTTTAATTTTGAAAATTGAGTTTATGTTATCCAACTCCCCCAAAAAAATATTATCATTAACAACATAAACGGTACCAATTTATCTGCACCAGATGCGCATTTTGACAATCAATGTCTCTTCAGTGATGCTCGAGGCCAAAATATTTGAAAATCCAAAGCTTATTAAAATATGAAGAGCTATAAACCAGAAAGGACCAAAAGTATAGCCAAAGCTGGGCAAGGAATCAGAGCTTTGCATGAGGGAGATACATTCCTTAACTTTAAATAATTTCCAAAATTTTGTAACAGCAAATTTTAATAACACAAAATCCGATTTTCATGCCAGTACCAAAGTACTGGCTACTGGCTGGTGATACCCTCGGGGACTATCAGTCCACCAGCAGAGGCATCGACCCAGTGGTTGTAATAACATAAACGGTACCAATTTTTCTGCACCAGATGCGCATTTCGACAATCAATGTCTCTTCAGTGATGCTCGAGGCCAAAATATTTGAAAATCCAAAGCTTATTAAAAATATGAAGAGCTATAAACCAGAAAGGACCAAAAAGTATAGCCAAAGCTGGGCAACAAGCTACTTAGAAAAAAAATCCCAAATTAATATATCACAGTCATAAGCATCTCTCAATTTATAGATGAGATAAAAACAAATACTTTCATTATGTATAATTTTAAATTGAAACAGAATTTTCCGGAGCATAAACACTCAGACTAATGAAATTCAATTTCGTGTGACGTTTAAACGCTAAGTCAAGTCTGGTCCGATTGGGGACGTTACCTGGTCAATGATTCTCAAAAGAAAGTACTTTTATAATTTCTTTTCCTAAAATTATAGCTACGGATCACGCTCATTGATCAGTATATCTTAAAGAATACAGGAGACACAATAATTCAAACATAGAAAATAAGCATAAATACGTCAAAAGATTGATAAAGTGCACTAATCACAAACATAACAGATTGTGGGAGTTCCGTTCTTAGCCCATAAAAGAAAGCAACAATAATCAAACGCTATTTAGCAATTATATTGCATTACGTAATGTACTTTGTGTTTCCTGGAGATTTATTTAATAGCATTACAATTTACAATTATTTTTCCATTTTAACGGTTCTTGATCAAATCGTTTGTCCATTGTATTCGATCAATGAAATCAAACTTTTGAAACGAATGGCCGTGTTTAATACCCCCATACACATTGTATTTCTACATGATTTAGTCATTATCTAAGGCATAACTGAATAAGTGTTCATTTCAAATAGTTGGATTTTCTTATGAATTACGGCAACAGAAGGTAGTTAATCAGTGTTCAAATCTCATATATATAATTAAGAAGATGCAAATCAAGGTAACAAAAGAATCGTATGTACTCCTGACGGTACGAAACCGAGTGAGTCGACAGGGTAAGCATCTCCTATGCTATGCTATACTATGTATGCGTCATCCGCCATGTTTCATCACACAGTCAAAATGTAAATATCGGGAATAGAACACACTCGTTAATTGCGCACATTGGGAACTCGTTCATGCCGAATTGTAATATGATAAAGAATTTCCAAGGGTATTTTTAAACAACACGTAACTACCATCTTATTTAAAGTTTCATATAACGTATTAAATTACGACTTCGTCATTAAAATACAACTTTAAGTCGTATTTTGGTGGAGATTGTCCTGCCGATAGATAAAGATGAATTTTTACACATGAATTTATTAATAATATAAAACTTTGACGTCAATCTAACAATAAATGGAAGCAAGTGAATCATAACATATGAACCGGGACCTGATATTTTGGCAGATTGTCTGTATCTCCAAGTAACATTTACACCCCAAATTACAACCCTTGTAATAAATTTTTAAATGACAACAAAAACTCGAAGGATACCCCCATAGTTTCTCCACTAAATATTCTGTGTGGCAAAGTATTCTAGGTATAAATAGTTTTACACTCTCAGAATATATGTCTACGTTAACAAAGATCTCTGTTGTATATCTTCTTCATTGTGTGCATTGGTTCAGAGAACACGCTAATATGCACTTTATATAAATATAGAAATATAGAAATTTGCATTAGGGTGATAGATCTTGAAATCAATAAAACATAGATTTTCTGCGTCAAACAGAATGCAAACCATACGGTCATCAATATCTATAGAATATAGAATGTAATACTATCTGTAGGGATTTGTAAATTAATTTGATTCACTATTAATCCGGTAATGACAATTGACTTTTTTCATTTCTGACAATGATTCATTAGATTTTTGTTATTTACTAATGACATGAAAAAATTGTCATGAATACAAGCGATAGTACCCATTATTTTGTTGGGTAATGAAGTTTCATCTTTATCTGAAGGCATGCTCGATTTAACAAGTGTTTTTGTTCGCAGTCATTTTCCTGAAAAGGAATCAATTGGCATATGTAAGTCCATTTATCTTTTTCGGGTCGTAAAATACAGATATAGAAGGATTTTTCTCTTTGATATAAACTTTTTGATAAAAATACAGATTCCTTAAATTGATAACCCTGCGCATGTTGAATTTAAATGACAACCATGGACTAGATTAAAGAATAAGGACATTGATTAACCTAGATTAGTTTTATCAACATTACATGCATAATTTGATCAGTGGAAGTGAGAGAAAGAAAAAAAACGACACATCAATGAAATATAAACCAAATCGACTTTAACACAGTTATATTGCCATCTAACATTCAGACTTCAATACCAGTTATTATATTCTTACGTATAACGTACTAACGACCTGTATAGGGATCGACTTTCGCGGTTTCCCCTCACGAATCAATAAAATCCTCTTGGCTAAATTAGATACATAATTAAGGAAAATATGTCGAAAATGCGAAAACGCAAAGTCGAAAACGCGAAAACGCGAAATGGGTTAACTTCGTTTTTTTGGCGTTTTCGACTTCACATTTTGGCGTTTTTCGCCTTCGCGTTTTCGCGTTTTTGCCCTATAGAATATAAAAGGCGAAATTGCGAAGACGCGAAATTGCCTTTACCGGCCACCATAGTCTTCGTCCCTTTTAAAATTTATTGAGATTTTAGAAATATGCAGCTGCCGTGTCATAGACTTATATTCTATAGAGTCCAGTTTGGAACGTCAGAAGGAGAACATATCTATTCAAAATTGACTATTTTCTAAATTTTCATTCTTATGCATACAGCATCAGATCATACTATAAAATATAAAAGTAAGTCCAGTAAGGCGAAATTGGTATCATGTGACGTCTTAACAAGTGATCGTTCAAGCTGTTTTTATTTTGACATCAGTTTGCATGAAAGTTACTATAGAATTGATAAATGGTAATGAGTTGTGATAGGGCATAAACAAAATTTCGGAAAGAAGGCATCTTCACTTGTCATTGCCAAACGTCTTCCCTAATTGCAAACTGACATCCATTATTTTAATTGATTCTGATACCAGCACATATTTTCGATTGGGTACCTTTTTCATGTTTACCCTGTTTGCATTAAATGCATTACACAACTGTGAATGTAAAAAAAACATGATTCATTGAACATAAATGTTCGCCAGAGGAAAATAAACAAAGTTTAAGGTTTGAAAAGAGATGAAAAAACAGGCAATAGAGAAAACCTGAAACATTTTTTCTCTCTATTGATTCATAACACACTGTTTTTTGTAAGATATTACAAATAAACTAGGGTTTCAACTTCCTCAGACAAACCTTAGATGGATTTGGTTATATTTTTATGTCCTTTTTGGGCATACAGCTTATCAACTGTTTCGGTTCTTATAAATTCTTGGCTTTCAAATAATCGGCTTTAAGCGTACCAGAAAAGCGCTTCGGACATATGACTTTTATAAATTGCTGTTTTGATTTTTTATCCGGTTAAATGACTTAATTCCTGTCATGAATTTGTCTTTGTGGTTAAAACGTCACGACGTCATGGCCATGTGCTTTTCACGAGAACGTGATCAGAAGTACCAAGCCGAATTGTAACGTTTAGTTGCAATGTTTTATTTTACGCTTAATTTTGACAAAGTAAAATCATTTTTTATCGATAGACCTAGTTTGCTTTACAATGACCATGTTGCATGTTTTTCGGTTTGTTTCTGAGATCCAACTTTCATTAGAACGAACATTTAGGGTAAAACGAACAGCAATATAGTCTTTTCACTATAATATACAAGTAAGTAAACTCATCACAAATAATTAAGAGACAACAGTAGCACACCTGTGTTCAAAACTTGTAAATCCATTTTCAATATACAAATTAAGATAAAAACTGAGGGAATCGCATGAATTCCAAACGGAACGAGCCTGGATTAGTCCACAGGCTATTTATGCATCACCCGTCATGCGAATAAAAACAAATTCAACATGTGAACGTGAATAGGACTATTCTGGTATTTGAAGGTCAAAGATGAGGAATACATGTCCATGTTGAGTTGAGACATAGACACGCCATATTGGTTAAACTATTGAACCGTTCTTTTTACAGCTATGTGGAAAGTTTGATTGTATTATTAAATAATAACACATTTTTGATATCGCGATTGGAGTATTTACTGTAATTAAACTTATGTCATCTTTTTGCCTTCAAGTTACATTTATCATGACAGTTATTTTGACAATTATTTTGTTATAGATATTAAGACTGTAGTTGAATTTGTGAATAGAACTTAAAATGAAAATGTGGTGCATCCGAAGCACTTTTTTTCTATATTTGTTATTTGGCCATCAGGAACGCAGAAATTCAAGGGTGTAACTACTTGAATAACTCAAGATCTATATAACGGGTGTCATATGTGACGCAAGAACTCCTGGACCTGCCATAGCAAGTGAGTTCATCCCTTGTTGTTGGTAAGGATTATGTACCATTTTGTTGTGTCAATGCTAAACATAGAAACAATATATAGAACATCCGCAGTCATTCCCTTGTCCTCTTATATAATTGACAATCATGTAAAAAAAATATATATAAAGAATATCTGAATAACAATGATTTTCCTTAATCAAGTTAAAATATAAATACAGTACTAGTACAAATAGTGACCTATTCAGGTACACCTTCTAGACTGACTTTAATGACTGCGTACAATTTTTTAAGGTTGTTTTAAAATTTTTGTAAACAATAAACGTTACCTTACACGAGGACAAACAAGTGAGTAATCTGTGTTTAAAATGTTACAATGAAAATCTTTGCAATAAAGGTTGAAAATGTCTGTAAAAATGTTGGCTTGATTTGCCATAAAAATCAACGTTTCGCTGTGATATATGTTAAAAATGGTACGTCTCTTATATTCAGTAGTTTTCTGTTTTAGTATTATTGGACTAAAAATTTCGTTATACACATTTTTTTTAAATTTAATTTTTTTTATGATTTAAGATTGGCCTCTTGGTGTCTTGTCTTCTCTATTATTTTTAAAATGGTTATCAAGAAGAAAATATATGCAATACACCATGTTAAATAAAATTCCAGGTCATGTTCTTCTTTCATAGCAAATTAAGATACTTTTTCTCGACCGACATGAAACTGGTGTACCTTTTTTTCCGAATAAATGTAATTTTGTTGGAAGTCATTTTATGAACATATACACCTTTTTGTAATACGTTAGGGCCATTGTTGTACAACGTTCAATATATTGGAATTTCAAATATCTGGTTTCGAGTATCACTGTCGAGAAAAAAAATATTTAGTAACGCATTGAATTTCATTCTTACAAGAATCAAATCAATATGTTTAAGTCATCATTGTTTTAACCATAATGTCCTATTCTCAAAGCTAAAAATTGTCTAAATTCTGATGAAGATATTTTGTCCTTTGACTAGTTTTGCTGTCTAAATCATTGTATTAGTATTATTGAGTTCCAAATTGGTAAATTATATATACTAATGAATATAAGTAATGTTTGTTTTTGTCATGTTGTGTAAATGCTTTGTTTTGTTTTGCTTAACCTGTAAGGAAATTCTTTCATGTAGTATGGTATAAATAATCATTATGTGAATGAATGAATTTAACAGTTCAAAAATAGATGAACTGTAGGTTAGGCATCAAAGCAAACATCAAATCAAATTATGCATTGATTATGAAGTAATTGAAAACGAAAATCACACAATAATATAAACACAAAGTTAAATAAATCGGAATAAAGATTAATCAAATCATATTTGTAAAAGACAAAAGAAGACCTTTGCCATAATTGATTGATAAAGTCATTCGTTTCATGTTCGACATATTCAATTGTACATGGATTGAATTGACCAACAGTGAGATTATATCCCGTCAGGATAGATAAAACCATAGCGTAGCATCAGTCAATGGGTGATCTCTATTCATTATCTGAAAACATATAGTCAATAATATGGCCTTGTATTTTTTTATTTTCGTATAATTTAGACTAGAAAGAGCATGAGATTTTTTATTTATTATCAAAAGCATTATAGAGACAAAATAAATATCTATAAAAAGTATAAAGTAATTGTTATGCAAATGTGCTGTCGCTTTACAATAACAATGCAAGCATCAGTACACAAATAACGAAAATATAATTATAGTACGTTGATGACTAAACTCAAAACTTTTCGGTACTTGCATGGAAATACGGATATAGTTTTTATTAAAAGTAATGTTATACAGTTTCGTAAATAATTTTATAGAAAGGAAGACTGGTGTCTGCACCTTGAAAAGCTCTAATTCCTGATCCGAGTTTTATATTAAATTTTGTCCTTTTTGGTTTTATAAGCTCTTCAACGATTATTTATTAGGTGTTGGTGTGTGATAAAGTTTGGCGTCAAACATTACTGAAGAGACATCAAATGTCGAAAAGATCATATAGTGTTGTAAATTGTTTAGCGTTTATGTTATCATAATGTGAATGTTGGACTATTTACACGTAAAACAAAAACGTTTTTGACTTGCACGCTAGAGGGATGTAAGTTCTTTGACATTGCTATAAGGCAAATGCGCAGTCGTAACACAATTTGCGTAACAAGAGACAAACACACTGAACTCGCCATTATTTTCTTTCAATGTAACTACTACATTTTACTCCTTGAGTCACAATACATCTTTTCAATTGTCTTTAAGGGACTTTAATTTTGTAATTTGCTTGCTTAATCGCAACATTTAGTTTTCTTAGATTACCCGCTGATGACTTTCGTGCAAGATGTAATAAAAGTCGTTTTCACAGAAAGAACCCAAAATCGTCTCGGCTGAGTTGGTACATAGACATCTTGATTTCTCCCATTGTAGTTAAAAGTGAGTGTCCATTTAACTGTACACGTTTATAGATACACTGTCAAGTCCAATAAGAAAGTGGATATATCCGATACCTCGTGTAAGGATAGTGTCATGATCAATGCCAGTAAAAGAACAAAAGATTGCGGAGAAAAATAGAGAATTCTAATTTTGAAGTTCAATACTTAAAACATATCATTATTTAAATATTTTGTTGTAATCAAATAGATAGTAAAAAGGCGTTCAAAATGTTAACAACATTCTGCATTCGAAACAAAATCCAAACTTACGTAATACAAGTCATCCACAAACATGATATATGTCGTATGATTTAATGTATTTTCGTAGAAAGTATTTGCGTTATTTTACTTGAACAACCTCGTGGTTCAAATTAATATCCGCTTACTATATACATGAGTTATGTGTTGTACTGAAAACTGTTTACATATTACTGATTTGGTTAGTAAAGGATGCATGTTTTACTGTATTTTGATATAAATGATTGGTTTAATATTTAAATGAAAGAGGCATTAGCTGTCAAATTCTTGTTCATCGATTTGACCCAAATTCTCATTCTAGATTAATAAATACTTAAACGTATATTCAAATTACAAAAAGTCTGACAGAAACAATTAACAATGGACTCGTTATAATATATCAGCATTTCGTGCGTATTCTAGACTAGATGCCATCTAATTATCCATCGAAATGACCTCCGAAGACTGCCGACAATTACATAATCCTATATGAACATAAATATAAATATCAATACACAGACAACCACGTGCAATCGTATAATAATGATTTTTCAAGGTCTGTTTGATTTCATTTTATAGATAAAAAAATATATTGTAAACATCGTTTTACCCTGTATAAGAATATTTTTTGTTGGCCGAAACAGTCAACAAAATGGAAATTCCTCGTGTGTCCCTTGTTTTACCTTTCAATGTTGACATTCTTTTCCTTTTAATGAATGAAACACATGCTGACCACATGAGCGACTCATTTCACTGAAGGTCAATTTAAAGATTGCATGAATATGGATTCAAATAAGGTTAAAGTATTGACTTGTAAGCCAAAAATACATCAGCAATGTTTTATAGCTTATTTTGACGAAATTAACTCGAACTGACTGCTAATAGCGAAACATTTTTTATATATTCCGCTTTTAGAAATGATTTAAACAATGAAGTTATGTTGTTTAAATCGTAGTTAATGTCCCTTAAATACTTAAATATCTGTAATTGTCTTTTGTTCCAAAAAACTTCTTGAAAGGAGTATAGTTTAATAGTTTAGATCGATTGAATTTTGTAATTATTTGTTAAGCTCGAATAAATTAATACTAACCCATCTGCAATACCCATATTGTAAAGAGTTCGTCCATGTATATATTTTCTGTCTGAAGCGAGGTTTTTGAATCATTTTTTTTAAAGAAGTATAGGATTTAAAACAAAATCGGTAATCGTTGACCCCATTAGCTGTATACATTTTCTAAAGTCTGCCAATTAGAATCAAAGAATTGCAATGTATTTTCATCTGAATTAAGACACTATGATTCGAGCTACACTGAGTCTTATGTAGACGAAACGCGCGTCTGGCGTACAAAACAATAAGCCTGGTAACTTTAATGAGTGTTTACGTGTTTATCATTCAATTCAGAATTGAGACACGTTTTAGCAAATACAAAACACGGTCATTTATTTCAAATGTTTTAACAAATGTAATTAAGAAAGAAGATCAATTGAATACAAGAATACAAGGCCGCACGGTCGCCTATAATTGCTTACATCCACTTTATTTGAACTTTTGTGGATAGTTGTCTCATTGGCAATCATACCTCATCTCCTTATTTTTATATTACTTATTTGCCTACCAAGAAAACAAGAACGACTATACCAAATTTATTCTTGTGATCATTGTTTTCCTCAAAATAGTACAACATTGCGTTTTCCCTATATAATATATAAAATATGACATATTTATTTTTGATATGACGTGATATACACAGTTTTGCTATTTATAAAAAAAAAACTGCTACAGTGCTATACTAACAAAACTTTGTCAACCTTAAATAACTAATCAGTTATAGGTGTTTGTTACATTTAACACTAAATATTCCCTTTGTTAAACAAGAAGAGAAAAAATGAAAACAAAAACAAAGATGTATAAAAATCGGAAAGTTTAAGAATTATATGACCAAAAGCATCAAACAATAATAGCTTTATCAATCTGAGGTCAGCGTTGCCTGAGGGAGTTGAAACATTACTTTCTAAATAACATATAGTAGATATAATGAATACAAGTAATATCCATTGTAATAGGCATTTTGTTTCGCAACCACCACATTATTTAATTATCATCGCTACATGGGATATTGTTTGAACTAATTTTGATTCAACTGTCTTATTTAAAAGTAAGGACAAATAAATGAATGATGCTGATTTCTATAATGTAAAATTAATGCACTATTAAAATTGTCAAGATTTTCTTTTAGATAGATCATCATAAAGTCTTTGATAACATTAAGTTTTTTAAAATATGATGAGGAAAACGATAGAGACTAAATAATGTGATTAAAAAGTAACATTATATGTTTCCTAAGAACATTAGATTGATTAGAAGGATATTAAGATAAACGATTTATAAAATGAATAAAAGAAATCACCCTGCATCTCCTACTATGTTTCTATATTTCTATTATATGAATGATTAATTATCTTTAATAATCATTGTAATGATACATTGTTTTTCCTAATACAAAGGTTGTAGGTGTTGTTTGTTTGTTTGTTTTTTTTCTGTGCGGTTACTTTATTCATTCTGTATGTACTGTTTTGTCTTGATTAAAAATGTAGGTTTTTTTTTGGGGTTGGGGGATGTTGATAAAAGTGTTGCGCTTATCAATTTCCAAGATTCTTCGTTTTAAAATGTTTTTAGATGCATTGCTGCTAATAATTTATTGCACATATTAAATATTGACATACCAATGTACATTTTCTTTTATGAGAAATTTGATCAATCTAATAAATGAACAACAAACTATATAAATCTACTAGTACATCGATAAAAAATCCATTGGTCGTTCTGAAAATTTTGAAAGACACGTTTTAGCAAATACAAAACACGGTCATTCATTCCAAAGGTTTTAACAAAATGTAATTAAGAAAGAAGATCGATTGGATACAAGAATACAAGGCCGTACGGTTGCCTATAATTGCTTACATCCACTTTATTTGAACTTTGGTGGATAGTTGTCTCATTGGCAATCATACCTCATCTCCTTATTTTTATATTACTTATTTGTCTACCAAGAAAACAAGAACGGCTTTACCAATTTTATTCTTGTGATCATTGTTTTTCATCAAAATAGTACAACATTGCGTCTTCCCCTATATAACATGTACAATATGACATTTGCGCGGGATGTGTTTGAGAAAAATGCCGGGACATTTTTATTTTTGAAATGACGTGATATACACAGTTTGGCTAATTATAAAAAACTGCTACAGTGCTACACTAACACAACTTTGTCAACCTTAAATACCTAATCAGTTATAGGTTTTTGTTACATTTAACACTAAATATTCCCTTTGTTAAACATAAAGAAAACAAAAATGAAAACAAAACTTTAAAAATTTCATGCTCCCGAAACGCCTGTCTTGATTTACCTTCACCAGGAACGCTCAAAGCCGAATATTGAAAACCAAAGATGTATAAAAATCGATAAGGTTTAAGAATTATGACCAAAAGGACCTAAAAATATTAGCCACATCCATCTTAGGTCAAATTTGCCTGATGGAGCTGAAACATTAGTTTCGAAATAACTTTAAAATTTATATACGGACAATTTAAGACAGGTTTGTTATAAATTATGTCAGTACTGGAGTTGGTATATTGAATACAAGTAAGATTCATGTATTCTTCTGTGTAATAGGCATTTTGTTTCGCAACCACCACATTATTTCTAAAACATTTTTAATTATTATCACTACATGGGATAGTGTTTGAACTAATTTTGATTCAATTGTCTTATTTAAAAGTAAGGACAAATAAATGAATGATGCTAATTTCTGTAATGTAAAATTAATGCACTATTGGAATCGTCAAGATTTTCTTTTAGATAGATCATCATAAAATGTTGATGTTTAACCAGTGATTTGATGTTAATGAGTTTTATATCTTTAGTAACATTTTTTTAATATGATGAGAAAAACGATAGAGGCTAAATGATGTTATTAAAATGTTACATTATATGTTTCCTAAGAACATTTAATTCATTGGAAGGATATTCAGAATAAACGATTCGTAAAATTAATAAAAGAAATTACCCTGTATCTCCCTATTGCATTTCTATATTTCTATATATGAAAGATTTTTTTTTTCTGGATGGTTACTTTATTCATTCTGTTTGTACTATTTTTGTCTTGATTAAATATGGTAGGGTTTTGTTTTTTTGGGGTTGGGGGATGTTAAAAGTGTTGCGCTTATCAATTTTCAAGATTTTTCGTTTTAAATTATTTTAGATGCATTGCTTCTAATAATTTACTGCAAATATTAAATATTGACATACCAATGTACATTTACTTTCATGAGAAATTTGATCAATTAAAAAAATGAACACCTAACTATATAAATCTACTAGTACATCGATAAAATATCTATCTGTTGTTCTTGACATTTTGAAAGACAGTCTCTGTGAGAATTCTCTTTATGTAGGTATATATTTTTTTTCAAACGTTGATTACTTTGTTGTGGATTTGTACCTTAAGTCAATGATTTAGTTTGCAGTCTGTATTCTCAAGTGGTTACAGAAGTATTGAAAGTCAAAGATGTATACATTCATATATTTATAGTTTTGTAACAAAATGTGGCCAACAATCAAAGCTACAACGTTAACTTGGAGATTGAGACCAACGATAGATTGTGTTGATTCTTTGACCCTTGTATGCAAATAACGTGTAGGTAAATTTTTCTTGATTTGATACAACACTTCACTTCTTTTGCATTAAAGTAAACTTTCCTCGTTCTTTATTATAAAATTAATATGGTTTATGCTTGTGTACCTTAACAATGACTGTAAACAGATGCAAAGCTTTAATGTTTTATAACAGGACTATAATAAATTCATTTTTTTCATGGACAGCACACGTGTGTTAAAGCATAAACATAACATTTTATTATAGTTCAAGGTCTAGTTAAATTGCTCACCCATTACGATTTAATTTGATTTCGTCAGTACTTAATCTTTTAACGATTATCTATCAACACGCTAAACTTTTTATATCATTATTTTGTTGATTAAATTAATACTTTCATTTACCAACACAAACTAGTATTTTGTTTTCTCGTTGTAATATTATAACAAAACCCTACGCCAGTAAAAAGTTCGATTCCGTCAATATGAAGATTGTTTGTAACTCCTCGTATCTCATTACTATCATATTTATTCTTCGACTGAGTATAACAATTGTATATTGAGTAAAAGAGAGGTGAAAGATACCAAAGGGACATTCAAACTTATAAGTCGAAAATAAACTGACACCGCCATGGCAAAAAAAAAAGACCAAAACACAAACAACTGTATACAAAACACAATATAGAAAACTAAAGATTGAGCAACACGAACCCCACCAAAAACCGGGTGGTAATCTCAGGTGCTCCGGAACGGTAAGCAGATCCTGCTACACATGTTGTACCCGTTGTGTTGCTCATGTAAGTACAAACCTAGCGATAAGTCTTATTCGGTAGGTCACATAAAGGCATATTTAAATAAGGTAATAAGATGATATTGATTATTGAAAGTTATTTGCTTAACCTTAAGTGGAAAAACTTTTATAAGTATATTTAGGACAAACAGAAAATGAATTATACATTAGCTAAGAATGTTATGCAAAGTTGGTCGAACACGGGCTGATTTGCGGGATATTTGCACTGGAAATCAAAATAAGACTGCAATCGAATAACAAGACATGGTGGGAAGAACAAATAACTTTCTAGAGTTTACATACAAATATATCATCGCAAAGAATCATTGCAAGAATTTTAACGTTTAAAATACTTGACACTAGGAAATTACAGAACATCAGAATATACGTCCTAGCTTCGCCAAATAAATTAATATGCATTTTGACACCTATTAGTTTATTGCGTAGTATTCAAGGCCAACAAAAAAATGCTAATGATGTAAAAAAAAAATTGACAAGATAAACGAAGTCTTTGAAATCATGCTTTTTGCAAAAATGAACTTCCTGTTTTAAAACAACATATGCATTAGTGCTGCCAAGATCTGTTCAACCAATGTTAACATTATATATTTATAGAACTGCGGTTGCATGGTTTTTACATTTTTACATTTTTGAAGACCATTTAAAATTTTATATGTACATCTATCAAGTTTATAGTTTAATTCTCTTCAGTTAAAGTGGAAGTTTGTAATTAAAAAATTCGAACAAAACAAAAAATGATATTGTATTTCTTTAAATACCTAAGGCTAGTTTTTCATCGATCAACGTCATGGAAACCAAACAATTTAAACATAACAATTGATACATTCCATTTTGTGACGTTTTGAGTAGGAATTCCTCTGATGACAAAACACTTTACGTTTGTTTGAAAGTTGATTCGCATAGTTCAAAATTAAATGAAATTATGAGTAATAAAGATCATTTTATGGATTTGTTTATGTATAACAATTTTTTGTTTTTATGACAGTAAATTCTTATTATTATAAACCCGGCCTATCACTTAAAAAGCTATTTCGAGTAGTTCGACATGTTGATAAATATTTTGCAAATCAAACACTGATTGTTCAGAGAACAATTGAAGGTCCTTTCATCTACAAATTCACATTTGTTGATATTTTAAACTGCCTACCTGTCCGAATCACCTGCGGTCACCCCCAGTTTTTGTTGGGGTTCGTGTTGCTCAGTCTTTGGTTTTCTATGTTGTGTTTTGTGTGCTGTTGTTTGTCTGCTTGTCTTTTTCTTTTTGAGCCATGGAGTTGTCAGTTTTTTTGTTTTTTTTTCGACTTATATGAGTTTGATTGTCCCCTTGGTATCATTCGCCTCTTTTTGAAATGAAGTGATTAATGATATCAATTTTTTTTAATATAAGATATAGTGATGTAAAATAGAAGCTTGTGCTTTAAAAGGTCACTTTAGGCATTAAGAAAGCTTATCCTACACTTATTTAAAAAATATATAATTTATTGAACATTTATTTTCAATACAAGAGATAATCATCTTCTTCTGGTTTAATAAGATGATAGCTTACGTTATATTGATCCTAATTTATAAGGTTTCTACATATTTTACACCCCTCCCCTCACCCCAGTAATTGAAATAATTTGGTATCATAATAAGATAATTTACCTAAACTGATTCTAAAATATACGCTTTCTTTGTATTTTTTCCTAAATAATGGAGACAAGTTTCTAACGCCGGTTAAAACAATGTAGTTTCAAATGTCAAATATTTGGATACTATATGTAGATTCCAAAAATATATAGTATGTAGGTAGTTTTATTTTTATGAAATACGTTCAAAATGTCTTCTTCTGGACCCCACGGCTTTATGATATACCAGTATGAAGTTATAACCACTTTTTCCTAAATTAAAGTATAAAAAATAACTACTATAAACGTCATTGGATTTGTTTAAACTGAAGGTATCAAATCTTTGCTATAATGTCCCAAATACGTTGCTCCCTTTCTTACTCTATATTGCTCTTTAAGTTTCATTTGAATGTGAATATCAAAGCAAAGGTATTAATATAGTGCAACAATTCAAAACAGAACAGACATATGAATGAAACATCATACAACAATATATGCCGGTGGCATCAACCAATCGATCAACAAAATACAAGTATATAATAAGGTGATGTGGTACTTACGATTGCCAATTCACAACGAGACAATTATCCACCAGTTACAAAATGACGCAGATGTAAACAATGTTAAGTCATAGTGCGAGCTTCAATAATGGGCAATAGTTATGCCAAAACAGCAAGCTATAAAAGACTCCGACAAAACAAAATGTGAACAAATTCAAACAAGAAAACCAACGGCCTAATATATGTACAAAAAAAAAACAAACGAAAAACGAATATGATATACAGAAACAATCGACATACAGGTTCCTGTCTATATCTTATATTCAATTTTATTCAGCCTATGATTCAATGAATAAAGATTGATATCAGCACTGCAATGAAACACTCAATCGTTAAAAGAGTAATATATTAACCGTATGGTAAAATTTTAAAATAGAACATGTGTTATTATTATAACAAGGGGAAATCAAAATCAAATTCAAAGTGCAACTGACAACGTTGAAAAAAACGAACACAAGGAAAACACAAAAACAAAAGATTGCGAAACACGAATCCCGTCAAAAATTGGTGGTAATCTCATGAGCTCTGGAAGAGTAATCATATCCTGGCATGTTGCTCATGGTAAGTATAAATACGATTATGTCTCAATCAGTGATGTCGACAGTAGAACATGAAAAAGAACAAATAACTTTATAGAGTTTACATACAAATATATCATCGCAAAGAATCATTGCAAGTATTTTAACGTTTAAAATACTTGACACTAAGAAATTACAGAACATCAGAATATACGTCCTAGCTTCGCCAAATAAATTACTATACATTTTGACACCTTTTACTTTATTCAGTAGTATTCAAGGCTAACAAAAAATGATAATGATGTAAAAAAAAATTGACAAGATAAACGAAGTCTTTGAAATCATGCATATTGCAAAAATGAACTTCCTGTTTTAAAACAACATATGCATTAGTGCTGCCAAGAACTGCGATTGCATGGTTTTTACATTTTTGAAGACCATTTAAAATTTTATGTGTACATCTATCAAGTATATAGTTTAATTCTCTTCAGTTAAAGTGGAAATTTGTAATGAAAAAAATCGAACAAAACAAAAAATGATATTGTATTTCTTTAAATACCTACATCGAAAACATTTAGGCTAGTTTTTCATCGATCAACGTCATGGAAACCAAACAATTTAAACATAACAATTGATACATTCCATTTTGTGACGTTTTGAATAGGAATTC
Source organism: Mytilus coruscus (assembly GCA_017311375.1). Lineage (NCBI taxonomy): Eukaryota > Metazoa > Mollusca > Bivalvia > Mytilida > Mytilidae > Mytilus > Mytilus coruscus. Next base: position 19,544,017 of record CM029606.1, on the reverse strand, counting down.
CTCTGATGACAAAACACTTTACGTTTGTTTGAAAGTTGATTCGCATAGTTCAAAATTAAATGAAATTATGAGTAATAAAGATCATTTTTACGGATTTGTTTATGTATAACAATTATTTGTTTTTATGACAGTAAATTCTTATTATCATAAACCCGGCCTATCACTTAAAAAGCTATTTCGAGTAGTTCGACATGTTGATAAATATTTTCCAAATCAAAAACTGATTGTTCAGAGAACAATTAAAGGTCCTTTCATCTACAAATTCACATTTGTTGATATTTTAAACTGCTTACCCGTCCGAATCACCTGCGATCACCCCCAGTTTTTGTTGGGGTTCGTGTTGCTCAGTCTTTGGTTTTCTATGTTGTGTTTTGTGTACTGTTGTTTGTCTGTTTGTCTTTTTCTTTTTTGAGCCATGGCGTTGTCAGTTTTTTTTTATTCCGACTTATGAGTTTGATTGTCTTCTCGGTATCATTTGCCTCTTTTTGAAATGAAGTGATTAATGATATATTTTTTTTTAATATAAGATATAGTGATGTAAAATAGAAGCTTGTGCATTAAAAGGTCACTTTAGGCATTAAGAGAAAGCTTATTCTACACTTATTTAAAAATATATATAATTTATTGAACATTGATTTACAATATGAGAGATAATCATCTTCTTTTGGTTTAATAAGATGATAGCTTACGTTATATTGATCCTAATTTATAAGGTTTCTACATATTTTACCCCCACTAATAGAAATAATTTGGTAACATAAGAGAACTTACCTAAACTGATTCTAAAATATACGCTTTCTTTGTATTTTTTCCTAAATAATGGAGACAAGTTTCTAACGCAGGTTTAAACAATGTAGTTTCAAATGTCAAATATTTGGATACTATATGTAGATTCCAAAAATATATAGTATGTAGGTAGTTTGTTGTGAAATACGTTCAAAATGTCTTCTTCTGGCACACTCGGCTTACTGATATAACAGTATGAAGCTATAACAACTTTTTCATAAATTTAAGTATAAAAAATGACTACTATAAACGTCATCGGATTGGTTTAAACTGAAGGTATCAAATCTTTGCCATAATGTCCCAAATGCGTTGCTCTCTTTCTTACTTTACATTACTCTTTCAGTTTCATTTGAATATGAATAGCAAAGCAAAGGTATTAATATGGTGCAACAATTCAAAACAGAACTGAAATATGGATGTTACATTGAACAACATGTATGCCGTTGGCATTAACCACTCAATCAACAAAATACAAGTATATAATAAGGTGATGTGGTACTTACGATTGCCAATTCACAATGAGACAAGTATCCACCAGTTACAAAATGACGCAGATGTAAACAGTTTTAAGTCATAGTGCGAGCTTCAATAGTGGGCAATAGTTATGCTAATACAGCAAGCTATAAAAGACCCCGACATGACAAAATGTTTAACAATTCAAACAAGAAAACCAACGGCCTAATATATGTATAAAACAATAAACGAATAAACGAATATGATATACAGAAAATATCGACACCATTGACATACAGGTTCCTGTCTATATCTTATGTTCAATTTTATTCAGCCTATTGTTTAATGGATAAAGATTGATATCAGCACTGCAATGAAACATTCAATCGTTAAAAGAGTAATATATTAACCGTACGGTAGAATATAAAAATGGAACATATTATTATTATAACAATCGGACATCAAAATCAAAGTCGAAGTGCAACTGACAACGTTGAGACAAAAAAAAAAAAAAATAAAAAACGAACACAAGGAAAACACAAAACCGAAAGATTGCGAAACATTAATCCCATCAAAAATTGGTGGCGATCTCATGAGCTCTGGAAGAGTAATCATTTCCTGGCACCCGCAATGTTGCTCATAGTAAGTATAAATTAGATTATGTCTCAAGCAATGATGTCGACAGTAGAACATGAAAAAAAGGTATAAAAATAAGTTTGAAAGTACTTGACTCATCATATCGGCATAAACAATAATATATAAAAGACAAAAGACCCAAAGGTACTTGCAGATTCTGAAGTTTATTAAAATGATGCACACCAGTTTGAAAGAAACAGTCCCCATGACTTTACATATCGTGTGCACGACTTTCAAACAGGTTCGCAACAATTTTCAAATTGGTGCACACCAATTTAAATCTCTCGCAAACGAAATTATTATTTTCTATGGCACTAAAGGATCCCATTGGATTGACCTGTTGTGTCAAATATTCGATTTTATGATTGTATACTTTATTTAAAACCAGTTGTTGGCATGACACGGGTTATGCTCTTCTCATATATTTTATGATGGTATGATACTAAACCCTAACGGGAGGGATTGTGCCTGATATTCATATGATGAAGACATAATCTTTCAATCAGTTTAATTGAGGTCTGGAGCTGGCATGTCAGTTAACTGCTAGTAGTCTGTTGTTATTTATGTATTATTGTCATTTTGTTTATTTTCTTTTGTTACATCTTCTGACATCGGACTCGGACTTCTCTTTAACTGACTTTTAATGTGCGTATTGTTATGCGTTTACTTTTCTACATTGGCTAGAGGTATAGGGGAGGTTGAGATCTCATAAACATGTTTAACCCGCCGCATTTTGCGCCTGTCCCAAGTCAGGAGCCTCTGGCCTTTGTTAGTCTTGTATTATTTTTACTTTTAGTTTCTTGTGTATAATTTGAGTTTAGTATGACGTCCATTATCACTGAACTAGTATATATATTTGTTTAGGGCCAGCTTAAGGACGCCTCCGGGTGCGGGAATTTCTCGCTGCATTGAAGACCTATTGGTGACCTTCTGTTGTTGTCTGCTCTGTGGTCGGGTTGTTGTCTCTTTGACACATTCCCATTTCCATTCTCAATTTTATTTACTGAGAATTAAAATGTCTGTTTATAAAATTCAGAAATCTTTTTCACTATACAATTTGTGCTTGTTAAATTATTATCAAAGCAGTCATCCGGTTACAAAATAAATGGAAATGGGGTGCTTTATAATCATTTCAGTGTTTAGAAAATTGTGAAAAAAAGATGTTCTTGTGAAACTTCGATAAAGTGCATATTCTACACATCAAATTAGTAAATGTGAGAGGAAGATGCACTTATATCGTGATAAGAGTCATTAAAGAGGATTGGTGCATTATTCTTGTTTCATTATCACTCCTGGCTTGAAATTTAAATGATTATCGAAATTGAATCAAATATTCATTTCGTAAGCATAGACGAAGCATTTTTCTATCTATCATAGAATATGAATCATCTTTTATATTACTGTAAACAAAAATGGTGAAGTCCAAGAAACCCTGTTTTAAGTAAATCTTTTAATGTCTCAATATCTTTTCAAACAATATATTTGTTGAGGGTTGATATAACAACAGAAAGCAAGTACCTATCCTACAACCATGATAGGCGACTTATTGTTGTACTTGCATAAACGACAAGATAGTATTATCTCTTTACTACGTTTGGTAGAAATATATTGATACTGACCTTCCCCTAAATATTCTTTATGTTAACGCGCTCACACCTGAATTAACATGGACTAGTATTATCAAAAGAAAACGCCTCAGTTGCGACAATATATAAACTAGCAGATTACAGACATATTTCAACCAATTATCAAAACCACTCTCTCTAACCATTTTCTACATAAGGAAATGCCTGTACCAAGTCAGGAATATGACAGTTGTTTTTCGTTCGTTTGATGTGTTTGAGCTTTTGATTTTGCCATTTGATAAGGGACTTTCCGATTTGAATTTTCCTTGGAGTTCGGTATTTTTGTTATTTTACTTTCTCTATAATATTAAAGGAACCTTACATATTTAACAATCCAGTTCGTATGATAAGGTTTATAGAAAGGAATGCAGGTATTTTTATTAAAGAGGAAAATATACCAACTGGGCAATCAAAGCCCATAATTTTAATGAAAATATACAACATCATGACCAAAACGAAAACCGACGAAATGACAACCAACAGTCCACAAAACATTACACAGAAAACTAAGAATGAAACATGATCAAAACCCTGAATAGTCAGCAGTTCCAACTCCCCAAGTAACACCCGCCATGTTATTATAAACTGAGTCAATTAAAGTGATTTCGAATCAAACAGTTGCGGTTTGATGAATTTCTCCTGTCTTTATTCTAACTAAACATCACATTCATAAACACTACATTAAGGTATATGTACGAATTAGGTAACACGTAAAATTCGATAATGTTATAATAGGGGAACAGAGAATTGGATTATTGCTACGACATATAGAACAATATCCATGGTCAGATTTTATATAAATATTCCACAACGGTCAAGGAAATTAAGATGGCGTTAGTAACACCTCGAATGAGTGAATTCAACTTAATCGTTTTGAACTCTTGGTTAACTCTTGGTTACTCATTGTAAGAAGCAACCCTCTATCAAGGCATGTAATTTATTGAATTAAAAGCAATTTACTTGAAATGTATGCATTGTCTATATAAAGATAGTAGTGATCTAGTATGGTTCAATTATAGTTGGTGTTGTTTTAATATATATCAAGTAGAGATGCGGTTTGATGGCCAATGGACAATTGTTCACAAGAGAATGTAAACAACTACAGCTTTGAACTTATGCATGTTAAATTATTTGATGAATTAAATTAATTTACATTAATAACACCATGACTAATAACTTGAAATTATATTAGTTTATTTATCTACTTGTTATACTCTTCTCAAAATTACATTTTATCCTCGTTCCCTTTGTCACGTAATAGTTAAAACATATGCCGCAGATAAAACGTGATTCAATCGATCAGGAGGTGAAATGTTTGAAATCTACTCTAATATCTAGTATCTGGTATGTCATTTTTCATTTATCTGCACCGAAAAGCTTCACAAATCATTTGTTATTACTGAGATGGACAATATAATCATTTCCGTTGACTCCCGAGATATCGTCTTGTCTACATATTATATGAAACAAGAGTAAATCAAACAAAGAATGTAATTTTTTTAAAATTTATCTTTTTTAAATTGTGAACCAGATGGCGCAGATTGTCTAACATTTTTAATATAACCAACAATATAATAGGATTTTTTTTTTCTATAGAACTAACGTCTGGACTTCTTGTTGACATTGATACGAAGGCATTACAATGAGAATAGATAAAACCTTAGTCTGGATTTTCTTACCAACCAAGTGAACCCTCGTTTCCAATAACAGTCAGAGAAACCCTTATTTTTCTGGTCCACCCTAATTTCATAGATGCAATATTTAATATAAACCATCATCATGAACCGTTGTCCTGTCTTTAAATTGACATGAAAACAAAAAAAAAATTTTAAATACAATCATATTTAAGTGTAATAAACTGACAATTAAAGCGCTAACGTTATTAGCATTTAATCGCTTAGGTTTTGTTTTTGTGATTAACTTTGCATTAAATAGAATGAAAATGTCTCTTTCAAAGTTCATATTCAAGACTATTGTTCATTTTATTGTTCGTTTCAATTCTTATCATTTTTAATCAGTGATCAATACAAGGACTGACCTTCTTGTCCTTTCATCTGTTTTGCTTGAACAAAGATATGAAATTGGATTTAAAAAAACGAGTGAAACATAAAAGATACTGATGATGGATATTGCGTCGCACTGTTAAGACAAATCTTTTTGGTATACGATATAATGTGAATTAGAAAACGAATTGTTTGGGCATTAAACCATTTTGAATTGTTTCGATTTCAAACTGTAGATAGAATAGGTAAGATAAGTAAGAATGTGCAAAAACAGTATCAAATTTAAGAAATATGCAATTTTAATTTAATTGTCTTGTTTGATAAATATTAGAAAAATATATGAGTAATTCAATAAATATGCAATTTTATTTTAATTGTCTTCTTTGATAAATCTTAGAAAACATAGATGAGTATGTTATTCAATGTTACGTTTGAGAACTTACAATGTACATTAAATACTTTGTATTTTGAATATCAAACATGTTGCTGAATTAACCTTAAAAAGTGCATTTGCTCGTTGATAGACCCGTTCATTTTGACACCGATAAAGAACTGCCATCTTAATCGTTTATAAACACTTTCGGAAGTAGTTTTGTGTACAAGGCTAGGTATGTTTAATACATTCGAAACCTACGCAGCGGACAGCGTTAATTTCCCCGAATCAATGTTAATTTTCCTCTGTGTCAGGTAGGTACCAGATTTAATCGGAATTTGGATCTATTTTCTGTCTTAAATTAAACGATTACTTTAAACATCATGTAGGAATTAACAATACGTAACATGACATGAATAAAGGCAACAGTAGTATACCGGTGTTCAAAAGTCATAAATCGATTGAGGGAAAACAAATCCGGGTTACAAACTAAAACCGAAGGAAACACATCAACTATAACAGGAAAACAAAGGAATAACAGGAACACTGAAGTGCAACAAAAAAAAACGCCACTATTTGATAACAACTGTTTGAACATATATCTATCGGGTTAACTGATTGTCTTTTGTTGGTGTAGGTGGCAATTATAATTGACTTTAATTATTTGATACAATTTGACTAACATGATTTATACACCTGATTGAGTTTATCGCAATTATTGAGAATTAAAACAAAACATAAATTATTGAGGTAATTGTTTGAAAGTTATTGACCAATATATAAATCAAGGTATTGTTGACAAATGATTGATAGGATTTTACTGACTAACACAAATTATGAAATTAAATAATGCAAAATATCTATTCACATTAGGAAATCAAACAATATGACATTGCTTTTCGATACATTCATTGTATATCAAGTATTGAAAATATCTGAACTTTTAAATTTCCTTTCATCAAAATGTTGGATTTTTATTCATAATTACTAAATAATTAGATAAATTACGGTATTGTTTCATTTGAATAATGTATATGACAAATGATTGATATGATTTTACTGACAAACGCAAATTATGAAATTGAATAATTCAAAATATCTATTCACTGTTGGAAATCAAACAATGTGACGTGACATTGCTTTTCGATATATTCATTGTATGTCAAGTATTGAAAAAATCTGAACCTTAAATTTTCTTACTTTAAATGTCCGATATATTTTATTTATAATTACAAAATAATTGAGAGGTAAATGCAATTACTTAAACAATAGATAATAAAGTATAAGCTCCTTGACAAAAACGTACAATACAGAAATGTAAATTAGAGGCAACACTAGCTGTTAACCGACGTTCAAATCTCATAGATCCACTAGGACGATACAAATCAAGATAAAAAACAGACACTGAGAGAAAGTCGAGAATTGAGAACGGTGCGTCGACATGTTACGTGTCTCCTGCTATGCATGCATTATCCGCCAAGGGAATCTACACTCAATCAATATGGCATAATCAGGAACGGGGCATTTAAAAACATAAACAGAAATGCTGAACTCTAAGGCAAATTCAAAAGGGGAAAGTCCACACAATTGAAAAAATCAAACGCTATCAATCAACGGAACAAGTGAAAAAAAAAACTGCTATATTCCTGACTTGGTACTGGCATTTTCTTTGGAAAGCTAAATGACAATGATACATAAATTAACAAAGGACTGCTAGCAGTTACTGACATGCCAGCTCCAGATCTCAATTAAACTGATTGAAAGAATATGTCTTCATCAAAGTTAGTTTAGCTAGCTATAAAAACCCGGTTTTATAGCTAACTAAACCTCCTACCTGTATGACAGTTGTCTATAATAAAATAAAATGAGAATGGAAACAGGGAATTGTCAAAGAGACACAACCCGGTCAAAGAGCAGAAAACAGCCCAAAGCCACCAACGTGTCTTCAACACAGCGAGAAAATCCTGCACCTGGAGGCGGGCTTCAGCTTACCCCTAAACGAAAATGTGTACTAGTTCAGCGAAAATGGACGTTACACTAAACTCCGAAACATATAAATGATCCAAAATTTAAAAAAAACATACAAGATTAACAAGGGCTTGGGACAGTGGCGGGATTCAACATATTTTGTGAGATCTCAACCCTCCCCCTTTACCTCTAGCCAACGAAGAATAAACAAATACACAGCAATACGCACAGTAAAACTCAGTTTAAAAGAAGTCCGAGTTCGATGTTAGAATAGGTAACAAAAGAAACTAAGCAGATGACAATGATACATAAATTAACAAAGGACTGCTAGCAGTTACTGACATGCCAGCTCCAGATCTCAATTAAACTGATTGAAAGATTATGTCTTCGTCATATGAAAATCAAGGACAATCCCTCTCCTTAGGGGTTTAGCATCTTACCATCATAAAAAAATATGAGAAGAAAATAACCCGCATCATGCCAACAACTGGTTTTAGAATAAAATGTTTATTTCCGATGCAAAGACCCTATGAGGGAATCAATATTCATTTCAAAAAAATGCCATCTTTAATGACCTATCAACAGTATCATAACTATATGCCTTCTGAATAAGTCTGTTTACAGGTTTGGTTAGCTTTTTGATAGCGTTTTAAGACAAGTTAATAAGCATTTGAATCAACAGACAAAAACAGTTTCATCGTTGTTATACCAAAATTAGGAAACAGAAATCGTTCAACCGTTTGTTAGATATCAATCGTTTAGTTAACTGTAAATTACAATATTAGTACAAACACTAATAAAGTTATCAGACTTAAAATTGTGTACGCCCGACGCGCGTTTTGTCTGCAAAAGACTCATCTTAAATCAAAACAGTTAAAATGCCAAATAAGGTATTAAGTTGTAGAGCCTTTGAAGACCCAAAGATAACGAACGTTTTGCCAAATACAGCTAAGGTAATCTATTGCTGGGTGTAGAAAATCCTAATTATTTCGAAAAACTCAAATTTTGGTAAACAGTTTATTTATAAATATGACCATATCAAAAATATTTAATGTCAACACAGAAGTGCTTGCTTCTAGGCTGGTGGTACCACATTTCATTGTAAACTTTTTTTTAAATATTACTTGGTATGCATATTCTAAAACGTCGAATTGCTAAAGTTTCTTCAACAATATCTTGAAACACATAGAACTACATTATTTAAACCACGGCTTAGGATCCGGATTCTCATGACATGCAACTACTTACAACGTTAAAAGACTTCTTGAAAATACATGACCAAGGGAACAAATTTAACGTCGGCATATTGATTCTTTAAAGCATTTGACACTGTGTCACATAACAAACTACATTTAATACACAAACGGAATAATGGTGGGATTAAGGAAACATACTTTCTGGACTATTCAACTTATACAAAAAGCTATAAAGGCCAAATAAAGTACGAAGTTGAAGAGTATTGAGAACCCAACATTCCGAAAGGTTTTGCGAAATATAGCTACATGTAAGGTAAGTTCATATGCACACTGTTTGATTCCTGAGAAGAAACCTTAAAATGTATTTGAACCAAGGCTGAAAACAGCATACATATGCCTGGTTAGATCCTTGAAAGAAATGTTTTTAAACCTAATGACCACCATCATATCCTATAACTTTCTAAAAACAAAGTCCAGGTGCTATTTATAATGACAGGTTTAAGACAAGAATGCACTAACACTAAAGGTATACAGTCCTATTTATCGATGTGCTTCGTCTTAAACCTGCAGATACTATTGACTAATGGCAAATCTCTTCTTGAGATATTGGATTAAGTTGCACAATTAAACAATTAATAGAATTCCAGTTCTTAACACGTTCAACCTTAATTGCTTTACATCACTTAAGTTTATTTCATTATCAGCTGAACCATATGTTCTACCTATTAAATGACAAGAAAAGATAAATATTGTTGAATTGATAACTAGATCTTATATAACAGGTTGATAAACACAAATAGAATTGATATCCCTATCAATCCTAACTGATTATTATAACTCCTGTTTCAATTGATATGTACTTTAATTTGTTTCTATCTGTCATTGTCGACATTTTTTATATTTTTCTTTGAAGAAAATGAGAAATGTGTGATCCGAATGATCTCCTTATATGCTCATGACAAAAGGTGTTTAACGTAATACGAGAGAAAAATTGATAAAAACTATACTAGTAGGTCTTTTAAATAGAAGTCAATTAATACAATAGGCAAAAATTTACTTTTTAAAATTCACTTTTCACGTTTCTTGTGTCTCATATAGGTCTTTTAATTGATGGATAACAAATTTAAAGATATAAAATAACAAAAATACCGAACTCCAATGAAAATTCAAAACGGAAGTCCCTTATGAAATGGCAACATCAAAAGCTCAAACACATCAAATGAATGGAAAACAACTGTCATATTCCTGACTTGGTACAGGCATTATAATGTATTTAACCTGGTTTTTATATGCTAGCTAAACCTCTCGCTTGTATGACAGTCGTATAATATGCTAAAATAAACTTTTTACAATTGCCTGTCCGTATGATTGGTCGTCTCAGTAATAGGCAAAACAAATTGTTGCCAATTTATTCAATATTCGAAAATGCATTTCTAAAACTAATTATCAACGTTTCTGGTCCATTTCATTAACGAACTACATCTAATAATTAACCTATGATCGAAATGAAACTCACTGCTCTTCGGTTCTTTCTTGCAGTTTAAAAAATCCATAAATTTCGTAAGCACCATAAAAGCTTGCATGTCCATTATGAAGAAGAGCTATATCTAAATATAAAAAGAACACAAAAAAAAAAACCAAGCATCAGAATGTAAGTATTTTAGTATATTCATTTGTAAATAAGTCGACTCATCAGCGTCGGTCGTGCAGTTGACAAACATTTTAACAAATTTTGATTGAATAGGATATGGGGCTATCAAGGTCGGACATACCAAAACATTGCTATTTTCAAAGAGCAAATGCTTACATTGATGGTCTTCATATTGACAGTTAATGACCTTTATAAGCATTGACTTAAGCGGTACTTGCTGATACTCACTGGAAGAAACTACAAATGTTCTTCCGTGTTCATATGTTGAGATCAATAAATTACAAGTAAGTCAATGGTTGTCTATTCATTCGTTTTACATACTTTAAAGATCAGAAGTAAACCGTATAACGAATTTATCACACACGGAACTTTTCCTACCAAGTTTTGTATAAAAATAAACAGTGAAATACATTAACATTAGTAGGTGACGTCATCATTAATAGTAGACGTGACGTTATGAACCCTATATGAAATCTACTGACCACTTACGGATCCATAGGGGTCACCACGTGACGGCGTTAAACCAACCATAACGTCACTTTTTACCCGAGGTGCGATAAATATAATAAAGATTTTCCTTTGGCCGGAAACTTCACTCCGTCGTGCTGCCATTAAATATATTGCTATACAAACGATGGGGAAGGGATATGACACGGATTCATTTACAACTAAGGAACAATTTAATTTCTTTTTATTTTACAAAGATATAACAGGAAATAGCTATAGGCCAAAAAATAGTGCTTCAACGTTTTTGGAAGAAAAAAAATAGGACGCCATTTTATTCCATCAAGATCTTTTAAGCTTTCAATCAGTTTTTACACAGAGAGCAGCTGAACAATAAAAAGAAGACATACGTGTTATCACGCAACAGTTGTAGGAATATAGACTTATTAAAAGAAAGACAAAGATTTATGTTGGAACCCGATAACCGTATGCTAGCATTATAAAGCGTTTTGTATAACGCAATGGAGAATGATAACATCTTTTTATACATTCTTTTTATTATTTTTAGAAAGAAGGAATGTGTGTATCACGAAAGTGTGTTTTTTGCTTTGAAATGTTTTTCTGAGCAACGAAAAGTGTAATGGCTTGTATAACTAATTACAGCAATAAGCAATTAAGAATTATATAATATATTTTAAAAGTACGTAGTCGAATTGTTTCTATTTCCATGTTTAAAAAACAGAAGTTAATGATTCACTTTCATTTATTGCAGAATTTAAGCCTTGTTCCATTCCCTTCTTAAATCAATCAGTATTCAAGGGAAAAAAACGTGATACAAATGATAACCCCAAATATTGCCGCCGTGTTAAAAATAGATATTGATATTTTTAGAAAGTAAAAATGTATGTATCTCGAAAGTACGAGCTGTCATTCATAGGAAAGTATCATTTTCAACCATGAAAATTCTTGAGCGATGAAAACTGCACTTACTTTATAATAATTACTTACGGCTATTACCTAATTCTATATTAAAGCAAATTTCAAGAACATTTATATTCCAATCTTAATTTCAATTTCGAAAGATCTCTTTCTTATTTGAATTATTATTGATAAAACATCATTAATCGAAATATTGCCAGGTGCATTTTTCTGGTCAAAAGTGAAAACCAATGTGAAGGGCGAAGGGTGATTGTAATTGTTCACATCTGTGGCATTGGTATGTAAATAGTTGAATAATTATTTTTATATTTAGATACATCAAACACAGAACCTATACATTTTTTTTTAAATCAACACTGCTTGTTAGTGGAAGAGCCTTTACGTTATAAGTAGTAGCTGTAACATCTTGTCCAAATTGGGTCCCTTAAAAAATATTGACTGACTGGTCAGATGATAATCTTGTCCGTCAACAAAGGTATCGAACCAATGGTCAATTGAAATATGTTGCAAGCACTTACATTTGGTTGACCATGAAGTAGAAACACTTATATTGTTTGATTTGGTTACCAGATTGATAGTATAACCACAGTCTGAGCTTATTTTATATCCTCAACAGTATTTGCAAAGTAGTTCTCCATTTCAGATTGATTAAAAGTTGAAATCAATAAACCGATGTCCTTTTACACAATACAGTGTTGAATAGACTTTTGCATTTGCCGTGTTTGTTAACGTTAAAACCATATATCTGTGTATAACAATGAAATGACCAATGCAAATTTAGCTTCAAAATGTAATCCTCTAAACCGAACTAGACATTTTAATTCATCGATTTTTTTTCTGGAACACTAAAGTCCAAAATAGTTAACACAAGGGAAGCTAAATGACATTAACATGCCTAGGTGAAGGGAACGCCAGGAACCTGATAAAGCTTAGATAAACCTTCTCTGTTGGGTTACACATATACCAACTTTTAGATTATCTTATATATTTTGATTAATTTATATTATTGAAATGATAAAATATGAATAAATAGTAATTATGATTGATTAATGGCTGATTAACGTCAAAAAGGCAAATATAAGTGCACTTTAAGGAAGATGTCACATGTTTATGCAGAAAAAAGTAAAACAACAAAAATACCGAACTCCAAGGAAATTTCAAAACGGAAAGTCCCTTCTCAAATGGCAAAATCAAAAGCTCGAACACGTCAAACGAATGGAAAACAACTGTCATATTCTTGACTTGCATATTTATGTACCTGTCCTAAGTCGGGAGCCTGTTGTTCAGTGGTTCTCGTTTCTTGGTGTGGTTCATAAGTGTTTTCGTTTCTCGTTTTTTACATAGATAAGACCGTTGGTTTTCCTGTTTGAATTGTTTTACACTAGTCTTTTGGGGCCCTTTATAGCTTGCTGTTCGGTGTGAGCCAAGGCTCTGTGTTGAAGGCCGTACTTTGACCTATAATTGTTTACTTTTTACAAATTGTGACTTGGATGGATAGTTGTCTCATTGGCACTCATACCACATCTTCCTATTTATATTTGGTACAGGCATTTCCTTATGTAGAAAATGGTGGATTAATTAGATATAGGAAGATGTGGTGTGAGTGCCAATGAGACAACTCTCCATCCAAATAACAATTTATAAAAGTAAACCATTATGGGTCAATGTACGGCCTTCAACACGGAGCCTTGGCTCACACCGAACAACAAGCTAAAAGGGCCCCAAAAGTACTAGTGTAAAACCATTCAAACGGTAAAACCAACGGTCTAGTCTATATAAAAACGAGAAACGAGAAACACGTATAAATTACATAAACAAACGACAACTACTGTACATCAGATTCCTGACTTAGGACAGGTGCAAACATTTGCAGCGGGATTAAACGTTTTAATGGTACCAAACCTTCTCCTTTTTCTGAAACAATAGTATAACATCACAACATAGAAAACACACGATAAAACATCAATTGGAAGGCTTAACTCAATCAAAACGTAAATTAACACACTATGAACGAATAAATTCGATCTGTGATACCTGAAAGTAAATACATAGTTAATAAAATATTAGGGACAAACATTCAAGGCCAAAAGCAAACAAACAAGTCCAAATAAAGCCATGGCAATACACCACCGCGAAATATTTAACCCTTAGAAAATAATCACTTTTGAAAAACCGGTTTTCATAATATATACAGGTAAATGAAAAATAACTTTGTCGTTTTAGGTATACTTTTCTGTCTATATAAAATCCTCCAATAATTAGGAATACCAAGAAAGGTCTGTCATATAAATACCTAATTTAACACTAGATACATAAGGGTAAATATCAACAATAAAACTTCCTGTACAGATTAAAGGAGAATAATCTTGATGTTCATACAAATGTAGTATGAAGAAGTGAAAATTAGTAGATATTCCAAATAATCAAAGCTGGTATACAGACAAGATCCATATTAATATAAAATAACAAAAAGTATTAAAATAGTATCAACAGGTCGAATTAAAGAAAGTACGATTTGAGAGTACTCGCAGTTACTGAAAGCTAGTTAAAAGCCAAAACAATTAATGATAAAAATCATGCATCAGAGACTAAAATCAACTAAAACACATCCCAGGATTTAGTATTTTAACGTCATGAACAGTCAGAGAAGACATGACTTGTGCAATGCCAAAAATAAATGTATCGACAGGTTGTAGGATAGTGAGGAGCTACTTCTTAAGAGATAAAAAATAACGTGTGTGTGTCTCTAAACATCCCGTTTCAAAAGAAGATACAACTTAGTTATGTTAAACCTGGTTTTATAGCTAGCTAAACCTCTCACTTGTATGACAGCCATATAGAATTCCGTTAAATTCCGTTAAATCTTATTTTGAACTAGACCGGCACAAGTCGACGTTTAACGTGCTAGATTATAAGGTACCAACCCGGAGGATGATATGTAATCCTACTCGGTCAAATTAATCTGACTCCGAGGAGAAAAATCTTGAACTTTCTCCTAAACGCTTGACAAACAAGTTAAAATACAAAATGAAAAAATGATTTGGTTTTCCCTATCCATAATGTAACCTACAACCTCCTGCACTCGAGGCGAACATATGGCTACCGAAGCGACCAAAACATTTATTTAAATGAATGCAGCAAATAGAGGTACATGCAGCTGGGTGTTTATATACTAGTATCCTGTTTAGCCAAACCAAGGCTCGTCGATATCATTTTTAATTGCTAATTGTTTTTCAGGTGAAAACTTTACATTATCAAAATCTATCCAATAAATATGACAAAGAGTAACATATTTTAGTTATTAAAATGCAATTAAGTTACTATATAACTATAATGTAAATGTGTGATTCTTTGTATGATTGAGTTTACACGACAGATATTTCTACGCAAAAGTATTAAGCAGAAATTGGTTACTAGTACATATTTTATCATTCGAGAAACTAAATAAAAAAAATATGTAAATATTTCCAATTTGTTAATAGTTATGATTGTGTGTTGATCATAATTATTATCCCTCACTAGTGATTTTGTATCCGTTAACTTTTATAATTCGATTCTCTGAACAAGTTCAGTAATGGTAAAATATTGTCGAAAACAGCACAACAGAAAAAAACTTACTTCGTGATTATCAGTTATTATGGTTTATTTGCGTTGCAATTTAACAAAACCCTTTTTGGAGTTCCCTAGAATCAATAATTCTTAAGCTCGTTCAAAAGCAGAGTGGCTTATTTTCAAATGAAAACATAACGTGCCCCTGTAATTCAGTGTTCAATCATTTCTCTAAGTACTACTTGTATCAAATATGATCTAAAACAGGTGGCAAAGTAGTAAAGTTATCTGTTAACTCCATGTTTGAATACGGATGCAGCGAAAAGTAATTGGTGTCAGTTAGTGAAAGATGATAGTATCCCGTTGGTTAAGTTATGTAACGAGAATTGAAAATGCATGTCTATGTTGACACGTTCTGGCAGGAAAAACAGAAAAATGCCATCCAAAGCGTATTAAAACAACTCATCCTGTTAATGCTATTACATGTACCAAATTATGTTTAAGTTTGAACAAATTTTTATTTTAAATTTGATGATATACAAAATACTGCTTCACAGATAAACATTCTTTTCTAAAAGCTAGTTGTGATATGTTTGTCCGTTTGACATTTCATATAAGTTTTTAACTTAGACAACGCGAGTCTAGGAGAGCACAAAAACATGTTATTCGTTGATATCTGATACGTTTATATTCATAACAAGGATAATGAATACACCATTACAGTTCATAATTCAGTGATAGATTATAAAGAATATAGCACTTTTCGAATTCGTTCTAGTGTCAAGAGTCGTCCCTTTCTAAGTGGCAGATGTTTAATTTACACGTTGTCGCTACAAAATAAAATTGAGAATGGAAACGGAGAATATGTCATAGAGACAACAACCCGACACAACGAGCTAACAACCCAAGGCCACCAATGGGTCTTCAACACAGCGAGAAAATTCCGCACCAGAAAGCTGGCTTCAGCTGGCCTCTAAACAAAAATGTGTACTAGTTAAGCGAAAATGGACGTCACACTAAACTCCAAAACATATAAATGAACCAAAATTAAACAAACATACAAGATTAACTAAGGCCAGATGCTCCTGACTTGGGACAGGCGCAAATATGCGGCGGGTTAAACATGTTATGTGAGATCTCAACCCTACCCTGTATCTCTAGCCAATGTAGAATAAACAAACCAAAAGCAATATGCACAGTTGACTCAGTTTAAAAGAAGTCCTAGTCCGATGTCAGAATAGGTAACAGAAGAAACTAAGCAAAATTATGTTTTTTAGTTTTGAGTCGTTGGATTGCTGTCTCAATGATGTATACCCTTGACCTCCTTTTGATCATTTACAATAATTATCTTAGCTCAATACCATCAAATAATTACGGACACAGAAACTTTAGGACAATAAATTAGTATTACACAACAGTGGCGGATCTAAAGGGGGTTTGGGGGGTTGGAACCCCTCTTTTTTATGACGATCAATGTGTTTGAATGGGGACATATAGTTGGAACCCCCCATTTATCCTGGGTTGGGAACTCCCCTTTTAAAAATGACTGGATCCGCCCCTGCACAAGTACATTCTCTACACTCTAAGAAGGAGTATTTCCGAAGCTTGTAGCTCGAATGAATTTTAGTACAAACTATTGTTACCATAGAAGACGTAGAAGTTGCATCTTATAAGTTTTCAAAATAACAATTTACACCACATTCAGATTCTTGTAGTATATGCTAGGAAAATCAAATTTGTTTTGCATTAACATTAAATTTTTAAGCAAATCGTTATTGAAATCTGAGGGTTAACAGAGAAAAACGAGGAAATTAGAATAAAGAAAAAAAGGATAACTATTATCTATTCATAATAATGAAAATACAGAAAAATATCAAAATTATATCTACCGATGTTCACTAGTTCCGACAAACGTTTAAACCCTTCAACTGTTTCCTTTTTTACTATTAGCATTAATAAAATAATGAGTAAAGACTCCAAGCCAACTGTTACAAAGAGCTACTAAATCATTTAAATAAGATAATTTGAATAAAATGATAATCAGATGTAAAACATTTGAATGTGTAATGTGTACCAATATTTATATACTGGAGTCTTCAATCCTAAGTCATTAGTCATCAAAGAAATCTCTAGATAAAACAAGGCACTACAGGCCCCTTAACAAAAGCTTATTCACACCTTTTCAGTAAAATTGCAATCAAAATATAAAGCATGTCTTATCTGCAAGATTTTTTTCTGCAGTTCACTAATAATGGTGCCAACATTATTGACCACTTTATAAGCTTGTTTGAATTCCAAGAAGCTCATTAGTCAAAGAACATCTCTTCGTTGTAATGTATGGTTGTAGTTCAAAGAAAAACAGAAATATACAACAGGAAAATAAAAAAAAAATTATTTCTCTTTTTCCGAGTATCTACATTATTACACTGAGCTTGAATTTATGTTACGGGAAGACAGAAAATTTATTGCTCTCTTTTGAATTTAATATTTTCGTAGTTTTGTTTCATTTTCTGGGTTGGTACAGTGCTTTAATTCCTTATTTACGCATTCATAGGTATTTCAGTACTTTTATATTTTTTAGTTTCTATTTCAAATCTATCAATTTGTTATAATGACTAGGTAATTTGAGACGTTGGTTTTGAATCGTTGGTCATAATGTGAACGAAAATCGTTTTGAAAAAAAAAATAATATCATTTAACACATCATACATGCAAATTATTGAAGTAATTAACTGTCAAATCAAAGGTTTGTTTACATTGAAATCAATTTCTAAATTGAAACAAAGTTTTAAACTGCATTCAATTCATTGCGCATCCGCAAATAAATGCATTCTTTAAAATTAATGAATCTTTATTGTCATGTCTCGTTGAAGCTTCATCAAAGAGAAGATGAAGTGCATACAAACACAAATGTTAAACTTGTGTTGTCATGAGATGTGCGGGGATGTGTCGAGTTTTAGAGTAATAACAATATAAATAAGAAGATGTGGTATGAGTGCCAATGAGACAACTCTCCATCCAAGTCCTAATGTATAAAAAGTTAACAATTATAGGTCAAAGTACGAAAAGGGAGTTTGTCTCATAGGATCAAAGATTGTGAAAAATTCCGTAAAGATCTGCTTTTTAACTGGTTATGAGCATTACGATCAGTGCCAGTGGTGGAGCATTAACTAATAAAACAACAGGAGTACAGACTTAGAAACAAAGTATAAATACCATTTGTCATTTAACTTAGACTGTTTTGACTGATGAGTTTTGAACCTTTTTTGGTTGTCTAACGTTTGATATGTTTTGCTTTACAAACTTTTGGTGACAAGCGTACCTCATGCCGATTATTCCAGAAACACATAAGGTGAACATAAAAAACGGTGTCATACAATAATTTTACTACCAATTGATTGGTACTGCTGAAGTTGGACTATCAGTCACTGATGGAACCATCCACCCAATTGCCTGTGCGTCGACACTAGTTGTTTTAAATGGTACATTCTTTCCGTAAATTTTCTGTTTATTACATGAGGGTGTGGATAGGGGTTTACAGAATAATGAGCAAACATTTTTTGCGCCTGTCCCAAGTCAGGAGCCTCTGGCCTTTGTTAGTCTTGTATTATTTTTACTTTTAGTTTCTTGTGTATAATTTGGAGTTTAGTATGACGTCCATTATCACTGAACTAGTATATATATTTGTTTAGGGGCCAGCTTAAAGACGCTTCCGGGTGCGGGAATTTCTCGCTGCATTGAAGACCTATTGGTGACCTTCTGTTGTTGTCTGTTCTGTGGTCGGGTTGTTGTCTCTTTGACACATTCCCCATTTCCATTCTCAATTTTAATATAAAGAATAGAGAAAAGTGGACCAAAAAAATAAAGAATAGAGAATAATGAGGTGCTAAAATATAAAGAACAGAGAAAAATGGCCTAAAAAATTAAAGAATACAGAAAAGAAGGACCCCCCCCACCAGACCTTCTTACATGTAGTCATGTCATTGTACGTCTACTGAGACTGCAACGCTTTCGCGAACATTTATCTTAGACCGATTTGGATGTTCCGTTTAGGTCATTACTGTTTTAATGCACTGAAACTTTTTATACTTTTGTTTCTTAATTTATTGACTACATAAGCGTACCCAATGAAGGTTGTCACAAAATATTTATCTAGTGAACAGAAAACTGTATCATTTTTGTTTAAAACAAAAAGAAATCGAACTGAACTTTCATTATATTTTTTTTAATTAGAATTAATTTAATGGCATCAATATCAGTTCTACATTATCTCAAAAATTCCTTTTTCAATGTTTAATTCAATCAACATTTTCAATAACGTTTTTTCTACAAATACACTTTACGTGCAAGGTCTAAAAGCAACAGTCTCAAATTTCCTTTTACTGAAATGTTGACAGGTGAAGATAATTATGAAAGTCAACAAAACATATTCCTCTCAAGTGTTAATGGATCAAGTCATTTAACTAAGCTGATTGTGGTTGATTTTTTTGCAAACAGATAAATCCGATCTATAAGCACTGTGTGATTTTAAGTCAACGATAATCGCTTTTGCAAACAATTAAAAAAAAAAGAGAACACTTTAATTATTTGCAAAACATTGATTTTGAATTCTAAAGCTGCCATTTCAGTAAACTGGCAGTTTCATGAACATAACCAAACATGCGTAGAATAAAATGGGAAGATATAAATACTTAAGCACCGACAATTTATCTTTTGTGGGTTAGCATGACTGTTTTCTTGGGACAAACATTTTTTTCGATTTTAATAAAAAAAAAAAATCCATTACATTCAGGAATAAAAATCTTATTTTGAAACTCGTGCTGATGAAAAAAAAAAATAGAATTAAACTATTTATTTCAGCATATTCACCCCTTCTCTTTTCACAAATGATAATTGGTCGGTGCATGCTACCTATACTGTAGCTCCAAGCTTCCGTTCTTTTTGCAGTGTGATTCAAAATATAAAAATATTAGATATTTATAAACCATTTGAATTGTTCAGATATATCACCTTTCGCTCTTATTCGAAAATCTTTTATTTTATTTTTCTTAAATGCGCATTTGCGGTAGCTTTGCCAAGAAATGGCACGTTTCAAACGGATAAACGTCAAAATGTCAGCCATTATCTACATGCAGCTGCAGTATCATGCTGCGCTCCACATAGTCCTTTCCTTTTTTGCAGTTTTTACACAGATATCTTCCTTGATTTATTACTTGTTGTAGGCTTTTTTGTCCATTAAGCATAAATTAACCTGTTGATTTTCGTCTATCGTGGAAAATATACATATATTTTTTACCATTACCCTTGAAATTTTAAAATACATATAAATTTTGTTTGTCTCTCTACGTAAATATTTATCTGTAAATTCAACTGTTACTGTACGTCACTCGTACAACAGTTTTATCCAAATATCTTTTAATGTTAAGTTTAATATGAAACCAATCATTGAAATGTTTTGTTTAAATTGAGATAAATGTACATACTTTCTCAATGTCATCATAGAGTACCATTGAATACATATAAAAATAAGATATATTAGACACGCGGAAGCACTGCCGAAGTGTTTTAATCATAACCTAACAAACACGCTGTTATTTAATGTAAATGACTTTCAATGTAAATATCAAAACTGTATTATTACAAAAACTATGATTTTAGAAAACATTAGAAATGAATACCAACAAAGTATTTAATATATCTTTATACGATATTAGCAACCCGGTGGTTTGCTTACACAGTACCTGGGATCAAAATTTTTCACTTTTAACAAATCAATCAAATCAAATATTTTATTGTCGTATAAACTTTACAGCTTGTGACCAACATGTATTAACACAATAAACATATATACATACATATCAAACATACACAATAAAAACAGCATCAAAATTTATAAAATTTATTTAACACTAATCTAATTTGATGTGTAGTGATTGCTATTTTAGTCTGGGAAACATGATTCTTTTTTTGCAGTAATTGGCTTTGAACTAGCTTTCAGCAACTGCGAGTATCATCATAGATCGGTACTTTGTGTCTATAGTCTTTTTGATATTTGTGCTTGTGCTATGTGTCGATTAGATGAGACAAGCCTTTTTCAACTAGTTTTCACAGTTTATTCTTATGCTGTGCTATTACATCACTGTCCCTGCATGATAGGGGCATGGTTTTGCGCTCACAGACATGCTTAATCCCACCACATTGTGTGTGAGCTGTAATTCAGTGGTTGTCGTTGCTGTCTGTTCATCATATTTGTTCTTCGTTTATCAATTTGTACATTCATTGTATATCATGCCGTTGGTTTTCTTGTTTGATTTATTTTAAATTTGTCATGTAGCGGTATTTTATAACGGACTATACGGTATGAGTTTCACCCATTGTTGAAGGCCGCACGGGGACCTATAGTACTTACCTCTACATTATTTGTTATCTGGAGGATAGTTGTCTCGTTGATAACCGAACCACATCTTGTTGTAGGTCCATGGACCATGGACCTCTTCTAATTGCTTTAATTCATTGGTTCCTTCTTTGTTCAGTTTTGGGGAACCTGTGAAACGACAATTCTGGATGTCGACAACCGTTGCTATTGCAAAATGGCACGCAACAGTGCTTGACATGCCCTTTCGATGTCTTTTCTGCGTCCATTTTGTTCCACTTACCGACCTCGATTTGAGTTTATAGGCGGAACTTATAAACATTCGTTGAGAATGGAGTATAAGATGGTGAACTTCGAGTGGTATATTCAAACTCAGATTACAAAATAGTAGTATTATTGTTAAACTTACTGCAAATTAACCTTTGGTTTGAATTAGAAAATTAGAAACACTTTTGCATTAATTAGCATTCAGAAAATTTACATCTGCATTTGAAAGAGCTTCGAATGTTTGATAATTTATAGAACCGCGTGTAACGTATTATGTAATTTCAACTTTGATTTATGTAATAGTTTAACTTTTCAAATCTTTCTTTGTATCTTATTCAAGCAAACACAACTTAATTGTAAATAAATTGGCACATGCCATGTGCTATAAGAGGTTCATCTATCTGTGCAATGTAATTAAATGCTCATTCGTACTCTGCTATGTATCAAAAAGACAACTGCAGATGGTGAAACAGACGCATTGTTATTTCATCGTACGTTAAAAAAAAAAATACAAAGTCATTCATTACCTACATATATAAGATTTAAGATCGGAGTTTTTTTTGTTCGAGAATCAAATTACTTAGGATTCCTTTTTTTGTAAACTGAGGAAAAATTGTATGTTCGTGAATATTTGATTTCGTGGTTTTACCAAAGTCTGCATACAAACCTTTCGAGGATTTGTACTTCGTTGAACATCTCAATTCATTGTCTCTATGTTACCCATAAATACACCAAAATTGGTATTCCATGGATATCAATGAATCTTCAGTATTTCATGACAGGCAAAGCGTTTTAACAATTAAGGTGGCAGTGTTATTAGAACCATTAACTGTTCTGTCCCTAAATTTGCCTAAAAGTAACATTCTTCGAGTTTACGCAAGTTTTATTTCTAAATGAATAGGATCAAATAATTTAGACTCTTGTTTCAGAAATGTTAGTCATGATTTCACTGTGACGTCATAAATATGTTGAAATTGACATGTACATGTAGGTATCCTAAAAAGGCATTTTTCGTATCGCTTTTAAAAAAGTAGACATGAGCCAAAGCTTTACCAATAAAGATAGGTTTACCAACATTGACATCTTTGTATAAGACAATACTGCCTTGTTGCAAAATATATTTTAAGGTAATTAATGACGAGATCTCAATATGAGCGTATTTTGGAATTTTTTGCAGTTTTCAATTAAAAGCGAGTTGTTTGAAGTTAGCCCATAAGTAATTATTTAAGACACAATTAAAAAATATAAATACTGATATCTGACAGAAAAATGTGTTATGAACATCTGAAATATGTTATTTGATAGATGTGTAATACGTTTTGATTTTCGAATAAATTGAACCAAAAAATTACTTTGCCGTACCTTCTCCTTTTAAAATAAAGTAGGTTATTGTTGTATAAAATATTGAAAACAACACGTTTAATAATTTCATGCGTCCGAAGCGCTTTTGTGGATTTACCTTCATCAGGAACGCTTAAAGCCAAACATTTGAAATCCGATGGATGCATAAGTACCGAAACGGTTGAAGAGCGATATGACAAAAATACCTAAAACAAATAGCCAAATCCATCTAAGGTCAACTTTGCCTGAGGGAGTTGAAACCTTAGTTTCTTTATAATTTCAAAATTTATAAACGGTCAATTTTAGAAAAGTATGTTATAAATCATGTCAGTACCGAAGTACTGACTACTGAGCTGATGATACCCTCGGGGACTGATAGTCCACCAGCAGTGGTATCGACCCAGTGATGTAAAAAATTGAAAACAACACGTTTAATAATTTCATGCGTCCGAAGCGCTTTTCTGGATTTACCTTCATCAGGAACGCTCAAAGCCAAACATTTGAAATCCGAGGGATGTATAAGTACCGAAACGGTTGAAGAGCGATATGACAAAAATACCTAAAACAAATAGCCAAATCCATCTAAGGTCAACTTTGCCTGAGGGAGTTGAAACCTTAGTTTCTTTATAATTTCAAAATTTATAAACGGACAATTTTAGAAAAGTTTGTTATAAATCATGTCAGTACCGAAGTACTGACTACTGAGCTGATGATACCCTCGGGGACTGATAGTCCACCAGCAGTGGTATCGACCCAGTGATGTAAAAATTGAAAACAACATGTTTAATAATTTAACGTATAAACTGTGTCAATTAACTCACTAACACACTTTATGTTAAGATTGTGAGTGAAAGCCCGAGTTAAAAAACATTAATTATAAACTCTATTAAAATAGCCTGTTTAGATATAATATCATACGGGACGCCCTGGCATGGGTTCGTACATGTATAGACTTTTGGGTCACCATGACAATCGCAAATGAAATAAAACTAGCATACCACATTGGAATAATTGTAATCATTACTATTAATTATATCTGAATATTTAGAAGAACTTCTATGACAAATAAAACAAGACCAATACCGTGTCTGGAACTGCGTCGCTGCATGCATGAATATAATTGTTAAAGATAACATGTATACTGAAGCAAAAAATTGAAAACAACACGTTTAATAATTTCATGCGTCCGAAGCGCTTTTCTGGATTTACCTTCATCAGGAACGCTCAAAGCCAAACATTTGAAATCCGAGGATTTATAAGTACCGAAACCGTTGAAGAGCTATATGACAAAAATACCTAAAATAGATAGCCAAATTCATCTAAAGTCAACTTTGCCTAAGGGAGTTGAAACCTTAGTTTCTTAATAATTTCAAAATTTATAAACAGACAATTTTAGCAAAGTTTGTTAAATCATGTCAGTTCTCTCAAATCAAAAAGCATTGAAGCCAAGAACACTTTGATGAAAATTTCTCCTGTTAAATGAATGTTGTAAAAAAAATGCAGAACAGGCAATGGCTGCACGGCAAATGTAAAAAAAATGTTTGCAGGCCACAACTTAATATTTACAAGCTGCTAACCAAATATAAAACCATTCCCTTCAATAGAAGCCAAGAAAAATTTGACGAAAATATTCCTTGTACAATGAGTGTTGTAAATTTTCCAACTATCGACAAACAGGAAGTGCACAGCAGATGTCAAAATGCTTACACACTTCACGTCGACATTACCAAGCTGCAGACCAAATATAAAATCATTACCTATCACAAAAGCCAAGAAAACTTTGTCTTTCGGATGGACTGGCGGACTTGAAATTTAAATAATTATTTGAATCCTTATTTTTCAATCTGAATTCATTACGGGTTGATTGACAAACGATTTGTAAAGTATTAGTATAGTTTTTATGTCTTGGCTATATATTCCACCTTGGTATAGGAGAGGATATATAAATAAGTTTTGTCTCTTATTCTGATCCATTGATAATTAATATCAATAAAGTATGAGAGATAAAAACGCATAGTACCTTTTTACAATATGAAAAAGTTAAGCTTTTTGAAAAGAGAAATCGATCATTTGAAAAATTCATGTTTCTCTTTGGGGAGTTTATTACGCATTATTGTAAACAATATATACAGTAAAAGGATATAAATAAGCATTATCCAAACATAAAAGGCAATAAATAAAACATCATTTTCTAATTTGTATAACCTATTTATTTGTACAAATATTTCAAACAGTTTTAGAAATGATAAAAAATTCAATTATTCAGTCATCAATTATCTTTTCATCGACAGTTACGGTTGTCTTTTGTAATAGATTGGTATCGTTTGTAATCAAAATTGATACAGATCTCTAATGGCAGATAAATCAATTTCAGTTTTTATTGTGTGATTATATGATTGCTTTTTATAGCATCTATCGGTAATTGATCTGCTTTTATGTAGTTTACTTAGAACATCATTGTCAATTATCTCCTAGTACAAAAATGATTTTCATCTATTCTGGAATCAAAACGTAACAAAATTCTCGACAACGTCACACAACGTATATTTATGTTCTGTATATTGAGATCAAATACTACAGATTTACTATGGCGCCGCCGTATTTATTCATATATAGAAGATTTTATCCTTTATATTTTCATTCAGTTTATTTTTTCCTATATACTCGTTTTTATAATAAATGCCTGTAGATTATTTTCAACAGACTTAATACAACTAACACCTACGCTGTTGAACCACATTTCCCAATAAAATTCATTTATATTTTTTGTCTTTTTCTGATCAGGTAGAACAGAGAAATTTATATGCATACCAGAAATATTATAAGGTTCGTAATGTTATAGAATTTAAAACTTCACCGGTCAACGACTAACTCGATCTGCTTATGAATCTTAAGTCAAAGGGATGTAACTCAAATACAAATTGCAAAAACATGTAGAAAAGATTCATAATAGAATATCCATGGTGTGTAATTGAATAAATCAATTTTGATAATTTTTACAATTTTCGTCACTTCGAATAATTCATTCCTAAATAAGGGATGTGTAAATTATAATTCTCTTTCGAAGATTTGTCACTAAAGTTATTGAATATCATAATGATCCCGGGCTTCCTCCACCAGGATCAAGCAATTTGCCGTTCAAAATAAAAATTACAATAAACGGTAGTTTTCGTTAGAATTCAATTATATAATATTTGTTGAAATCGGAAATGTGAAACCGATCTGAGAAAACGATAGGTCAAGATAAAATCGTGTGATTAAGGAATTATGAACTAAGAGTCCTTTCAGAATAGAACAAAAGACAAGAAAAAGGGAGACAGTCCTTTGTGTATATGTTAAAAAATAAATGGCAAAAAATACCAAAGGAACAAACCAAAAATTCATGAGTCGCAGAAATATACAATACCATTGCAAAAAGGGAAAACGATTAAAAGACAAACAACAGTTCACATAACACTACATAGAAAACTAAAGACTGATCAACACAAACCAATACAAATGTCGTATTTAGGTTAATATAATAATAATTAAGCTGCTTCGGATAGACATCGATCTTATGCAAGTGCACATATGCATGTACATGTATAAGACTTTGATTGATTTTTTTATGTTTTTATATCAACTGAATGTTTAAACAGTTACAGACCTTGCATGGAGATTCTTAAAAACCGAAACAGTTAACAGATGTAAAAATTTTCATTCGATTTCTGTCCGACGCAGCTCGTATAATAAAGAGTAATTCGGTCGGACTATAGCCAGCTCCATAGAGCTATATCTTCAATTGAATTTTTATTGATATTTTTGTTTTTTCACTTGTTATTTGGAAGTGCAACACAGAACAGTTATGATAAAGAAGTATAGTTGGTTTTAATTTATCTTTTCTTTAAAATAATACCCCCTCTTTCCCCTGCGGTAGAAAAATCCTGACAACATTTTGAAACTTTGGAATACTATAATATTTAAACATTTTTTAAATAATACTTGAAGGGTATGATACCTCCTTGTATTAAAGCAAATATTAAAGGGAGATGTTAAGGTGTGTGTTATACATGTAGCTCAATTGAGCTGATAAAGTCTCGATGACCAGATTGTAGAGTCATGCAGAGAAGTTGTTGTGTTTGAAGTCTGAATCCTGTTGCACTGTGGGCATGACTCGGAGCAGAGATTGGCTATAATTTCATGCTAACCTTTGAAAAGGAATTATGTTTCAGGATTACAAAAATATATTTTTTATCTTCGAATTGCGGTATTCAGTTTAAACATATTTTATTTGCAAAATAGTTCAAAAATGGTAAGACACAAGATTAAACAAAATATGAAGTCTTTCCTAATAATTTATGCCATATAATATTATCAGTATTCAAATTGTAGCAATATGGATATTAGAAAATAAGATTTCACAAGTCAGGAGGTCGAGATTCCGATAATTTCATGCATGCACTGAAATAAACGTGGAATCTTCACGGTAGTGTCCACAAATACATAACGGATCTGACACAATTACTTTTAAGAAAAAAATCTAAAAACCATAGAATCAGTTAAGTTCTCAATATCTCAGTTTATATTAATACGTGAAACTAGCTAAATTTTTAAATGAAATCCTTGCCAGAAATTCTGCTTTTCACTTATTAAATGAAAATAACACTGTATACATTTCGTGCGTTCGAAGCGCTGTACTATCGGGGAGGAGCAGGACCTTTTCGGGATCGGGTGTTTTTAAGCTCGGGATTTCGGGATTGATCCTTTCGGGATTGATCCTTTCGGGATCCGGGATTTCTTTTTTCGAATTTCGGGATGTCGGGATTTTAATTTTTTTTAAATTCGGGACCTCAGGATTTCATGTTTTTAAGCCCGGGATTTCGGGATCAGGACCCCTCCGACCCCCCTCTGCTATAGGTTTTTGTTGCTGAAGAATTGCTTAATAGGACAGCAGATAAAATATTGATTACACTTTGATTGCTACATTGTTTAAAGGTTGTCTTGATTTAATTTTACACAATTTCATTATGTTTTGTTTTATTGCATAAAATGCATTACCAGCTGTTATAATAATAACAGTAAAAAATAATGAAGTACAAGTACACTTGTTCAATCCACAAACCCTCGCTCTCGTTTCGACGCCCCCTCTCCCCCAAATAAAATGGAGGCGGTATTTTTTTTTTAAATCCAATCATTTAATAGTTCATTATATTTTCATACTTTAAGTTTTATTTGCAAATCAATTAGTGTTGAAGGATTTTAACTGTTGTAGGTGATTACATGTATTTGACAAAACAAACAGCGGACGTATTACGATCTATTACGTAAAACTGGATGGCCGTCTAGCGAGAAGACATTTAAAAGCACATAATTGTATAACTAAGTATTCTTACATATGACTTTCGCAAACGTTTTGTTTGATTTTTGTTGATTTTTGACTGAACAAGCGTTGTAAATATATAGAAAACAGGAGAAAAGAAAGAAGCTTTAAAATTCGAAACACATTTGCTGTATCCACTCATAGACCTGTACTATTGCTAAGATAGATGGTAGATATACACTGCAAACTACAAGAAAATTACAGGTCTTCGTGTTAACAACATTGTACGAACTCTGTTATAAAACAACTTTAATTTGTATTCTCATTATATATATTATTTCATAATATTAATTTCATAGAAATTATTGTAGCAGTGGGGGCCTCGGTGGCCGAGTGGTCTAAGTAGTTACTATTGTAATCACTAGCCAGTCAACACTGAGGTTGTGAGTTCGAACCCCGCTCGTGCGGGTGCACTCGACTCCAATCTTAATTGACTAGGATTGTCAGTTTTCCTATCAAAGGTCGGTGGTTTTCTCCGGGCACTCCGGTTTCCTCCACCAATAAAAACTGGCCGCCACGAAATAGCCCAAAAGCGGTGCTAAAAAGTGGCGTTAAAACACCAAAAATCAAATTATTGTAGCAGAATGTATGTCTAAAACGGCAACCAGTCAGGCAAACAACAACCAATCAATCAATGTATCAATCAACCAATCAATCAATGTATCCAATCGGAGTACAATTTTACCGAAATCGAGGCTATCCATGGTAATTTTTTAAGTCTCCAACAAGCCATTACTGCGTACAGCTAATCAGTAATGGAAGGCATAGCACAAACCATTCATTCGCATACTCATCAACATAACTCGATTTAACCAAATATATATTAACAGTGTTACCAAATTCAATCTATACAAAAATCGTCAATATCAGTGAACTGTTCTTTGGTGAAAGGTTCAGTATATTGAAGTCGATAATGGAGTATGAATAAAAGGAGATGTGTGGTATATTAATGTCGACAAAAGAAAAAAAAAAAAAAACAACAACAAAAGACTTGCGATGTTCACCAAAAGACAGTTGTTTTAACAATTTTATATTTCAAGCTCTAAATCTTCCCGAGTCTTTTGTGATTAATGGTCACGAATAAATTTAACAGAAAATATATATATATATCATGAACACTAAATTCTAACAAAAATCAACTCCTTGTCGGTGTAATCATAATTAAAAGTATTGGTAAACAGTATGCGTCAGACAGATCCGAAATGCACACACACACACGTGACAACCTATTGCTGTTGAGCTACTAACCAAATTTGAAGTAATTCTGTAAAGTAGTTTCTTAGAACAGCGTATCTAAAATATTTGTTGGAATAACATACACGTACAAACAGACGGACGGACAAGGTGATTGCAATTAAACACCATTTCTAGAGTGGGGGCATAACAATAGCAAATGATATATTAAGATATGTCATAAAATAACAACTGACGGATTTCTGACTTCGAGCACGATATTTGAGTATGTATTATAAGAAATAGGAGATGGATGCACATGCGACAATAATCTTATGAACTACTAGCGATATACTCTTCTATCGCTATCTTATGTTTAATAGTAGTTGTGAGGTCTCAATGATGACTTAAGTCTAAGGAGAGACCGTACTGCAGGATCGTTAAAGCTTTAACATGGGACTATCATCTACAAACGTTATCGCACTTTGTTGCATCATCAATATGAGTCTTCGTTCGTTCAGTTTAAAATATTCAATTCAGCAATTAACGCATACTCAAATACGATGCTATATTTTGGAAATCTACATCAATCCATTCAGTTTCCATAAGATTTAATTTGCTTATCGTATAATTTTTGACACAGAAATACGCTACCGTATATTAATTACTTAACATAAAGTGTTTCTTACCTTATATCCTGTAGCTCAATACTTGAGCTTCTATTCTATCCGGGAAAGGAACACGTGTATCTATTTTAAAGTTCAGTCTGTCACTATGCAAGTACAAGTTATATTATATCCCGAGGTAGACAAATTTCGAAATCGGTACCACATTTAAAAATTCGTTAAAACAAAATTCTTCTATTTCAGTACAAATTTAAATACAAATATTTCATAAAAGGTGATTTATTTACCTTTTTCTAGTTAATTTACTATAACACAATAACTATTTGTTTATGGCTATTACCATAATACTAAAGACTTTAAAAAGGTCAATGATATACAAATACAAGAACTCGTTAAATTTGTAACAGCCGTTATATAAGACCGGGATTATAAACACTGTTTTAGTGATCTCTTTACTGATACATGTACATTATGCAATTATCATACGTAATATCATGCTAATATAAATAATTGAATAAATAACATCACAATGTCACTTCCAAGTCAATGTCTACATTGCTTATATGTATGTCAAAACTACAGATTAGTATTTATATGCGAAAAAAATCATCTTTTGTTGAAAAAGACTCTATGATCACATTGGTAATTAATTCTAAATTATGCATGTATCTCCCGCATATGTTCAAACATTTGTATTTTAAATGACGTGTGTAGTAGTAGTAATAATCGGGGATCATTAATTCGACAGGTCTTACAGTAAGGTTCGAGGTAAATGTATAACGTAAATATCAAATTTAATACCCGGTAATTTTGTTTTGTAAGTAATGAATCTTTATAACTTGGGTGCATCTAAGAGGGTCTAGATGGGGTGGGGTCCTTCATCTCTGTATTCTTTTATTTTTAGGCCATTTTTCTCTATTCTTTATACTTTTTCCCATTATTGTCTATTCTTTATATTTAAGCACCTCATTATTCTCTATTCTTTATTTGTTTGGTCCATTTTTTTTTATTCTTTATAATTTTTGCCTATTATTCTCAAATCTGTAAACCTTCATCCACACCCTCATCTAATGCCGATTAACCATCTTTCAGTGAAAACCGCCTTTCAGTTTTCAGTTAGTGGTCCATTGTATATGTACGCATGCACGTCT
Organism: Mytilus coruscus; assembly: GCA_017311375.1. Taxonomy (NCBI): domain Eukaryota; kingdom Metazoa; phylum Mollusca; class Bivalvia; order Mytilida; family Mytilidae; genus Mytilus; species Mytilus coruscus. The sequence goes on along the minus strand of CM029606.1, from coordinate 19,512,104 downwards.
CGAGAGCGGAATTTTGTCATCAAGCGGCATAAAAGTAAGAGCAACGTCGGCTTACGGTTAGCAAAATATGTCTGAATAGAAAACCACGTTATGATGCAGGGATAGTCGGCATCGGATGCACTTTATAAATGTGTATTGCTTACACATTTTCCTACGACCTGTTAAAGTTACAATTAACAATTTACAGTGCCGTTCTAGCAGAAAAAAAAAACAATCCAGCACATCGCTTTAGAAGGAAGCAATCTAGCTCAGCTCTCTAGTAAAATGCAACCCAGATCAACACTCTAGTAGAGAGCAATCTGACTCACCGCAGATAACACTCATTTGACAAAGACATGTTGTCATCCTGCATAAACGTGTAATATTTGACGCTGTACGATAGACATGCATACATCCACGTGCTAGTAATGGCTTCTAGCGATTTTTACGAACAATAGAATTCAGGTATGGGAGAAGGTGTATATTAAGTCAAAACCAAGATATTTAGAATAAAACAAGGAACGCGTATTTCAAATTATATACTCAAACCTTCTTGTCGCAAATATATATGAAATTAAAAACCAATTGTTCAGAGAACAATTGAAGGTCTTTCCACAGCAATTTTAAAATTTATTGAAAAGAAGCTAGTTCGTGTTTACTCAAAGTTAAAATTGGTATCTTATCATCAGTTTCTTCATACTGATGCGATAAATAAGTGGTTTCTATATACTTCTGAGTGGAATAAGGGAGATTATTAGCTACTTCCAGTGAAGTAAATATCACTTCCGGTCTCATATAATAGTTTCTTTAACACTGATTCCTAAAATATATAGTTTCTATATACTTTTGCTTGTAAACCAGGAGATAATTAGCCACTTCCGGTTTATCGAAAGTCATTTCTAGTCTTCAGTGATAAGTTAATGTATTAAAATTACAAAATATATGGATTTCAAGTACTTTTCCATGAAGAAAGTGCAAAAAATGCTACTTCCGGTTTTCTCAAGGACACTTCCGGTTGTCATTTTTCAAGGTCATATGGCTTTATAATGAACCAAGTTGAAGTAATAATCAATTAACCTTATAATTGGACATTTCAGGGGCACTTACTCCTATAAGATGCCATTAGATTGTTTCAGACCAAATGTAACATATCTTCATTACAATAAAGCAAACATTTTGCACTTGTTGTTTCATATATATCTTTAAAAGTGTTTGAGAAAATGCAAAAACAAGGAAAAGTCAAATTGAGAACTTGACCTTGACCTTTGACCTTGACCTCATTTTCTAAGTTAGGACCTAGGGACCTCAAATAAAAAGATTCCAGGGTTATACGGTTAACGGTTTACGAGTTAAAAAAACATACCGACAAATTTATTTGGTAAAGGTAGATAACTCCTTTAAAATTTCATCGAATCGCTTCGATCCAAATTAGCCAAAAATTTCTGAGGATGTAACGAACAATTTAGAAAAAGAATTTTGTCGATATCTTTTTTTGTTACGAAGGAAATGCACACACTTGATAAACAGTGAATAGGGAGATAACTCTTACAAAGAAATTTGTTCAGCTTAGAATGGGTGAAAATAAAAAGCGCATAAACTGTATGATACTATACATGTGTATAAGAAATATCTTAGCGACATATTGCGAAACAAAAATTTTACGCGATAACAAAATTTGGCGGAAGAAAAAAATAATAATCAAAACAAATACAATAGGTCTTTCCACAGAAAAGTGGAAAGACCTAATTAGAAGTGACAAACGTCACCCGCTAGTGAAATAAACTGCAAAAATGTATTCTACTTGAAATAGTAGTAATCTCTTGATGTACTCCAACATTCCAGTGCATTGTTGTGACGTTTTCATGGGAAGCGCGTGCTGTCATGAGCCTTTTATTGGAAAATAAAATCTAATTTTAGAATGCCTCTCGATTGTTGTCAGCCAATCAAAAGTACGGAATGTAATTATTCATACATGAATGTTTTCTACATTGCGTATCTACAAATTTAACAAGACGTTATATAGCGTGAAAGGTTACAGAGTGTGTTGCTCATCTTAAACAGCTCTACAGACGTGTCAGCAGAAATACAGAAATTAGGTTATGTGCATGGTATGATTGCCAATAAGAAAAATATCCACCAGAGACCAGAGGCCGTTGATTCAAGCATGTTACTACCCCGGTATAAGTCACTGTACACCACTTAACAATGAGCAAAGCCCATACATGTGTTTCATATTATAAGATATAAAAGGCTAGGGAATGACAAAAGGATTTCTTTACTAGAGGTCACAATAAACCATAAAGTGACTTGCCATTCTGAATTAAGTGTAGGACTAATCCTGATAGGTCAATGTGTGCACCTCGTAGACTCTTCCGTACACCAAAGACAACTTAATTTATTATATTTCATGTCAAAATGCCAGATTTTGATTGGTTAAAACGAGGGAGACAATTTACTCTATCCCATGGCAAATACTCTATTACCCTTCACAGAGACGCTTGCTCAAGTGTGCGCTTTAATAAATACGGATGATTGATATGTAAAAGACGACATAGTTTATTACTTTGAATTTGAAATTTAATAGACAGTAATAACAGAACATTCAGTATAATAAATTAAATAACACATATCTGAGAGGGTGATAGAGCAGATTGTTACCCCTCGAAAAGACACTGTCAACCTTGGCTTCGCCTTAATTGACAATGCTTTCTCGGGTTAACAATCTGCTCTATCAATCTCTCAGCTATGTGTTATTTATATAATTACACTAAGGAACTAGGAAGTCATTTCTAGTCTATGACTAGTCATTTATGTTTAAAAAAAGAGAATAATCAAGGGAGGTAAGTAGTTATTGCGCAAAGTAATGCAACGGCAACAACAATTTGTATTTTTTTAACTAAAAATGTTGGCCTCCATTCTAACAAGGTTTCGTTCTGAAAATCAACTTTTAAAGTCTGTTGGTCGAAAAAGGCTACTAATGTCATTTACAACATTTGTAGTTTGCAAGCTCAAACTTAGAGACGAATTGCCTCCTTAACTGGCCAGAGGTAGTTTAGGACAAAAAATAACCAATCAATTTTTATCCATTCAAATATAGTGACTTGCGTTTAAGGGACAATGATTTCAACGTGCATGGTGAAAAACAATTCCGTTCAGTAAGTCAGGCGGCGCCAACGACAACAATGGCACTAGAAATGATCAAAGTCATTTAATATTCAGTAACAAAAGCAATAATTGATGCCGTAGATTTGATGATTATATAATAGAAGAAATGTCATCAGGTACAAAGCACAAAGAAACTGTCAATAGTGACATAAAATTGACAAACCAAAAAAGCGAAGCATGTTATTCTTATAGCATTTGGCACTTAAACATCTAATGAAATTAATAACATTATTTCAAAACTTGAAAATTCAGATTGATTGACTTGTGTTTGCCTAACGTCCAGTGACAAATATTTCATGCATATTCAGGAAGAAAACAAACGTACCATAATTTAATACAATAGGAAGAAATTTTTGGGAGTGGGACAATCGGGATAAAGGGTATAAGATCTAGACTGCATTGAACAAGTTTCGCATGTTATATAGGGGTAGAGATTTTGCCTTATAACATGCCAAAATTCTATATTAACCCATCAAAGAGTTGTTGCAGGGGTTCTTTAATGTACAGAAAACTTGGCATGATCCCTACCAAAGTATCATATTAAGTTTACCCATGCATTTCGACAGGCCGTGGCCGAGTATTTATACATCCCGCACTGCCAAACGGAATCCCTCCTTAGCATGGGGTTTACTGTTGGTTGGGAGACGACCAGTTGACCATAATCGTACACCTTAATCAACCCTAGGTGTCTTGAACTTTATTTCCAAAACCTTTGAATGCTTTAATTGTAAAACAATGTCCTGAAAGCAAATGGTTACAGGTGGAAAAACCTTCTTTAAGAATATTCTTTAGATATTGAGTTACATCTAATTTGTTCCTTTAATCATATATGAGACATACTTCAAACAGGAGCTTCTCAGGAAGAATAAAAAGAAGCTAACATTATCATTTTGCGTCACGTTCTATTATATAGATGATGTCCTCTTACTAAATAATTCAAAAATTAGTGACTACGTTGAACGCACTAGAAATGAAAGATACCATATACATACGTGTATGCCTCATATCTTGACTTACATCTAGAAACTGACAATGAGGATCGAATGAGAACGAAACTTTAAGACAAAAGGGATGATTTCTTTGTTGACATATTTGTTTGTTTTTATAGTGATTAAGATTATAACACAGTGTTGACTGCTGTACCCCTATTTTTGACATTTTTATCTATTATGTCTGTTTGTTTTGTTCACACATTGTTGTTAATATAGTGGAATTTTATGCGACTGCCATACAGGTGAGAGGTTTAGCTAGCTATAAAACCAGGTTTAACCCACCATTTTCCACATAAGGAAATGTCCTTACCATGTCAGGAATATGACAGTTGTTTTCCATTCGTTTGATGTGTTTGAGCTTTTGATTTTGCTGTTTGGTAGGGGACTTTCCGTTTTGAATTTTCCTTGGAGTTTGGTATTTTTGTTGTTTTACTTTTTTCAGCTTCCTAGCACGTATGAACTTTCTATTCCTTGTTTTGAATGTCCCCTTGGTATCATACCCCTCTTTTGAAACACCCATTTCATCAGTTTGAATAACTGAGAAAGATAAATAAAATCATCCTTAAACGCGAGAAAATAGAAAGTCGAAAGAAAATATTGCTGAGTGTTGTAATAACTGTAAACGGTCGGCGATGTTCGTGGCCAAACTATTTGAAAATTCAAAGCCTAATTTACAAACGTTGAAAAAAATACGCTGTAGTAGGGATAAGACCAAATATATAGCCAAACCTAGACGAGGAATCAGAGTTATGCATGAGGAAGATACATTCCTTAAATTCAAATGATTTTTGATGTTTTATGACATCAAATGTCAATAAAAAGATATCCATTTTTCCATTCTAGTACCAAAGTGCTTAGCATTGGGGTTGTTATACCCTCGGGGTAGTAGTAGTTCGTATTTAAACAATATATGTCTCTGCAGTAATGTTACTAACATAGTAGAAAAATCTGTACAGAAATTGTCAGTAAAGAACAAGCAAGAATGATATTAGCGGTAAAATATTACCAAACTTAGGGGCGAAATTGGTAAATGAAATACAATTCATTGAAGCGCGTGGTAGAAGAGAATTATTTATTTAGTCGAAATTCAAAGGGAAGCTAAGCAATTGTTTTCTGGAAACACTTTTGGAAAAAAGGGACAACAAACTTTAATAACATTGTAACAGGAGTAATATGATATAAAGAAGATCACGTTTATAACGGACTGCTAGACACCACGCAAAGAAAAAGAAACATTTAAGGCATTAAACATTTAACAGTTAAATGCAGTTAGAACATAATGGATGTGAACTAATATTAAAGAAAACAGGTGGCTGTGTAGAAAAGTAAGTTACTAGCGGCACGCATAGGTGAAAGAAAATTTTACCTTCACTAAACAAAATAGATTGTTTCCCACTATTCACCAATAGACATCTTTAACGAATTTCTAAACGACATGACAAAGTTATATTCAAAATATTAAACATTGTATACACCTGCCAGGGTTCTAGGCGAATTCATGTTCAATCTTTAGTTAACGTTTTAATGTGTTATGATCACTCATGTGCTCTACCTTTTTATTTTTAATTATTTTATCGTTTTTGCAAGGGGTATTAACCCAATGAAATCAAAATAAATAATTAAAAAAACGGAGAATGTTCATTAAAAAAAAAAAACATTCAATCAGAGTTGCAGCGTTCAAATGAAATGCACACATCTTATGCATGGAAACTACTGATGCATAATAATTGACTACAGTACTGTAGCTACATGAAACACACACAGCGCTTAAGACTACCATTAAAAATTTGCATTTTGATTAATCAAAAAGATGAGAGGATTGTATTCCTTTGTCTTGTAGTTTGAGGTATTATATAAACACGTGCCTATCGTAAATGATTATATGTTTATCTCTAGATATCTGTTGATTATTTGTGTCGTTGGGTTGCTGTCTAAAACAAATTTGATCGTTAATGAATAAATTTTATTTTTTAACATTTTCTATCCGTAAGTTAAATAACAAATGAAACTAAATGTCAAAATGTCTAGTTATCCTAATATTTCCCAAAAAAAAAAAATACAATGCAATTGTTATATGTTTTGTTTTACAGGGAAATAATAAAACAAGTTTAAACAATAAACAATGCTTTGTGGAAATACAATATGCATATATGATAGACTCTTTCCGTAAAACACTTATATAAAGAGGTAGGGCTAATTTCCTCTGAACTTATTTCACACCAAGGCCATTATCAAATCGCTTTCTATCTTTACTACAGTATCATAGCTTCATGATTTTAGTTTGAGAACTAACAAAATTATGGCTTAAAAGCCTAAAATCGCAATTTCACCAAATTTTTGCAAATGTCTAGTACTTATCCCTAAAATGTATTAGAAGGACACTCTTAACCAAAAAGCCAAATTATGCTGGAATAAAATCTATAATGTTATATTTCAGATACTAAATAAATTTATTCATTGTGGTAGCATTTTTGTAGTAAGAAACGGAGTAGGGCCAATAAGGCCCTTATTTGGCCCAAATATTAGTGCAAATTAAAAAGTTACCATACATATTCTTAACTTTGTTCAAACTACACTAAGGTACAAGGTGTTCAGAAAATAATAACAAATTTTACATTTAAGGAGTACCGTGGCAACAAACTATGACAAAATGTGTATATTTTTAACCTTTCTTGATTTTCCTTGTTTTACGTCAACTTTTAAGTATATATTAGATTGGAAAAGTATGTGCGCACCCTAGAAACAACTTTATATTTGGTTAGAATATGGCAATGGTTATAATTAAGCTTCTCTTGAATTATTTTGTTGTTTCTTGCCTAAGCACGATGTTTCCACAAAGGACATATTGACAGAAAACTGCAGAAAATTAGCATTTTTCTTTGTTTTCTTGAAAATGGTGCATATAATGAAGTAATTGTGACGTCATAACATCAAAAACGTTATGTTATTCATTTATATTTTTTGAGTTAATGCATTTCCAAACATTATGTGCAAATTTGATAATAGTTCTCAAAAACTTAATGTTCTTGTGCCAAAACCGGGCCTTAATGCCCCTACTCCTTTGCAATTCCGATTCAAAATGCCTTCAACAGCAACATTTTGTGCTAAATAACATTTTGATTGGATTGAAATATGTAAAATTGTTGAAAAAATGTTTGGTTAATATAAAAAAAGCAGATGTGGTATGATTGCCAATGAGATAACTCTCCCCAAGAGACCAAATAACACAGAAATTAACAACTATAGGTCACCGTACAGCCTTCAACAATGAGTAAAACCCATACCGCACAGTCAACTATAAAATGCCCCGAAATGACAAATGTAAAACAAATCAAACGAGAAAACTAACGGCCTAATTTATGTACAAAATAATGAACTAAAACAAATATGTAACACAGCAACAAACGACAACCACTGAATTACAGGCTCCTGACTTGGGACAGGCACATACAGAATGTGGCGGGGTTAAACATGTTAGCGGGCGCCCAACCCTCCCCTAACCTGAGACAGTGGTTTAACAGTACAACATAAGAACAAACTATAAAAATCAGTTGAAAAAGGCTTAACTCATCAGATGGATACAAATAGAAATACATCTAACAAAAACACAGAGTAGACGTGGACGGGTACTTGTACATCCTAACAACAAAAAGACACTAAGTACAGATCTGAGAGTACTCACAGTTACTGACAGCTAGTTCAAAGTCAATAACAACTAATAAAAAAAAATCATGCATCTAAGACTTAAATTATCAATCAATAGACATCCAACATCCAATGGATTTTGTATCAGTCAGAGAAAAACATGACCTTGTGCAATGCCAAGATACAGGTATCGACAGATTGTAGAGCCATGAATGTGCATATGTATATAACAATAATATTTAGTTTGCTTTTAATTTACTGATAACCAAATCAATATTAATACCAATAAAAACAATATTCAATGATCTAATTACAGTGTTGAATTGGTAAATTTTTAGAATAAGTTTATTTAAAGGATCGATAAGTTTATCCGGATCGTTTTTAAATTTCTGGGCTCGGTAAACAACATCTTCGTAAAAAATGAGGATGTGCTATCCCGTTTGAAATAAGTTTTCTACAGGTACAACCAAACTTCAAAACAAAATCTTTATATCTATGGAAGAATTTAGTAAAGGTTTTTTAAGTAATTTGTGGTAACAAAATCCCTGACTTAATAATTTACCAGTAATACATCATAGATTACGTTCATTAAAATCCAAAACGTCACAACAGACACGGGCATAGCGAACAAGTTGTGATATATAAACACCGTAAGATGGTGCCAAAGGAACATCACCATCCAAACAAGGAAAATTAACAATAGGGAACGAAAAATCGTCCCTTTTGTCGCAAATTTTAGTGTAGAGTTTCCCGTGTAAAACTGAAATATCTAAATCTAGGAAAGGACAGTTGTTACCGTTTATATTTGATTTATTCAAAGTAAGTTCCTTTTGGGTAAATTTCGGCAGTATATTTAGAAAGTTCTTGATTATTTAACGAAAAAAAATCATCAAAATAACGGTAAGTGTTGTTGAATTTATCAATTGAATGCAATTTAGACGGGTCTTACATGAGTTTGGTCATAAACTGTGATTCATAACAGTACAAGAACAAGTCGGCAAATAAAGGGGCGCAATTGGTGCCCACAGGAATACCTACAACCTGTCGATAAACTTTGTTGCCGAAACGTACATAAATATCATCAAGGATAAAAATTAACAGCTTCAATCATTTCATCACACCTCCAGTAAGTATATCTAGCATATTTACCTGTCTCATTAAAGAAGAAGGCTTTAAATGAGTTGCAGTAAATATATTTGCATTCAGATTTACCAAACGACCATTCAATTAAACAGGAACACTTTTGTTTGATAAGATTGTGTGGAAGTGTAGTGTTAAGAGTTGTAAAGTCAAAACTGTCAACAGAATCAAAAGGACCATCAAAAGCACGTAATTTATCTAAAACATCAAAAGAATTTTTTACACTTCAAAAATAGTTAATTCCACTATTTTCATATATTTTATTACAAAAGTATATATAGTATAGACTATTTATAAATAAATATTCAAATTTCAGTAGAATTTGACAACTTATAGATTTTGTATATCCTGTGAGTGAAACAAGTACAGTGGGAGTTGACGGCAAAAAAAAAACGGCATTTAACAGTGCTAGAAAATGCAATGAGGTTAAATTGATTAAACGTATATATTTGTATTTTTATTTCCAAATAAGTTCAATGGAAAAAAAACAAATGTTAATTATCGTTAGTGTCATGTAGTCGATGACGAAAAAGATATAAAAAAACAGGAATATGTGTCCATAGGAAACCATGCCCGCTCGCACATTTCCGTGTTCAGTGAACCGTGAAACCCGGCCTAATATACATAAATTAAAAAGTTCACTTCATAATCAACATGTGTAGTAAGTATCATGTTGATGTGAGCAAAAACTACCTTAAAGCAAAACTCTAAACTACCTTTAAGTCAAAATTTAAGCTATGTGTAAAGTTATGTAATACTTTAAATTAAAAAAAAAAGATGAAATATGTTTTATATAGATATAGGAAGATGTGGTGTGAGTGCCAATGAGACAACTCTCCATCCAAATAACAATTTATAAAAGTAAACCATTATAGGTCAATGTACGGCCTTCAATACGGAGCCTTGGCTCATACCGATAAACAAGCTATAAAGGGCCCCAAAATTACTAGTGTAAAACCATTCAAACGGGAAAACCAACGGTCTAGTCTATATAAAAAACGAGAAACGAGAAACACGTATAAATTACATAAACAAACGACAACTACTGTACATCAGATTCCTGACTTAGGACAGGTGCAAACATTTGCAGCGGGATTAAACGTTTTAATGGTACCAAACCTTCTCCCTTTTTCTGAAACAATAGTATAACATCACAACATAGAAAAACACACGATAAAATATCAACTGGAAGGCTTAACTCAATCAAAAAACGTAATTTAACACACTATGAACGAATAAATTCGATCTGTGATACCTGGATGTAAATACATAGTTAATAAAATATTAGGGACAACCATTCAAGGCCAAAAAGCAAACAAACAAGTCCAAACAAAGCCATGGCAAGACTTGAATATACTTGAATGGCAATATTTTACTATAAAAACAAGTGTACATGGTCTTTCTTGTAAAAGAACATCCTAAATCTTATTAAAATTTTCAAAAATTCTATTTGAATTACAAGAAACTCGTTTCATATGACATTAACTTTAACTTTAACCTGATACGGAACGGATGCACATACCAGAAAACATAATGCCCTCTATTTTCGTAGGCGGGGTAAAAAAAAAAAAAACATATTGAGCTATTGTTATATTTTGACATTTAATAAAATTCCCGTTTTTAGCACATTCCTCTGATCCTTGTTGTGTATTGTCTGAATGAACGAGCACTTTATTTACTGAATTGATTTTCGGTCATATACTAATGAAGTGCATATTTTTACATTATAGATTTTGGTATAATAGGAACATGAAACATCCTTATAAAGTAATCCAAAAATCTTTTGTTTTAATATATATTTTTCTATTGAATAATTTGAGTTTAGTACAAACATGTTATTTCAATAACATTAATCATATTGTTTGTGCCTATCTAAGTTTCTTTCGGAGTCTTCGTTTTACGCCACATTGTTGACAATTGATACGACATTGCTAATCTCGTTTTGATTAAAACTTGCGTATGCAAAAGATTGCATAATTACTCAACGGAGTATACGTTGGTCTTCGGCTCTCAATTAATGAGCTTTGTTCTTTCGTCCGGTTCTTTTGGATTGAAATTGGCTAACTCGACCGCAGTATTTTCGTCACTGACCTTTATATGCAGTTTTTGTTTACAATAATCTTCAACTAACTTAAGGATGGCTATGTTTTCTTGAATATCTTCGAAATTTTTATCCTTTAATAACAACATTCGCCAGAGTTTTGGTAACAAACATATGAACAGAGCTGTTATAACTTGCGTGAGTGGATTCAAGTCGGTTAGCCTGTGTAATGTGACAATTACATAAGCAGCTATGTAGAACATAAAAGTTATAAATGCAAGTTTCAAAACAGAGAAGAAAATCTCAACACGTATCGGTTTATGGCGGGAAACAACGTATGTAAAAAGCTCACGTGAGATCATGTAAAAGTCATCCTCTTTCTTTGCTATTACTACTTCCGGAAATCTGTTTTTGTTCTGAACGACAACGCAACTTTTGACGGTATATTTGAATAATTTGGAATAAGTTAACCTAATTTTGTGAATTGATTCGGTAATATAAATTATAATTGTCATGGCAAATACGAAGTAAGCATAAGTGTTGCCCGGGTACGCAATGAAACCGGTAAACGTGAAAATCATAATCCTTGTAATAAAAAGCAGACTATCCACAAATACAACTGTCAAAATATACAGATTGAAGACAAGTATTGCAAGTGTTACTGTCATAAGAGAGTAGTGTACAACTTTCCCGGAAGTTCCAAGATGAGAAAACGATCTCTTGATTCCAATGTAATACGACCTTATAGTGGTCTTAAAAAATAAAATGATTGGTAAGCTATAGTAAATCAGAGATAAAAACAATTCTGTGGTACATATCAGAATGAAATACGGAATTGCGATTCCTATTTTTATTGCATTTGTCACTTTACCTCTGGTTATATTGCTCATAACTCCGGCATATCTTTTCACTTGTATCTGTATTGCAAGACTCCAGAACGACGGATTAATTAACATGTAAATGTGAGCTCTCATTAAATTGTGCAGCTTTGGATACCCCGATTGTCTTTCAATATGATAAACAGAACCTAGTTTACCTTTAGTTCTTATGTCTAATGTTAAAGGAGACATCGATAGTCCCAAATTATTCGGAATTCCTCTGTTGATAAATGTTTCAAGATCACGAGGAATGCACACGAGCAGCATGGTTGTAAATAAATAAATACAGAGTCCAACATAAGGTCCACCTATAGTCGGAATGAAATTTCCTTTACTGCGTTGGTAGCCGGCTACCATTGAACGAAAATCTAAAGGAACACCGTGTTTGGCCAATTCAACCGTATAGTGACGATCAAAGAAATAGTGAATTCCTACTTGAACAATTACGACTGTAATGGTCATGATCACAATAGCTACACGACGTAGTATTATTCTACAATATTGAAATTTGTTGTTTTGTGGTGTAATGCTTTGGCTTACAATTGAGAAAAGGGACAATGGGTTACAATTGAGCCATTTGTTTGTCCCTTCGTTCATTGTGTCATCCATCTGCATATGTCCATCTGTATTAGAACTTGCAACTTTCTGGAACACTTTCACCAAAAATAGAGGAGAAAACGCAAACATTAGTAGTCCTAAAACAAACGGAAACCCCACCATGCTCCGTCGTAGTGTAGATTTCCCCATTACAAACAATACTCGTCTCGTTAGCCGTGCAGCATCTGTACCCTGTAGCTTCCACTGGACAGGATATATGTTTACACAAAAAATATATAAATTTGGGTATAAATACTTTAGAGTTGTAACACACAGATCCATATAGAAAATCTTTTGGAGCCGCTTTTATGGTAGTGCTTTTATTAGCCATTTCTAATACTGCAGCGGCTATTCGCTGAGTAGTTTCTTTTCCTCCAATAATAACAGGACAATTTCCATAAACGTTCACTTTGATATTCATTGAATAGGAATACATGTCAAGCAAACCAAATGACCAAATACCATACTCTTTCGGCCACTTTAAAAACTCATATGCACCTTCTGGTGCCGGATATGTCCATGTCCACATATGAGGCTCAATAGCACATTTAGTCTTGAAGGTTTCTTTGGGTTCAAAGCGTAAATTGAAGCGAAACAATTCCCACTGAAAGTCTCTGCTTTTCAAAATAAAAAGAAACTGGGTGACACTGATTGGATCAATCGCCATAGAACAATTACTGAGTACTCCATTTTGAAAAGGATATTCTTTGTCCCAGTCTTCGCACGGAAATTTTAACTTTGTCATTTTTTTAGCATCATTAATAGTAAGAACACTTAATAACAACATAAACATCATTGTTGTTGCTGCTTCTAATGTTCCGTTCGATTATCATCTACTTCAGTTTTGACTCCACTGAGGAAACAATTTGGTGACACATATATTCTATATTTATGTTGATAATTTCCTGTCATTTCTTTTAACTAATATGGCCGTTTCGTCGTGTATGTGACATGTAATAGTTCCTATTCGAAAGTCCTAGTAAGTACAAGTCAACTATATTGACTATTTAAGGAAATAATAAATAAGTTGTTTACAAATATTGATTTCGTTTTCGGTGTATTTACACGTATATATGTATCGGTCTGTCTGCTTTTACATTATTCTAAAAAAGAATAGTATAAAAACGTGCGAGTCTAAAAAAAGGAGGAAAAATAGGTTCTCAAATATTGCAAAATTCTTCATCATGTTTATTTTCATGAAAAGGGGACGATCATTTGACTTTTCTAGTTATTTTTGTTTGGGGTGGGTTTTTTTTTGGGGGTATGGGTGGGCAGAATGATTTATTACGGAGGATTTAATATTCATTTTCAAATGTTGATATACATGCTTACCATCCCCCTCCCCAGAAAAGCCTTTTAGTAAATTGTTCGTTTGTGCTAGGCTGTTGTTCAGATCTAAACATCACATGAAAGATCTCGAAATGTGACAAGTTCATCAGTTTTAAGTGTTTTTCCTAAATGAAATATAAAAAACAATGTTTCAATACACAATGAATGATATAACATCAACTGTTTGCGCATACCAGAAGAATACTATTCAGGAATTTGTAAAAATTGTAAAAAAAAAAAAAAAATACTTGGAACTTTTTTTTAAACTTATCCTCATTCCTAAACCCTTTTAAAATCAACATTTTACGACAGAAATAGAAAAGTAAGAAGTTTAGAAAATCCGCAATAAATAGACAGGTTTTATAAAGTTTGAGCAATTAGAAAGAAAGTAGTATACTACAATATAAAATAATATTGCCAACATTCTTAAAGTTGCAGTAAATTGGTTTAAAATTTTATGCATTTATAATGAGTGAGGTGAAGACTAACAATTAAAACGCTGTTCTTTTGATTTAGATTTTGACAAGTGCATAAACAGATTTTGTATCGTGAATTACTACACCATTTACCTCTTTTTTTCTATAATACTCATTTCAACATAATGTACCTGTTTTAACAATGTTTCTGAGAAAAATTAGTCAAATTGGTAATATATTTTCATACGAAAGAAAGCTACAACAAGGTCACGTTTTAATATATACGTATATGAGCTGTTGCGGAAACATTACATAAATATCAATTAACCAAAAGTCATCAATATATTTTTTCGTTACCCCAAGGGCGATTAGGGAAGAGAAACATGATTGTCTGTATATCTTTTGTCCGACAGTAGGACCAATACTCTTGGTATCTGTTTGGCGGTATGGGATGTATAAATACGAAGTTACGTCCGGTCGGAGTAGGGAAGATGGATCCAGGTTTTTTATACTTTTTGCTCGTTTAAGATCCACTTTTAGGGACCCATTATGATTTTTGACGTTTAAACGGAAAAAAATCATGTATTTCAAATACTGGTGTTTTGCAGAATCTATCAGAAAGTACGAAACCAGTGTTGACAGAGAGTAATGCTCAAAACACGAAAAAAAAAATACCTTTCAGGATCATTCGCTCATTGGGACAGGTGCTAAAGCTATATCAATCCGTCCCTATCTAACTTTCATATATTTCCAGTGACAGTCAATATTTGTTCCTCTTTTGAATTTCATTTAAGCCTTTTTCATTCTATGTTAATATTTTTTAATGATTCCTTTCACTGTCTTTGTATTTGAATCTTATTAAGCGGCAAACACATTAACAGTGCAGCTGTATTTGGCAAAACCTTTTGGATTTTCGGGTCCTCAATGCTGCTCTTCAACTCCGTACTTTCTATGGCCTTTTTAACTTTTTGCATTCGAGCGTCACTGCTGAGTCTTTTGTAGACGAAACGCGCTTCTGGCATACAAAAGTTTAATCCTGGTATCAATGATGAATTTATTTCAAATGTCTTTTAACTTCCTTGTAAAGATTCCTGCTACTGCTTAGGAGAGACAATTGTCTGTTGCAGGTTGAAAAAAAGGGATGGTGAGTCGTTTAATTTTCTCTATTGTATCGTATTTGTTGAATTGTCATGGCAACTGCTATATTCTGAAAATACTAGTAAAATTTGGATATGTATCTTTTATTTCAATTGCGAACTTGATTTGCAATAAAAAAGTAATCGTCACATCGATGACTAAAATAAAATGGCACAGAAAACTAAAGATTCGACCAACATAAGCCCAACCAAAAACCTTGTGTTTATTTAAAAAAAGAAATTCCACAACACCGTAAGCGTAAAAACATACATGTAGATGACAAATACTCGTATTGAAATATCATTCTGTAAACCTAGTTTGCAAATGAGCAGAACAAAAACATATTTTTAGAACAAATTTTATTCAGATTGTTACAAAATTTTAAGGCAAACATTTCGTCACCGTAAGTCTTTTATTTACTCTTATAAATTTGAATTTAAATTGTGGGAATGCGCGGTGTGAAAAAGAAATGAGAAAACAAAATCAAAATAAATATCTTTGTTGCAGATTAGATCATTTGAACAACCTAAGGTTAATTATAGTCACGTTTTCAAGTCAAATATAACATCTGTTTCATACATATTGTTGAGGTTTTCCTGAATTACATTCACATTTGGACGACAACAAAAATTAATTTCCTGTTGAATCATATTGCGTTTTTATTTTTTTATTTATTGATTTCATTATATACACTGTTCAAGGAGCTAGGTACGTAATTTATATATCAAAACTATATAAATTTATATAAAAGAACTATTTATGAAAAGAGACATAATTTATTTAAAACATTTCTGATGCTCATCTGTAAAATGATAACAACACTTTCTAATTTAGTGCGTCCGAAGCGCTTATGTGGATTATACGTGAGGCGCTATATTTCTTACCAAAAAGGGACCGAAAAAGAATAGTCAAATTCATGTAAAGTCAGGCTTGCCTAAATGAACCTTAGTAACTTATTCCAATGGGAAAGACAAAACGACAAAATAAAATTTATTTCGATTCAAAATTATACTGATGAGTTATTATTTTGATTTGTATTTTTTTTATTTGCTGTTTATCGTATTTAAACATTAGAAGGAATGAAGTCATTTTCATAATTGAGCTAATTGTAACGTTGTTTTGCGAGGAACAGTATAGCTATAGCACAGATGTCATATATTCTTAAAATTAAATGAAGTTGACAGATTTCTCTTATAATACAGACGTTTTACTGTTTTTTTTTCAGATATATCTTATTTTGACTAAGATATGGCAAACGGGACCTGTCACGCATGGATTGAAAACGATATAAATGGGAAAAATATTACGCTAGATTTTCTTAACGAACTTCACGTAAAGAGGAATTTTGGCGGCATTACTATGTTGACATTCTTTTCTGTAATTGGTGTTGTTGGCAATGCGCATGTTTTATACGTATACTCACTTTACTTCAAATATTCAAACTATAGGATGTATGTGTTATTTCTCGGGGTACTCGATGTTATTAACTGTGCGTTTGCTGCCCCTTTAGTGATATTTTACTTATTTTATCCACTAAACTATCCATCGCATATATTCTGTAAAATTTTCAGGACGATTCTTTATTTTATGGCAATAGCAAGCACGTTATTATTAGTTTCAATCGCCATTGAAAGATTCCGGAAAATCCGCTATCCGCTTAAAGAAAGGTTATCTCGCACTGCAGTTAAAGGGCTATGTATTGGAAGTTTAGTAGGTGCTGCTATTTTTTCATGGCCTGCGCCAATAATATGGGGATTGGGCACAGTTGAAACTGGTATTCCAGGCTTTCAAGGGAAACGATGCTTCACCGATGACGGATTTCAGAAATACAATACAAACTACCAGGGAATCTATAACGCGTGCTTGATATTGTTTTATTTCATAGTCTCGGCTACTTTAATGGTAATTTATATCTATATCGGAATAAAGATACATAAACAATATGAACGCGATAATTCACAACGTGGAACATTTGTTGGAAACGAATCCGTCAAAACAAACAAGAAATATACCCGGAAGTCCACAGTTACGTTGTGTGTAGTAACTTTTACATATGTACTGAGTGCACTACCCCATCATTTGTTATCACTTTTTATTTTTCTTATTCCAGATTTTGACTGTTCATTAAGTTTGATAGGGTCTCAGTTATATTATACCTTTGTCTGGTCCTACTTTTTCAATAGCGTTGTTAATCCGTTTATATACGGCATTCGAGACCGGAAGTTCAGAATCGCAGTGAAAAACATTTATAAACGGTAATACCAGTCATATATACATATAACATGCATGTATTTTTAAACTTAAAAATAAATTAAGGACACAATGACTAGTAACTTGTTTGACCCCATTATTACAGATTTAGGAAGATGTTTGGTCTAATATTGTTCGCACGAAAACAATATTTTATAAATGCCGATTTCTGGATTCCAACATGATAGGATTAAATGTATATGCATGAACTTACATGTTTTAAAGAGATAATGTACTGATTTTAGAAAAAAAATATAGTAGGGACATTCATACACATAGTATGATTTCTGTGTGAGTAGATTTTCTTTAAAGATACCAACAATCGATAATCGTGGTGCTTCAGTGCATCAGAATCCTTATTCTTTGCCTAAAATTATCTATTCAAGCTTATGTCAAATCGAATAATTGTAAAACAACTATATAAAGTTTATAAAGTAAGTCGATAAAAGGTACTATAGGTCACTGTACGGCCTTCGACAATGAGCAAAACCAATACCGTATATTCAAATATAAAAGATCCCGACATGACAATATATGAAACAGTTCAAAGGAAAATATACGGCCTAATTTATAACTAAACAAAAAACGAAACAAATATGACCGCTAGTAACCAACGACGACCACTGAATAAAGACTCATGACTTTGGACGGGCACATATAGAATTTGGCGGGGTCAAACATATCATAGCTTTTGTTTGTTTGATAAGACAATAAAACCAATGCTGTTTATGGTTGTGAGATGTTTGGAAGTTTTGTCTATCCTTTTCTTTCTACACATAGATTTTCCATTGATGAAATACATTTTGATTTTTAATGTCAACATTGTCAAGTACTAATGTTATATATGTAAGTCTTTAAAGTTAATTTAGAGATGTCATTAACATTCTACTTACTGTTTAGACTTTTAACGTCCGCCTCGTTTAAAATCTTAAGTTGTACTTTTTGTTCATCTTTGGCTGATAACCACGTCACTTTAAAACCTTAAGTCATCTTGATATGGCTCTGTTTGATCATTTTCAGAAAACTTTTCCGGACAAGAGCATATCTATAGCTTCAATTATAACAAAAGCAAAGCATACCAAATCTATCAAATATCTTTGCTCTCTCATTTTATGATTTGTGATACACTTAAACTTTGAAACATTTTGATGGAAAGCTATTTTTTTATTGAACAATACCTATCTTTTTTTACAAGCTTTGAAGATATGAGAAGTTTGACTATATGGTGGATAAAATCCACATGATACCATTTAATTTACATGACTTAGAAATGGAGACTAGTCGGTACAGAGGTACTCTACCAGAAGACAAAATATGTCCACGACGATCTTTCGGAAAGATGGACGATGATTACAATTTTTTATTTCATTGTGCCAAATTTCACGATGATTGCCAGACTTTGCTTCAGATGATAAATGATCATATTCTAAAAGTCAATTTTCCCCAAGTTTTAATATAAAAAGAAAATTCCTATGGCTAATGATGGCATACACATAATACATAAAGACAGTTCTTATTGCCGTTATGAAATTTAGAATATTACTTTAATTACCGTAACTTGTACAGTGGAGACATGTTCCTTTGTAAATAAAAAAAAGCTTTGACTTGGTACAATTATTCTATTAACTAATAGTTTAATCTTCATACCGCCAACGGAGAAATGTGAAACAACTTGCAAAGGTATCCGAAAAGCCTTGAGCACTGACCCTTGGCGTATATTGCTATTAAAATAATTTAATGTTTAACCAGCAGAATCATTATTTTTAAACTTAAAAGGACCAGCAAATTTTGAAACTTCAGAGTCCGTAAAAATGTTATTAATACTCAATAAGAATATGTAAATCAAGTAGTTTTTAATTATAATACATCAATGTGTCATATCGGATTAAGGCATGTTCAAAACATTTTGGTTTAATGATATTTGGTGTATGTTCTTGCACACTTTGGCACCTCAATTTGAAATAAAACATAATTCTGTATTGTGACTATTGTATTCTTATTGGTATTGTATTGTATTGTTATTGTATTGTATTTTTATTGTAAATGCATTGTATTGTATTGTATTGTTGTATTGTATTGTATTGTATTGTATTGTATTGTATTGTATTGTATTGTATTGTATTGTATTGTATTGTAAAAATAAGGAGATGAGGTATGATTGCCAACGAGACAACTATCCACCAAAGTTCAAACAAAGTGGATGTAAGCAATATTGTATTGTATTGTATTGTATTGATACTAATGTTAACAAAGTTCAAATTACGTAATTTTAGTTGTTGTTAATCTTTTATGGACCTTAAGTATGTATACTGCAGAAAACCAATGCAACAAGAAATTGATGATATAGACAAAAAGTCCTATGATTTTGAAAATTTCTATCTACGTTCTTCTTTAAATAAATGAATGTTTCAGTGTATGGAAAAATTGTCACCAGAAGTGTAATTGAAATATAATAACTTCACATTTTTTTAGAAATGTAGGTGTTGCTGGTGAAAAACTTTAATGCATTAAATAGGGGGAAAACGGAAGTGTTGCACACAACAAAGGAAAATTTGAAAACAAGAGAAAATCATAAATAAACACCAGGAAGTGCATTTTGACTGATAAGGGATATTCCATTTTGAATTTTCCTTGGAGTTAGGTATTTTGTTATTTTACTTTTTTTGAAAGTGAACGCTGTTGAAATTTTAGGAGAAGTAAAAATGTAACAAAAATGCGAAAATGATAGAAAAATAAAAAAAAAAAATTGCCGAAAAACAATTGATGCAAAATATACGCATTTCAAAACTTTATTTTGTGTTTGTGGTTCTTTAAACCAATATTGGGCATCCGAAAGTACCAGAAGGTGAAGAGGAATGAACCAAACATAGCACCAAAAAAATATGACAACAACGGATAGAGTTTTTTTTTTTTTTGGGAGAGGGGGTATTAATTATTCCTATTAGTTATGTATTGCTGCATTTTTGTACATACATTGTATCCTCGGCATTTTTTATGTTTCTTGCCCTCGATTAGATAGTACTATATCTATATTCGATTTCTTATTTCCTAATATAAAGGAAATGTGTATACTAGTATAATTTTTTTCTAAAATGTCACTTATGTTCTTGTTTTGTAAATACCAATAGGAATTCGTAATGCATAATGTCCTTGATTTGGACTTGTTTGTTTGCTTTTTGGCCTTGAATGTTTGTCCCTAATATTTTATTAACTATGTATTTACATTCAGGTATCACAGATCGAATTTATTCGTTCATAGTGTGTTAATTTACGTTTTTTGATTGAGTTAAGCCTTCCAATTGATATTTTATCGTGTGTTTTTCTATGTTGTGATGTTATACTATTGTTTCAGAAAAAGGGAGAAGGTTTGGTACCATTAAAACGTTTAATCCCGCTGCAAATGTTTGCACCTGTCCTAAGTCAGGAATCTGATGTACAGTAGTTGTCGTTTGTTTATGTAATTTATACGTGTTTCTCGTTTCTCGTTTTTTATATAGACTAGACCGTTGGTTTTCCCGTTTGAATGGTTTTACACTAGTATTTTTGGGGCCCTTTATAGCTTGTTGTTCGGTGTGAGCCAAGGCTCCGTGTTGAAGGCCGAAAATTGACCTATAATGGTTTACTTTTATAAATTGTTATTTGGATGGAGAGTTGTCTCATTGGCACTCACACCACATCTTCCTATATCTATTGAGCAAATGTCGGTAGGTTCGGTTCACACATATAACAACAGTTTGGAAGCCCAGGTAAACATACGAAGCATATTAAGCTTTAAAATCAAAGGATATAATAAAACACTTATGTTGAAATGTCCTAATATCGCAATAGAATTAAAACTGTGTAAGTTATCATCTACTAATATATATTTATAATAGCTAAATAGTACAGGCAAACAGTGCTTGAAAAAGTTGAGACATATTCTAAGTCTTATGTACCGTGATAAAAACTATTAGACTGTGTTGTCAAAATCACATTACAGACGAGAAGTAGATATAAATATAAGAAGATGTGGTATGATTGCCAATGAGACAAATCACCTCCAGAGACAAAATGACATAGAAGTTAACAATTATAGGTCACCAGAGCCTATTTGGATGACCTTAAAAATCCTACTTTATCATATAGCATTTAAAGGACTCCTATGAAATGAAGATAACAGTAATTTGCTATGGCATTGTATTGGTTGCAAAAATTTGATATTTTTCATTTATATGCAATATTTTTAATTTAATTGGTATATTTCTTCATTTAAATGCAATATTTTTTTATTTGAATGGTATATTTTTTCATTTAAATGCAATATTTTTTATTCAGATGGTATAATTTGTCATTCAAATGCAATAAGATTCGATTCATTTTTTCTTAGAATGTCCACTCTACATAAATTTTAGAAATCAGCTCTTTGAATCCATTCAACACTTAGCTGCTATCTCCATAGAACATATTTTATTTGGAACAGACGAAATTACTGTTGAACAAAACACAATCCTTTTCAGAAATGTACATATTTATATACGCCATACAAAAGATTCTTTGATTAATATTGCAGTATCTTAAAGTGTACTCGTATCCAACTGTAACTGTTCAAACATAATATATTTATTGTATATATTTTTCATATTGTACTGAATTATATAATTGCTGTCATCTTGAAATTTTGTATATTGTACTTATTTGGAGAGGATTATCTTAAGTTGATATAACTTGTATCCAATCCTATTGTATATTTAGACAATAAAATATGTTTAAACTAATATTTTTTATTTGAATGGTATATTTTTCATTTAAATGCAATATTTTTATTCAAATGGTAACATTTGTCATTCAAATGCAATATTGTTTTATTTGAATGGTATATTTTTCATTTAAATGCAATATTTTTATTCAAATGGTATAATTTGTCATTCAAATGCAATATTTTTTATTCAATTGGTATAACAGATTTTTTATTTATATGCAATATGTGCATTATGGGTAATTTTTTGACGTCACAAGGTCAAATTTGCAACAACGTTTGTGATTGGTCGGTAATTGTTTGGATTTCTTCCCTTTCTTTCTAAACATGAGTGACCAAGAATTAAAAAAGAAAAAAAAAACGCGTCGGAATATCGCCCCTCTAACTAAATTTGGCGTTCGTGCTGTTAATGCCAATAATGGCCAGGTCGAGCAAAAAATGCGAGTGACAAGTAACAATAATTAATTTGACAAGTATTAATAATTAATTTGACACACAAACTGTTCATGGATAGAAACAGATGCCTGCGTGCATGGCAAAATGCATCCAATGAAAACCCTTTCGGAAGAAACTCCCTTACAGTCTACACATTGAAGTAAAAAAAAAATACATAGCTAGCCCCCCCCCCCCTCCCCCCAAACCCCCTCTTAGTTCAGATACATGTAATCATGACGTTCTCTGATGCTATATCATTTTTTACTTTTCTTGATCCTCAGAGACGTTGCAGGAAGGCAAACAGAAAAAAAAATAAAAAGCCTTCCAGGACGTTATAATTATTTGTACTAAGCCCCCTTTTTTTTGCTACTTGTAGAAAAAAAAATCACCTAATTACGACAGCAGAACCAGAGACCCACAAGAAGAGACCTGAGCTGTGATACTCAACTAATTCTTTAATAAAGACAATTCGGGATAAATTGGAACCAGTAACTAACCCATGTTACAACAATAGTCCTATGACATAGGACGTACACTGTATAAGGCGTGAACTTCATATTTTGGACTATCTTTAATATGTGCTCTCATGTCATATGCCGCAAATCATTTTACATTTAGGATTCGTTGCTGAGCATTTTTTTACTGTTCCCATCTCCGAATCCCTTAAATAGATTTTTTTTCAAGCCCCACAGTAGTTCAATAATTACTATATGTCTTTGCATAAGTAAGTATGCAGGGCATATTTCAAAACATATTTTTCTTCAGGACTTTTAAATGATTTACTTTTCAATGCTGCATTTGGAAAAAAGGGGGTATACAAGTTTATTTTGTGACACAGTATATAATATAATAGATACAAATCTCTAATGATTTGTAATTTTCTATCCAACAAATTATAGAATTGTACGTTTAGCTATTATCTAGACCCCTTAAAAATGTATATAATAAGATACATTTAACAGGGGCGGATCCAGAACCTCTGTGTCTAGGGGAGGGGAGGGGTTCAGATTTAGATATTTGTATAGAGATGTATATATATATGCGAGTATTTGCAGTAATGGTTATGGTGTGTGTGTGAGGGGAAAAGGAGGGGGGTTCAGATCAAAGATCGTTTCTATAATTCTATATCTTTTAGTTTTTACCATTTCACTCCTTTCTTTATCCTTTGATCTCTATTATATTTGTCTTAAACATGCGTGAAATATTTGCCACTGGACATAAGGTAACCAAAAAAACAATCAACGTATTCTTTATATTTCATCATTTTTTTATTATGTTATCTATAGGTTTGGTCCCGCCCCTTATCTATTTTTTTGCACATTATTCTCTCTATGTAAACCCAATTCCTGTCCTGATAAATGGTGACTCATGCATAGCATCATATGCGGATATTAAAACAAGAAACATATTCATATTATAATAATTTACTGTATGCCTGGACTTATAGATAGATGTCATTAGTCCCAGATCATGAAATAAAGTAGGTCTTTTAAAAAAACAATAACATTTTAATGATGATTATATATATGTATATATATTTAACAATGCCATTTTTTTGGAAAAAAGGGTAGGGGCAAGGCGTTTTTAAAACATATTAATAGGGCGCGTTTGTTTGTTCTTCGGTAGTGAGCCAGAAGAAGTCCATTTCTGTTTTTTACATCGAGATGACCGTGAGGGTATTCCGATGTATTGCTATCGCCTAGATTTGCACACATAACTTTCGTTTTGGGTTTGTAACCGATCTATAAACATGATAAATACGCGGAAATTAACTAGTGCAAACTAACATTCCTTATCGTTTGTTATAAATACATCTCTTCAATGAATACTGATAAAAATATTTTTGTTTAGAACATAAATTAATAATATGAAAATGTTTTGTCGTTAGATATATATATATATAAAATGACTGAATAATAGTCAACGATAAATCTTACGGGGCGATGGATCATATAAATATGATACAGTACACTACAAAATATAATATATAACCAGTCTAAAAGGGTACAACATCACCAAAAAATGACAATAAACGAACAAATGTAACTATAAATACTTCGGATAATAGATATCCTTCATCAATATGAGCACGATATAAAATGAATCAGATCAAACTATTCTGAGTATTAAACTAAAGCAATCTTGATTTCTATACAATAAAAAAAGTGAAACAGTTTTACCCGAACATCATATGTAGAGACGCTAATAAATTTTAAAATTTCCAAAAAACGACTCAAAGACATGCCTAAAATGAAAATAGTAATTAGAGATATAAACTGGCACAACTCTAAAATTCCAAAGTGACGTCAGTTAAGATGTTACAACAACTGTGTGTAAATTCATTCCCAAAAAACAGCACTGATCGATATAAGCTGGTAAAAATATGTCAAACAGAGGCTGCGTATTTATCATCCCAAATAAATAGCAGTTTTATAATGATAAGAAAATATAATAGTAAAATTTGGCTAAGGTTAAATAATTGGACGTGGATGCGTACTTGTACATCCCTCCCAAATGAAAAGAACCCTGGTATTTAAACTAGTAAAATTCCAAAGAATCCTTAAAACTGTAAGAGTCAAGTAAGGAAGCCGGAGTAACTGAAACAAATGATGTCAGGAAAATGAGTGATGGTAGGAAAATGAGTGACTCATTCTATGTTTTCATTTATGCCCTCTGGAAACTGTCCTTAGCTTTCTTATCCAAAACCTTTCCCAAGCAAGTCTTTCGGCCCTTGTTAGTCTAGACCACAACGAGGGTTGGTCAAGGCCGAAAGACTTGCTTGGGAAAGGTTTTGATAAGAAAGCTAAGGACAGTTTCCAGAGGGCATAAATGAAAACATAGAATGAGTCACTCATTTTCCTACCATCACTCATTTTCCTGACATCATTTGTTTCAGTTACTCCGGCTTCCTTACTTGACTCTTACAGTTTTAAGGATTCTTTGGAATTTTACTAGTTTAAATACCAGGGTTCTTTTCATTTGGGAGGGATGTACAAGTACGCATCCACGTCCAATTATTTAACCTTAGCCAAATTTTACTATTATATTTTCTTATCATTATAAACTGCTATTTATTTGGGATGATAAATACGCAGCCTCTGTTTGGCATATTTTTACCAGCTTATATCGATCAGTGCTGTTTTTGGGAATGAATTTACACAGTTGTTGTAACATCTAACTGACGTCACTTTGGAATTTTAGAGTTGTGCCAGTTTATATCTCTAATTACTATTTTCATTTTAGGCATGTCTTTGAGTCGTTTTTGAAATTTTAAAATTTATTAGCATCTCTACATATGATGTTCGGTAAAACTGTTTCACTTTTTTATTGTATAGAAATCAAGATTGCTTTAGTTTAATACTCAGAATAGTTTGATCTGATTCATTTTATATCGTGCTCATATTGATGAAGGATATCTGTTATCCGAAATATTTATAGTTACATTTGTTCGTTTATTGTCATTTTTGGTGATGTTATACCTTTAGACTGGTTATATATATATATATAAGTAAAAATCATTAATAATATCTATGCACACGTACCTAAAAATTGTGTTAAAGCATTCGGAAGAATATCTCAAGAACGTTTTTGCGACTGTGAATCCCGGCAAGGACCGGTTACTCTGTAATTGTTTTTACGGGAAAATATGAATGCCTACTCATATCCAATTTTTTAGAAAAATCGAATTTTTACAGAAGAGTGTCAACCATGCACTTGCACTGCACTATTATTAAAATAGTTGAATAAAATGATATACAAATGGATGAAAATTATATATACATGTAACTGTTATGTTAATATAATATATAACAACAAACCAGTGTATACTGATTTGTATCACCACAATATAATAGTATAATAGTTATTACTGTGCGGTTGAATTTCATGTCATTTATTCATCATCCACGCACGAACTTGTCTCAGAAAAAAATATATCTCTGTACATTTACCTCAGTTTCAGGTATAGAGATGTGATCTTTTTCTGTGACAAGTGCTTTTGACCATCCACAAGAACTTGCAGTCATCCGATGTTCAGTACTTCAGTACTTTGATTTGCATTGGGAAGATGTTCTGGCTCTCTTCCACTTCTTCTTTTTTTATAGGTTGTTTAGACGGCAGAGGCACATAACAAGCATGGCGTCGTTTAGTCTAAATGACGTTAATAAATTTATGAATGCTGATATATTAGAATGTGAGCTGTGTTATAAACGTTTTTATGGTAAGCCAGCCTTAGTAGGATATCCCTATAGGACGATAAGCTGGATAATATAAGAACTACACGAACAATAACAGTTAAGGGACGATTATTTGATATTCTAGGGAAGGTATTTTGATTGATTGGTGTTTAACACTACTTTCAACACTATTGGGCTGTTCCGTGGTGGTCAGTTTAATTTATAGATGAACGATGGGGAAGGGAAGAGAGGGCATTATTATTCATTTTAATCTGTCGCTAATCATGCCTATTTTCAGCTCTTTTACCAGGCAACCATATTCATATATTAAATCCTTCTGTCCCCCACCCCAACAAATAAATAAATATCAAATGGTTTTCCTCTTATTTAACAAAAGTTTAAATTGATTGATTGTTTGTTGTTTTTTAACGCCCAGTGACAAATATTTCATGCTTGTTCAGGAAAACACGAGTTTAGAAGTCATGTATATAATATAAAAACGAAGAGATGGGATATGATTGCTAATAAGGTAACTATCCACCGGATTTCAAATATGAAGTGGATGTAAGCAATTATAGACAATCGTAAGGCCTTCAACAATGACAAAAACCTATTACTGTAAAGTCGTCTATAAAAGGCCCGACATGAAAAGTGTGAACAATTCAAACGAAAAACTAACGGCCTAATTATACATAACAAAACAATTTACAAAATATCAAATATGAGTCGAGACATGAACCAACGACAACCACTAAACTACAGGCTCCTGACCTGGGACAGGCAAATAAAGAAGATGACAGGGTTAATATAAAAACGAAGATGTGGTATGATTGCAAATTAGACAACTCTCCAAATTATACAGAAATCAACAGCTATAAGTCACCGTACAGCCTTCGACAATAAACAAAGCCAACACCGCATAGTCAGCTAAAAAAGGCCCCGAAATCACAAATGAAAACAATTCAAACGAGAAAACTAACGACCGAATTAATGTACAATAAAATGAACGAAACACAAATATGTATAACACAGCAACAAACGGCAACCACCGAATTACAGGCTCTTGACTTGGGACAAGCACATACATACAGAATGTGGCGGGGTTAAACATGTTAGTGGGATCCCAATCCTCCCCCTAACCTGGGACAGTAGTGTAACAGTACAACAACATGTTTGTGAGCACTCAACCCATCCCGAAGCTTGGACAGTGGTGTAACAGTCCAATGAAAGAACAACCTGCACATATCAGTTGCAATTAGATTAACTCAAAAGATCGGTACGAGACACACAAAAAAAAACTAACATTAAGACAATAGACACAAAGCACCGACATAAGAGTATTTGCAAATACTGGAAGTTTGCTCAAAGCTAATTACAACTAGTACTGAAATAAATCTTGTAATCCCAGACTGAAGTATCAATCAGTACACAACGCGCGGCAAAGGATTTATTAAAAAAAGAAAACAATCTAAGAAACGCCTGGTTTACGTTGTATACAGATATTAGAAGATGTGGTATGAGTGCCAATGAGACAAATCTCCATCCAAGTCATAATTTGTAAATGTAAACCATTATATAGGTCAAAGTACGGTTTTCAACACGTAGTCTTTGCTCACACCGAACAACAAGACATAAAGGGCCCCAAAAAATGACTAGTGAAAAACCATTCAAACGGGAAAACCAACGGTGTCTAATCTATTCCAAAAAAACTTTATACTTGCATATAGATCCATAAATAATGAAAGTTTTTGAAAAGTTGTGGTCAGAACGTTTTGACCATCGAAATTTTGCAATAGAAATAATAGTTAGGACCAGAAGATTTTAACAGCCAGTGCAGAACTCGCACGAACGCCAGATTTAGTTACAGGGGCGATATTCTGACGCGTTTTTTTAATTCTTGGTCACTCATGTTTAGAAAGAAAGGGGAGAAATCCAAACAATTACCGACCAATCACAAACGTTGTTGCAAATTTGACCTTATGACGTCAAAGAATTTCCCATAATGCAATTATTGCATATACATAAAAAATTACTAGACCAATCGAATAAAAAATATTGCATTTGAATGAAAAATTATACCATTTGAATAAAAAATACTGCATTTAAATGAAAAAATATTGCATTTAAATGAAAAATATACCATTCATAAAAATATTGCATTTGAATGACAAATTATACCATTTGAATAAAAATATACATTTAAATGAAAAAATATACCATTCAAATAAAACAATATTGCATTTAAATGAAGAAATATACCAATTTAATTAAAAATATTGCATTTAAACGAAAAATATCAAATTTTTGCAACCAATATCATGCCATAATTTGCTGATGTCCCATTTTTATAAATCGATAAAAATGATACAAATCAAGGAAAATATAAAAAGACAAAAACCTCGGGATTCGCATAAACTCCAAAATGAGTCAGACTGCATCGTTTCTTTCTATGCATGCATCACACGCAAAAATTGTGACCCGCCATGACATTTTCAGGCTTATAGCGGTTAACGTCATCATGAGAAAACGTCGATGTGAAATCAAGTAACGTCATCGTAGCACCTGTTGTTGAATGTCCAATTATATCATGTGGTAAAATAAAGTTTCATTTTATCTTGACTTCAGGAAATTTGAATGTTATATTAAGATATAAAAAACAGGCAGATTGTTTACGTTGAATTAATAAAGTCGGTTAAAATCCTGTATAGAATCGCGTTTTAAATTCGCATCGCACCACTTATCTTTTAGATTTCATTGCGTAAATCACTTTTTTCCTGCATCATTAAAATGTTTTCGGTTATACAAAATAAATTATATCACCATTGCGAGATGTTATTTCAAAAAATAAAGTACCAAAAAGTTATAGATTTATTTCCTTTCTATGATCAGTTACGAGCGGTAGGTTTTCGTCAAGGAAATCACTCAGGTCATACTATTTTGAACTGAAAGTTACCATAATAGTTTTTTTCTCTCTAAGTCACTAAAAGAAATGGTTTCACAATGGCAAGTCAATTAAGTGTATCATCAACTGCTATGGCAACCAATTGATTAATAAAGAAATAAAATTAATTTTAGGTATTTAGTTATAAAAGCTACAATTAAAAGACTAGAAACCCCCTCTTAAAAAAACAACATGACAAGTTTCAAAGATAACTATAATAGATTTATTATTATTATTATTCAGTATTTATAACAGCGCATTATATAATATTAAAATAACCCTAGCGCTTTACAACATATATCCATTCACATATATAAGTATTAACAATAAAATATGAAAGCCCATGTTATAAAATCCTAAAACAAACAGATTTTAAAAATATTGCATATTGTAAAACTACACTATTAAATTTACTGGTAAACAATAAAATTTATATAAAATGGGCATGGTAAAATTAAGGAGATATTAAAACCGTACCAATAAAAGTAAGTTAAAAATTCAAAAAATAATTGCTTAAAAATTCAAAAAATAATTGCTTAAAAATTCAAAAATTACAATGATATAGAAATATTTTAAGAACTATGAAAAGCATGTCTGAATAAATGAGTTTTTCAGGTTTTTCTTAAAAATATTCACAGAATGGATGTTTCGTAGATCACTTGGCAAATCATTCCACAGAACGGCTGCCGCTTTGTCGAATCTTCTTTCCCCATATGTTTTAGTTCTTACACGTGGCGTTGTTAAGATCATGGCATTTTCAGATATAAGTGCTCGCATTAGTTTGTATATATGAACGAGTTCTTGTAGGTAGACCGGTGCCTCCTCGTGCAAAGCCTTGAACACATAAAGAAGTTTATACTGGCACCGACACGTTACGGGCAGCCAATGGAGAGACTTCAGGATTGGTGTGATGTGGTCGTACTTCCTCTTCCTTGTAATGACCCTGGCTGCTGTATTTTGGACTCGCTTTAGTCTTTGAATAGATGTTGCTGGGAGTCCATACAGTAATGCGTTCGCATAATCTAAACGAGAGGTAACAAGAGAGCATGCTAACGTTTTGCATGCTTCTTCGGTAATAAATGGACGAATTCGTCCAATGTAGATGCACATACATTTGAAAAATTGAAAAAAAATGAAATTGTTTAATAAAATTGAAACTAACAAAAATGAAAATAATTCTGTTATTTTGCAGAATCGAGCAAAATAGCTTATCAGGGTGTTTTGAATCTATGTATACTTCATAAAAATGCAATCCCAACCCAGTCAATATATCTCAATCGGGTAAAGGACACAATCAATACAATTACCGAACAGTCGACTATTCATGAATCTAAAGATATAAGACCATGAAAATATGACGCTAATGAGGTGAAAAGTATGCATATCATAACGCAAGGTGATGTAGAAAAAAGTAAAATGATACCAAGTGAGTACTACATGTTAAAATAGGACAGATAAAACCTCGCCCCAAGAAAAAGAGACAACAAGGAACATTCCATAAAAGACAAGGAATATTCCATAAAAGACAAGGAACAGTCCATAAAAGACAGGGAACATTCCATAAAAGACAACGTAGAAAACTAGATTGAGCAGTACACGCAGTGGCGGATCCAGGGGGTTCCGCGGGTTGGAACCCCCCTTTTTTGGACGATCAATGCTTTTGAATGGGGACATATGGTTGGAATCCCCCCCTCCCCTTTATCTTGGGTTGGAACCCTCTTTTAAAAATGGCTGGATCCGCCCCGGACACGAATCCCGTTAAAACCAGGGGTGAACTCAGGTGCCCGTAAGGTTAGGCAGCTACAGTGTCCTAATGCTCACGACAAGTACCGATAAGTCGTATTTCATATAATTCATGATGGAAGAAAGGTTGATAAAATCGTAGCAAATTTAAAGGATAAAAAAAACATGTGATTGACTATGCTTTGACAAGAGTTCAGTCATGAATGATTTTGAATTATTCACTGTAGATTTATTTTACATAAGAGTTGTCGTTCTTTGGCAGACATTCTAAAAAACATATTTTTGTTGTTTTTCTGCTTTGTATCGATCTGATGAGTTAAACCCTTTTCAACTGATTCGTATAGTTTGTTCGTATTTTGTACTGCTACACCAATGTCCCAGGTTTATATGTGTGTGTGTGTGTGTGTGGGGGTGATTTGACGCCAGCAACCCCACCACATTCTGTATGTACCCCCAAATCAGGAGCTTGTAATTCAGTGGTTGTCGTTTGTTGCTGTATATCATATTTGTTTTTCGTTCATTGTTTTGTACAAGCCGTTAGTTTTCTGCGTTGATTTATTTTACATTTGTCATTTCGGGGCCTTTCATAGCTGACTATGCGGTATGGATTTTGCTCATTGTTGAAGGCCGTACGGTGACCTACAGTTGTTAACTTCTATGTCATTTGGTCTCTGGTAGAGAGTTGTCTCGTTGGTAATCATACCACATCTTTTTTTTATATTTGTATCCAATAATTTCATATAAATGTGATATAAACTATATAAAGTTGGATACGGTCGCTTAGTTATATCATGTAGGAGTCAGACAATCTTGAAATGAAAACAAAGGGATTTCATGAACCACAAATGTAGTATAACCATGTGTGTCGATAGAGTAAGCATCACCTGCTGTGCGTGAATCAAACAACACGCGGTTCCAAGGGCTTATCCGGTTAAAGTGTCAGTGCCAACAAATATGGGAAACAACAAAACAGATTTTGCGAAATGGTCATAAGAATAAAATACAAATAAATAGAAATGTTCAAAGGTAAAATCAAACAAATTAGGACAAAACTTATTGCAAGTAAGAAAATTTACCAAATTTGATGAAGACAACAGGGAATTTGAACGTCAAATCTTTAAGATATTGTCTTCTTAATCTGTCATGTATTTAAGCTTGCTGTAGAGATGGCGGGATTGTACATTTTCCAATGCAAGATGTGTTACACAGTCAAACGAGCTGGTTTGCCTGAATAACTAAAATCAAAGCTGTTTGACGAGTAAATGCTTGTCACGTATTTGTGCAGAAAGGTAAATATTTTTTTACATTTGAAATAAGTTGACTGATTCATTGATGGTTGCTTGCTTATATAACGTTCAGCGGCAAGTATTTCATTTAGAACAAATTAACAATTGATACAATATGAAGGTTCCGTAAGGTAAGCTGACCAGAATCAAGGACGTGGAATCTGGTCTGTCATTAGAAAATAAGAGAATGTTGGATAGGGGTAGAAATTTTGCATTCCAGCAGATATCTTAGGGACCTGTCGGAAAGTTGTTGCGGAGAGCGCGGCACTCACCAAACACGAGACATCAGATTTAACTTCCCCATTCCGATCTGACATATCTGCGTATCTATATATCCTACACAGCCAAACGAACGCTCACCTACACAATGGTTTACTGCCAGATTGGAAAAACCTAGTGATATCCATATTTCCAGTAAACCCTTCGGGTTCTTGCATTGTTAAGAATTGAACTGTCATATAAATGCACTTAACTCTTATTTTTCTGAATAAGGATGTTCTTTGTTTAATTTCAAAATAACAAGGTATATGATGCATATATACGTGTTAGACTATTCTGTTATATTTCGTTCGTTAGTATTTGATCCGTTACTTCAACAAATCCAGGTTATACAACTTCACTGTTCACCGTTATCTGTTACATAATATAAACGTTGATATCAACTTCGATCTGTTATATAATACGTAGCGGGTGGTGAAAGTATAATCATTAGTCTTCCTGATCAGATTTGGACCAACCACAATTGCAATTATTATCACATCTATTCATGTGGACTGGAAAAAATACATGAAATATGTGTGACATGTTAAACAAATAGTGTAATATTTTATGCACGTTATCTTCAAATGAAACTATAATTATCGATTTACCCCAGAAAATGTGAATACATCTCTTTTTGGACCAATTTGATCTACCGGGTAAGGCATTGTTGTGTTGCTTTATAGGACTTAAATTTGTATTTTAAAAGCCATAACTTAACAATTTGAAACAAAATCCTTTTCAAAAAGGGGCATATAATCAACCAAGAGCCCCTACCTGTATACCTATTTTAATGAACCATTATTAACAAACGTTATGTTTCTTTTGCATCCTCGTTAAGGAATGAGGGCTCTATTACCCAAATTAGAAAAAATTAATGTGTACACATGGTAATAAAAGAAATTCTACCTTGGATATTTGGGAATTTATATAAATATTAGTTTATTAAACAAATGACGAAATAGGGTTTTACTGGTTTTGCATTCACCAACAAACAATTACCAATATGTGACAAATGGTAGTTTGTTAGGTTAAACGAATATTTTATGAGTAAATGAAATACAAAGTTTATCGGTGTTAGCATGTAGATGTGGATTGGATATTGAGGACATTGCACTATTACTTCTTTGATTGTCCTTTCTATTTAAATGAAAGGGCTATTCTGTTAATGGCCTCAGATAGCTTCCCGAAGGCTGCAATCTGGACATAAACATATAGGTTATTTTTTGGAAAAGATACTCTTTCCTATGATCAAAATGTGCAAATTGTTAAACAAGTCTTAAATTTTATAAAGGGATCAAAAAGATTCCTCGTGGTATAATATCAACATAGGTAAAACGCACATCATCATTTTTATCATCATAATCTCTGTCGTTCTCTCTTGATCTCCTTTCCTTTTTTCAGTATATTTTAGTAATATTTATATTGTTTATATAATATAATGCATGCTCACAGTTATATATATTGTATTGTGGAAAAGACTTGATAAGTATGTTTTACTTCTGTCTGATCCTTTTTGCTTTGAGCGAATAAAATATGTTTAAACTAAATCGGTGTTAGCATGATCTCTCACTTTATTTTTCTTTATTTCTAATTTTTGTATGAATTAAGAACAAACGTTTTTTTCTCTCCATATTCTAATCTGAATAAAAATTGCCTCTTCTTTTGAATACATATTACAAATGTTCACCATTTTATCTATAATATTTTGTTTGTATATCCACAATGTCACTCAGGTTAATTGTCTTTCCAGATTGCCTTCGTTAACCTCTGTCTCTAGCGGTATATATTTAGGATGTCAAATAGAGATGACTACAAATATGATGTTGAGCTACAGTTGCCCCTTCCTGAATTCTTCAGAAAGTACAAGGACAAACTGCCATTGCTGGTGATTGTGACAGACGGATTCTGTGGAGAGACAAAGAATGACGAGTTTGCATACGCTGAGGTAATATATGAATTTTTCTTAAATGTGAACAGATTTAAAGAGGCAGGAAGAGTAAATCAGAGTGAAATAAATCATTAAAAGAAAAATCGACATCCTCAAAGTAGACTGGCCTGGCTAAACAAAATTCTACTGGATACATGTGGGGAACTCTGGGATGGTAAATTCTTTTAATGAAACAGGCAAGTGTATTTATTATAACGTATTCCGGACCATGCCTTATACATGCGAATAATTGCTAGTTTTATTCTTTTTTATCGCCTTTTAGTACTACGTTAAACTTTATAGGCACATTTTATTGTTAAATTCCAGATAATACGTTTACACAAACCTTGTCAGCAGCTTAGAGTACTAGGCAAGTGTTTAGCCCACGATGGTGCGAAAGAGGAGTTCTTGAGTATACCCGTCGATAGTAGTTGCATGTTTTCTGTAGTGAAAAAATCAAAACGAGGTAAGAATGAAATCATTTTATGCTTGTAAGTTGAAATAGAAATTAGCTGGTTTTCTTTTTTTTTATATAGTTCTTATCAGTGTATGATGAATTTACAAATGTTGAAACACGTTATATTAATTAGTTTTTATCATGAAATAAAGACTAAGCTGCAGTTTTAAATCTTTTTCTGAGATAATATTATTGATTGTTGTATTTATACTTTATAACAGTTGGTGAACCAAAACTAATGTTAAAGTTACTAGCAAAGAAAAATTTACCAGTTCAAGTACGCTATGCTAGCTCCTCTAATGCAGAGATAAAGCCTGCTTTGCTGGAGTGTATTAAAGGAGTTGACATACTGTTAATGAAGACTTATGTAGAAGATTTTATTCAGGGCAACTGTTTACAACAAGGTTTGTTATTTGAGCCATAAAACATTGAGTCCGATAAATGTCGGATAAAGTGTTATATATCTTAACGCTCTTGCTCACAGTCTCTTTCAGCACTCCGTCTTCGAATAGCAACGAAATCAGAATTCAAATGAATAAATACGACAAAAAAGTATTAACAAAATACTAAGCTCCAAGGTAAAAAAAAAAAAGTCAATAAAACCTGACAGAATCAAATGTTAGACTAAATCAGCCAAGGGAACGAATGGAAACCAACGGTCATATTCCTGACTTGATACAGGCATTTTCCGAAGGAACTGGTGGGTTGATCCTGGTTTTATAGCAAACCAATTCCGCAAAGCTCCCACTTGTATGATATTTGTTTATAGTTCCGCTATATTGACAAAATTGGTGAACAACCCTAACAGACATAATTGGTTAATGTGAGAATTATTGAGATCCAGCAGACAAAATAGTTTTTTTTTTTGAAACTCCTTATATTGCAGAGGCTTCATCCGTTTAAAGGACATCTTACACTCTCTCTACTTAATATTTAAAATATAAGCATGTATCATATGAGTGCAATGCAATCATTCGTAACTTTTGAACAATTGTGGTCTTCTTAAAAGATCCATATGATGTAAGGAACGTGTTTATAGATCGGCTCATGTAGTAGCAATAGATGTATGAATCTTCATGGTTAGAAAGTACGTTGAAATTAGTTAGACTGTTTTAAAGGGTCATGTTGCATAATACGACCATTTGTTGATCTCTAAATATCATTTTGGTTTTTCGTTTCTGTCTCATTGACGTATATGTATGTCCACATTTCTTTATATTCATACCGAATATTACTAACACGGAATATAAGAGAAATATAAAAAACTAACTTAAATCAGACTTTAAATAGACTAGGGTTATAATCGAATCAATCTGTATTGCAGGTGTGCTGTCACCTATTCCATCAGTGTTAGCTCTGTGTCCAAATATTTCATTGTCCATCATTACCGGATATGCTAATAAATCTCAAGATCAATTTCATGCAAAACTAAGGTCTATGGAGGCTTTTGTTGACCGAAACATCAAGTTTTATGAAGGTTGCTTGGGTAAGTATATTCAATTATCTTTTTATGTACCATTTACAAAAATATTTTTCCAACGTGGAATTGGAGCTAAAGAAGGAGGTATGAGGACCTTTATAGATCTGGCTCCTGATATTAGAAAGATAGCAAAAAAACAATCCTTCCAAACAAATGTCTGTTTCATATTGATATGTGAATGAAATTATAAAGTCTTATTCAAAATTTAAAAATGTAGTACACAAATTCATCATAAGCGTAAGTTCGGAATTGCTTGCTTTTACTTTTTAAATTGCTCGGCGTTCTTCAAAATCGTTTTTTTATTCTCGAAAAAGAAGGGCGAATTATACTTAAAAATATATATGCCCATATATCTGTTCTTCGTCCCATTATTACACAACTGTAATTTGATCTTTCCAACGACATGTTAAGACATTTTTCATTTTATTAAGGAAAGCATTTTGGTTATTTCACGATTCAGGGGCTCATGTCCCAAAAAATCTTACGACAAAAATTTATCGTAAGTCATACTGAAATGTTCATGACGTAAGCTTACTTTTCCTCGTATGTTTTTTTTTTTAAATTGATCGCTGTCACGGGACTTTTAATCACGAATAAACATCGACATTTGTTAATATGCTGTTGAACTTTGCGTTAACTTCCAAGATTTGAATATAATCAGTTTAAACAATGTGATCAAATGCTACGTTCAATTAGGGTATCCAAGAAAGCAATTTCAACTGCTTAAAATACTGTTTTCCTAGGAAGAAACATCACTTTATCAATTTAATTTTAAAAGATACTATATGCTCTTGGGCTTTTCAGAAATAACAAGATTCAACAGAGATTCAACAACTACAGGGACAGGCAATCCCATACCAAGAGATCTTTTACCTGTTTCCTCCATGCAGAGCATCGACAAAACAACACCACCATCAATCATTATACCTAGGCAAAAAAGTAAAAGTTTCCAAGATGAAACTATTGATATGTATGAACCACCACCGGGTGTAGGAACAGATCAAACATCTCCAGAATTCGTACAAAGGCCATCGTCACTACCAACAGAGCCGGGCGAATATCTGACGGTACTTGAAGATGATCCAACTTACAGCGTTATAGGAATAGAAGATTCAAACAAGGGAAAATCATCCGGAGATATGAAATGCATTACTGAACCAAGTGCTTCTGACAGTGATTATAATTCTTCAAATAACAGCTGGTCAGCTGGATCGTCAAAATCTTTTGTCAGTGATAAATCCGTTCACGACATACAAGAAATTCTGAAAACTCTTAACTTGTCAAAGTATTGTAAGACTTTTAAAAAAAATTTGATCGATGGTACTGTGCTTCAAGAATTGAACGAGGGGAGTTTGAAAACAGACTTTAAGTTTATGCATGTTGAGGCTGTGAGACTAATGAAATATGTACGTGCAGGTCACATACCAAAATAACACTTTACAATAAAATTGTTCGTTATTCCTGGACACTTTTAAAACCCTTAGCGCAATCGACTATTTATGATTTACCAGCTGATTAGAAGGACATTTGTGTGCAGTGTATTCTCTTAATTGTGTCCTTTGTATTAGTTATCATATATTTGATTCACAAAGAACACTTAAACAGCAACGATATCACAATACATCAGAAACAGCAATTTGGAATCCATAGAAGAAACATGAAAAAAAAATATTGTATTAATCAGTGTTTGCACTTATTTATCAATTGTGGATAATAAATTATATAAATCATAAAAAATGAAACTAATAGGTTGCAATTCTGTAAATATAGACAATTCGATTTCCCATAGGAACTCCTTTTACGGCTAAAACTGTACTACTTTTACTAGGAAGTTTCGTAAAAAAATTATATCCTAGAATGGAAAGCTCATATGCACTACTATTTTTTTCAAAGGTCAAAATATAGGGCTGTGCGTCATATTTTCAACATTTATATGCCCCGAACTTCTAAGAGTTTAAACTTATACTAAAATTCTGTACTAACCCTTCCTTCACTTTGGGTCTTCCACAGTTTTCAATTTGGCCGCTATTCATGTGTATTTATACTGGTAACATTCCCAAGTTATGTCTCTACGAGATGAAACATAGAGATCATATCTGGAAACCATTAGGTAAACAAAACAAAATATCTATCAATATTATATATCTCCCCAAAAGAGGCGTGGTTTGTGAAACAGCAGTATTTACAAAGTGCAAACTATAACTTCAACATCTAACTTTATTTTGCCTTTTTAACATTTTTGATTCGAGCGTCACTGATGAGTCTTTTGTATACGAAACGCAATTCTGGCGTACAAAATTTTAATCCTGGTATCTATAATTAGTGAACAATTATAGTGAAAAAAATTGGAATTTTAAATCGTGTCAGATACATTGGCTGTACTGTATAATTATATTCAATTATAAACATTTGATCGGTTCTGTTTGTTATGTATCATAACTTAATATTTCAAAATGCCACAAGGTGCAATCAGGTAAACTCAGGTATAATAGCACCTCCCCAAGAATTATATGGTGACTGTGTTTTCCAAATATTATATCTATAATAATCATTCTAAAGAGCTCCTGAAATTATATGATTGTCTTCATAAAGAGAATATATTATTTTTTATAAAAAAAAATACTGGAATATTAGCGTATATTTTCCCTGCTGCTTAAGCATTTTATTTACAATATTAAACAAAGATATTTTTGAATAAATTAATACATAAAAAGAACGAGTATACCTTAAAGACAGTAACTATATTATTTAACCCTTTAACCTAATATAAACCCAGCTAACTGCACTTTACTTCCTCTTCATCTATTACTGTTCTTGATAATGGTCAGAGAGCTGCTCTTATCTAAGCTATTTAGAACTTTTCTACAATAGAAACGACTCTGACAGATCTACCATAGAATGATAATGACAGTTATATCCTAGAACTTGTCCTGACAGATCTACCTTAGAACAGTTTTGGACAGTTCTACCGTAGAACTAATTTTGACTGTTCTACCTTAAAATAGTTCTTGCCAACTCGCGTGCTCTGCCCTTGTTTGTAGTATCGTTTCATATATTTCATTGAACGCTATCTTTGTATAACTGGTAAATTATTAAGTCAAGGATTCGTTACCACAAATTACTTTAAATCTTTATTAAATTCGTACATTCATATGTGGCTGTCTTCATACAGGAACTTCTTAAGAAGAAAGAAAAGAAGTTAGTAGTATCATTTAACTTTACTTTTCGCTATATAGATGATGTTTTCTCACTAAATAATTCAAAATTTGGTGACTATGTTGAACGCATCTATCCTATCGAACTTGAGATAAAGGATACAACAGATATAGTTGATTCTTCTTCATATCTTGACCTACATCTATAAATTGACAATGAGGGTCGGTGATTTCCTTGATAGAGGGTTGCTGCTCACAAGGAAGCTATTAAACCAAGAGTTTCAAGTGGTGTAGTTGAAATCATCAATTCGTAAATTTTACGGACGTCATCACGAGGTGATTGACCGTTATGAAATATCTGTTTCATAGATGACGATGGATATGTTCTAAATGACGTAACTACAATCCCGTCCCTTTTCCCCGAATGTGACCTACTGAATTAGACTTATCACCGGGTTTGTACTTATATGAGCAACACGACGGGTGCCACATGTGGAGCAGGATCTGTTAACCCTTCCGTAGCACCTGAGATCACTCCCAGTGTTTGGTGGGATTCGTGTTGCTCAGTCGTTAGTTTTCTATGTTGTGTTTTGTGTACTGTTGTTTGTCTAATGGTCTTTTTCTTTTTTAAGCAATGGCGTTGTTAGTTTATTTTCGACTTATGAGTTTGAATGTCCATTTGGTATATTTCGCCTCTCTTTTTCATTGATACACAGATCTGGTTTGGAAATTTGGCTTTAGCTGTAGAAATCTTACTACAAACTGGCCCTTCTTATATTTACAGTGATGCTGTTTATAGAGCCCGTAAATCAAAATACGATCCATTACATGTATTTATCCTTTAAATTAATTTATTTTGAAAGGTTAGAATTTTAAACTCTTGGTAAATTCTTAAAATTGTCTTCATCGGTACTAGCATGGGTTTTGTTTTCTTATTAATTAAAACACAACTAAATAGGTTTGTTGCGATGTTAGGCTACTGTCTCAGGTTATGGGTAGGTTTGAGCGCTTAAAAAATGTTTAAACCTGCCACAGTCTTTTTGTGCC
This sequence comes from Mytilus coruscus, assembly GCA_017311375.1. Taxonomy (NCBI): domain Eukaryota; kingdom Metazoa; phylum Mollusca; class Bivalvia; order Mytilida; family Mytilidae; genus Mytilus; species Mytilus coruscus. Next base: position 19,470,893 of record CM029606.1, on the reverse strand, counting down.
TATCCGACCCAAGAGCCTATAATTCAGTGGTTGTTGTTTTTTACTGTCTGCCTTATTTCTTTTTCGTTAGTTGTTATAATATAACCAGGCCAATTGTTTACTCTTTTGAATTATTTGACATTTTGTCATGCCAGGCCTTTCATAGCTTTCTATTTCGTATAGATTTTGGTCATTGTTGAAGACCGTACAATGCTCTATAATTGTGTACATCTTCGTTCTTTGTTTTCAGGTGAATACCGGTAATTGGTTTATTAGTAATCAAACCACATCTCCTTATTTCTATTCTTGACAAATATTCGAGGAAGCTATTTACGACTAAACCAATCTACAAAAAGTAGGAGTGACAAAAAAAAAAAAAATATTTAACAACATTTTTAATCAGGGCGTTGCAATCCTTTTAATTGTCAAGTTTAAAAAAAAGAATTAACTATCAAAACTTATTTTTATCATAACATAACTAAATGACTTCTATTTGACCTCTGGTTCACAGGGGTGCTAAATTATAGAATTTTGCTTAGCATTCATTCATGGAACGCAAGACGAGCGACATTCTACACGACTATTTATTTAACAAGAAACATGTCATAAAATGCAATTAAAAAAAAAAAAAAACACTAAATGGCATGCAATTAAACATAAAACAATTAAATAAAAACATGTATGACTTTGCGCTAAAAAAGTTTTACCTATAAACTATGGTACACAAGACATGGCAATTTTGTATATGTATCATTATGTAATCTGTCCCAATGCTAATGAATGTTTGAATTTTCTCTAAATAAAACCACGTATTAACGCAAATACACAAATAATAAAACATATCTTATAAACAAAAGGCATATCACCGAAATAGCACATAAAATCCTAAAAATCAAATATTAATATGTAACAAGATTGTGATTTGAAAACAAACATTATGTATCCTTATTTACTGAAGAACAAATCAGTTTCAATTCAAAAGTAACCTATCCACTAGCCTTGCTTGGCGTATCTACTCCAGGAAAATTATCCATACAAACAATATTTTTAAAATATACCTCAATTTCTGAGAACTATTGCATTGAAAAGGAAGCGATGGGATGTCATATGTAACATGTGTGAGTTTAGGCAACTATTCATATCTAAAGTCTGTTTTATTTTGAATACATATAGTCAAATGGAATCAAATGCCAATGAAAAGATTATCAATAATGTTTTTTCCTTAATGCAAAATCAATTTTCAAACCGTGAACGATTAGAAAAGCTCGCATGAATTTTTTTATCTTTAATTCTTTAGCCATTAGTAATATATGCTTTATTAATCTACATAGTAAAATCAGTCTTCTCTTTTATGAGGACTCAAATATTCCAATAAAGTTTATAACTAAGTATAATTGTTAAGGATGAAGTATCAGTAATTTATATTTATATGAGTTTTTTGTCAGATATTTTTCTTTTAGTTTGAATTTCATTTATTGACATGTACAACAGAGACATATATTACACTATATCTCTCTGTTGACACAGTGTTAAATATATTTACCTTGTTTATCTTCTACTGACGAAGGTTGCGACAATTTAAAGACAATTTAAGAAATGTAATCAAGTATGGCAAAACGCAAACAAGTGCAAACTTTAATAATTTTAGTTATATTCCCAAAAATATATCTCAATGATATCCATATTGAATTTTCTAAATCTTGACAGTGTCGTAAATACTAGTTGTCGAGCAACAAAATTTATTGTTTATCAAATAGTAACACTAAGGTCAAGGCTTTTTGGCATTCTCCATTAGACTTGAAAGGACTCGTAATTGATTTCATGATGAAGAACAGCACTTTTTATGAAAAAGTCTCGAGCAAATCTTATCTAAATCGTTTAACACTGGATAAAAAATTGAAAATAACTAACATAAATTTCATCTCAACTATTGAATGTTTTGTGCTGCAGGTACTTTTAGTCCTGGTTATAACACAAGAAGTATGCAACGTTCTTGTCTAGCATATTAAACTTTTGTTTATCTGCTTCTTAATTCGCCGTTTCAGAATCTAAAGCATTCTGGGTAATATTTTCAAAAGAGTACACCAAAACGTCGTGATTGGTCAAAAACTTTCTAAACAATGAAAAATCAACCAATGACGTAACGTTATTTTCATTTTTGGGGTACGAATAATAAAATTACCCACAATCCTTTAAGCATGTAAAGGGTTTGATCTTTGCATAATGTTTCTAAGTAGCCATGTATACTTTCTTAAATATTAAGGTAACACCTATATACATTTTGATGTGAATGTTGTAAATATGAAATACAATAAAAAAATTCAATGTAAATGACGATATGATTAAATGAAATAGAATAATCTGGGCATAAAACATTAAAGCAAACTCATGTGATTTGGTATATATAAATTCAAATTGTTGTGTTTCTTGTTTTGCTAATGTAAAAGTGAGATTTATAGGTTGCACTTTGTAAATACAGCTGTTTTTCAAACCACGCCTCTTTTGGAGAGATATAGAATATTCATAGACAATTAATTTTGTTTACGTACTGGTTCCCGGATATGATCTCTATGTTTCATCTCGTAGAGACATAACTTGGGAATGTTACCAGTAAATATACATATTCATAGTGATCAAGTTGAAGTCTGTGGAAATCCTGAAGTCAAGGTTGGGGTAGTATAGAAATTTAATGTAAGTTTAAACTCTTAGAAGTTCGGGGCATATAAACGTTGAAAATATGCCGCACAGCCCTATATTTTGACCTTTGAAAAAAATAGTAGTGCATATGAACTTTCCATTCTAGGATATATTTTTTTTCAAAACTTCATAGTAAAAGTGGTACAGTTTTAGCCGTGAAAGGAGTTCCTATGGGAAATTGCATTGTTGATATTTACAGAAATGCAACCTATACCGCCTCTATTTGCTAGGTAACTAAGATCAAGAAATATTTGTCGTGTAAATTTGTTTAAGTAATGGATACTTTAAAACTATTAATCATCTGGGCGATGAAGTGGTGCATATTTGTCTCTTTGCGCGGGAATTTACTACTAAAAGATTTGTCTCTTTCCGCGGGAATTTGAACAGTTCATTACTACTGAAAGTATTTTATTTTTGAAAAATTATTGAGATGTTTTATGCGACTGTCATACAAGTGAGAGGTTTAGCTAGCTATATAACCAGGTTTGATCCACCATTTTCTACATAAGGAAATGCCTATACCTAGTCAGGAATATGACAGGTTTTTTTCCCATTCATTTGATGTGTTTTAGCTTTTGATTTTGCCATTTGATAAGGGACTTTCCGTTTTGAATTTTCCTTAGAGTTCGGTATTTTTGTTATTTTACTTTTAACTTAAACCAAATAATGCGACATGATGATGATTTTCGAAATAATTGAAACCCATTTTTTAAGAAGAAACATGCTAAAACATGAATACCTTTAAATATTCTTGAAAAGTTATAATTAATCTTGAATTATTGTCGATTTGCAAAGATTTATGATTATAAATGAACATATTAAATTCTAGTTTGTCAATGCTTAGCAGAAATACATGATATATTGAAACTGAGAATGATGTTCTCCATTAATGATTTCTCCTAATTATGATAAATCCTAAATAAATAGTGAACTCTGAATCAATACTTAAAGGTATGCACACAAATTCGAAGTTTGTTTGAATGTTTGCTTCATTTGGGAATGTGTCCAGATCTAACATATTTCATAAGTCTGACCGCTTCAACATGCATGAAATTGAAATCCTTTCTCAAAATCTCTTCATTCAATTCCTGTAGAACAGCACCGTCGACTAGTTGGTCTGCAAATTCCTTGCAATACTTTGACAAGTTAAGTGTTTTAAGAATACCAAGTACCTCCTGGACAGATTTATCATTGACAAAAGACTTGGACGATCCAGCTGACCAGCTGTTTGTGGATGAGTTATAGTCACTGTCAGACGCACATGTTTCACTGATGTACATATAATTGTCAGAGGATTCTAAATCCCAACTTTTGTCTGCCTCAATAACGCGATAATTCTGGTCATTCACAACTGCACTTAATGAATCATACGGCCGTGCTGGTAATGGGGGCCTTTTTTCTGCGGAATATTTTTGAGGTCGCGTTGGTAACCACTCTGGATCAGGTTCGGGTAAGGGTTCATAAATGTCGTCCTTGTCATCACTTACACTTTTACTTTTTTGTCTAGGAATTAGCTTTGGCGGTACATCACTGTAGTCACCGCCATGAGTGTAGTCACGTGGAAGTAAATCTTGGGGTACGGCATTTCCTGTTCCTGTAGTTTTCGCACCTCTTTCAAATTTGGTAAGTTCTGCAAAACATTTGTTTTTTTTAATTTTCTTTAATAAAAACTTTTAACCCACAATTTATTTTAAAATTATCAATTGACATATTTTTGAATATTTGAACATTTAGAGTGTTTTGTTTTCCAACTGCTACGTGCAGAGGTGATTTAAAGAAAATTGAAGAATTGGAAAAATCTCATTTAATACTTTCGTGATAATATGTTTTTGGTGTTGTTTTGTAAAGTTTAATCATTGTATACTTCAAGCAGCCATTATTCCAAAATCTGATTTGGTAATTGTTTAAAAATTTTATGTTTTAGTTATTTTATGAAAATGTATATAAGTAAAAGCCTCTTCCAAGTCAGGATCTTATTAGAGATTTCCAATAAAATGACTTTACTCGACATAACCGACCTAACTCAACGTATTTCGTCCTATTGCATTGAAGCATGACGGAGGGGAGCATACATTGCATGTATTGTTTGCTCTTTGAACAGGCTTTTTTGCTGATATAGACTTAATGTAAAAATCAACCCCAACTACTTTTTTAATCTTTAAATATTTTGTTATTAAATTTTGAATGATTTTATTGACACAAATATTTTAATGGAATAAGTAAGTAAACAATTTGTAATCAAATGCACCCATCATTTCTTGTCATTTCACTTGACCCATATTTCAGTTCTTCTCAAAATATGAATTTTAAAAACTACCAAGTAAATATTTAGCATGAAAATATTAAAATTATGAAATCCGAAGCGAGAAGGTTATCTTTTTTTTTTTTATAATTAACGTTTACAAGTAGATTCCAACACACCCGAATGAAAAGGTGTATGCGACTTACTTTTTTTAAAATTATTTTAGTATAATTTAATTCAAGATAATTTGACGTGGGCAGAAATTCATATCATTTATACATTTATCAAATAGTACTTTTTCGTCTTTAACTATAATAATGCATGGAACGAGGTTTTTCTCCATGTATACATGCATTCGGGAATACAGAGGTAGAGGGGGTACTCCCCCCTTTCGATCGCCAAATAATTTTGAAAATCTCACGTTTTCCACGTTATCAATACAAATTTTTAGTATTTTTTTTTTTTGCATCGCTACGCTCGGCAGTATGAATTCAATTATCGGGAACTACGCCTTCTTTCAAATTTCTTGGATCCGGCCTTAATCACAAATTGTATAGCACAAAAAAAATATAATGATTGTCGTTTGACTTTAATAAAAACGTTTTAAAAACAACAATGTTTGAACATTTGACATCTCGCATGAGATTTAAAAGTTTAAGACTACATGCTGAATTGGATTTTTCCTGGATTTAGAGCTCACTTAACACGAAAATGTGATACTGGCGTGCAATCTAATGGACAAATAATCTTGTTTCTGATGTTTCTTTTTATATAAATATTTATTTATTTAGTTATATATAATTCCACTAACAAATCATTACGGATCTTTTGCCGATAAATTATTATAACATTTTATAGAAACTACATATAATCTGCTATACAGTTATGAACACTAATGGTCCTACAGACACTCTGTGCTTTTGACATGACAAAAGGTCTTGCTTTTCTAGACTGTTATGTACTTTTTATACTTAATTTGTGATATGTACAAAAAAGATGTAGTATGATTTGCAATGAGACAACTCTTCACAAGAGACCAAATGACACAGAAATTAACAACAGTTACTATAGGCCACCATGCGGCCTTCAACAATGAGCAAAGCCCATACCGCATAGTCAGCTCTAAGAAGCCACAGAACGACAAATATAAAACAATTAAAACGATAAATCTAACGGCCTAATTAATGTACAGAAAAATGAACGAAAGCACAGCAACATCACGATAACCACTGAATTACAGGCTCCTGACTTGGGACAGGCACATCCATACATAATGTGGCGGGGTTAAACATGTTAGCGGGCCCACTTACCTGGGACAGTGGTGTAACAGTACGAAATAATTGATTAATATTCTAGACTGGATTATTAGTTGTATTTGTTTTAAGATAGTGTTCAGTAGCTGTGAATAATCTAAGATCGGCACATGGAGTTTATTTGGAAATACTAGTAATTGCTGTTTTTGTGCTTCGTTTAAGTCGGACGAGTCAATCCCTTGCTTACTGTTTTAATTATGAGTTGACATGATCATGTGATAAACATACTTCTATGATCTCTATTGGCCTTAACTTGGACATTTACAAAACCTATGTAGCAAAGAGATGCATGCGTAAAATAAGTTCTCGCCATAAATTGGCTAAAATATCAGATAAGAATTTAGCCTCAAGCTATAATACTTACGACGAAGAAGCCTCAAGCTATAATACATACGACGAAGATTTAGCCTCAAGCTATAATACATACGACGAAGATTTAGCCTCAAGCTTTAATCCTTATGATGATGATGATGATGATGATGATGATGATGATGATGATGATGATGATGATGATGATGATGATGATGATGATGATACTGATGTATGTCTTTTATTCAGCGACAAATATTACATATATTTTATGCTTTATGTGCATATATTATTATTCTAGCAACACTTGTGTTGATTTGATAACTCTTTTTGTTGTATAATTTATTTGATTTTTCTCCTTGTTTCTCTGTATCAAAAAGCTCAGTTTTTATTGTAAAATGGTGTTTCACAGCTTCCATTATCCTTGTGACTTGCTATTGTATTAATATCCAGTAGGCATGCAATTATTAATCTAAATAGTATAAAATGTTTTTTAAAACAAGTAAAGATTACCCGTTTTGATCCAGACTTCCTTACCACTAGCATCTAAGATACATACACTGACAAAATATTGTACCTGCACTCATATTACAATCACCCTGTCTGTCCTGTCCGTCCGCCAGTCTGTCCGTTCAACAGATATTTTCAATTTTCTCTTCAAAAGCATAAGTATGCTTAGCATGCATTATTTTTTCGATTTATTCCTTACACTCCGACATGTATATTATTACTTTTGGGGCCCTTTATAGCTTACTGTTCGGTGTGAGCCTAGGCTCCGTGTTGAAGACCGTACTTTGACCTATAATGGTTTACATTTATAAATTTTGACTTGGATGGAGAGTTGTCTCATTGGCACTCATACCACATCTTCTTATATCTATATACCTGGATCCGTGTGGAGCGTAAAACTATCAAACAGTCCAAATGGCGTGAATAACGACTACAGTATTTCGTGCTGTTGTCAACAATAAGCAAATACTCATATCGTATTATCAGATACTAGTATATAAGGCATTGACTTTGAAAAATGTAAACAGTTCAAACGAAAATAAATATTTTTACAAGAGTAAAAATAACCCAAAAATGACAGAAAGTAACCAAGGACATCCACTGAATTGAAAGCTCCTTACTTGGGAAAGCCAATATATAATTTGGTTTAATTAAACGCGTTTATCAGCGCTCAACACTCTGGTATAACAGCACAATATAAGAAAAAAATCTGTAAAATTCAGTTGGAAATAGCTGAACTAATCAAATTTGAATTAAGCCCAAAACAATTACATTTTTATGATGAAAGACACAGAGTACCGATCTTAAAGTACCCCCCAGGTACTGAAAGCTGATTCTTACATGTAAAATTATCTGAGAATATTCAACGTATTTAGTTAAAAAATATTAAGGAGATGTAATATGATTACCAATAAGAAATGAAGTGGATGTAAGCAATGATAGGCAACCTTACGGCCTTCGTCAATGAGAAAAATCCATACCATATAGTTGACTATAAAAGGGTCCAACTTAAAAAATATGAAATAATTCAACTGAGAAAACTACCGGCCTGATTTAAAACTAAACAATTTACGAAAAATAAATATAACAGATATGAACCAACGACAACAAGTGAACCACCGGTTCCCGACATGGGACAGGCGCATAAAGAATCTATACATATTTAAAGTAATTATGAATATAAAATGTGTTTTCAGCCGTGTATCACCTTCACTGGTGATACTATGCATGGAAAAGTCGTAGAGTTAAACTTTTAAATAAATATATACCTGTAAGGCGAGACAAAAATTGAAACTCAAATTTTTTTCTTTACTCAATCAATATGTGATAGTTTTAGAATCCACTTCTAATTGGATTAGTAAGAGTTGTCTTAATCCAAAAACAACTAGTCTATGCCAATATCAAGCCTTACTAATTAAAAGTACATTTTTAAAAGAAAATTACTGTAAAGACTGAGGTTGCATTATAGATGTCTTAAAAATGTAACAAGTATGTAAATTGGCATTCTCATCCACTTTTAATCAGAGATACTTTGGGACAGGACATTTTTAGCCAATTACTATGTACTATAAATTGATAGTTTACTATCCACAGCGGTCAATGTTTATATGCAGATTAGTCATTAATTGCTAATCAAGTACACCTTCCAAATTACAATCTATATAACGAATTGGTGTACACACTTATTTACACAAATCATTATTATTTACAAAATTCTTTTTTTTTTTAATGTTAGTTGAAACTATTAAAATTTAAAGAAGTAGTATAAGACCTGTATTAATTTTTTTTTTTTAAATATTCACATCCCTTTGTCGTACCTTTTCCCTGGGGAAAAAATCGGAGATTATAAATAAACAAGATTAACTGCAGAAGAAGAGAACGTTTGAAATGATGATTGATAAAGTATGATGCAATCTTTAACAGAGACAAATTTTGACTAACACTTTGAATTCGATATTTCTGAAATTGCTAGAAAAATCTCTGTCTAAAAATAAATACCTACGGAAATTAAATATTTTAAAACATTAAGAGACGAAAGGAAAAAGGGACACCGATCTGATAACGACAAATAAAAGCATGTCTAATATTAAATAATAGAAGGTTCATTTGCAAAATATATCGAAAAACAAAGTCATGGTCAAAACCATGAAAGACAACTCAAATCAATCGTATGATAGGTAAAGATACGTGTATATACGTGGTCTTATGACAGCAAAGTTTTGGCGGGAATCTCAATAATCACGTGATATATAAAAATCATGATTTCTTTCGTTTTTCGTCATCTTAGAAATACTTCATATTGATAAAATTTATCATGAATGGGTTTAATAGTTTAGGAATACTTAATTAAAACTTGAGTGACGCATTTAACAAAATTAATAGGTTAGCAATAACCGGTCCCGTTACGTGCGTACGTCGTGTTAGGTACGTATGTCATTTTATTGGAAATCTACAAACTTTGTCAAAACTTCTTTGAATTTTTTTTCGAAACTTGGCCAGAAGTTCTTTCTGTTCGAAAGCAAAATTTGGAAATTAATTACTTGTACTCCTTTTTGCTTATTTTACTGTAAGATGGAGATATATTTTTTGAAAGTAAACATTAAGATACAGACTGGGTTTACACTTTTTTAGATACCAATAACTTTATTATACCTTCATGGAAAAGCATGAAACTTGGACAGACGCTTGGTCATCATCAAATAGTATCATCCAAAGAAATAAAGTTTGAGTTTTGTTATTTTTCATATTTTACTCATGAATGGATTAAGTTTTCGGGAGTCACTTGAATATTTAAAATAATGCAGAAAAATTCTTTCATACAGATCAACAATCTTTTCAGAAGTTAGGAAGAATCTCCACTATTTCCAGCACAAAGTACAGTACTGTTTTAGTTCAACACTATCCACATCTGATTCACACACCCCTAAAGTAGGTAGTTACACAACAAACTTTGAAGCTCAGTTTTGACTTTGATAAAATAGATGTAAATTTCGTGGCGCAATTAGAAGATCAAGCAAAATAAATTTGTTTGTAAAAAAGCATATTTTATGTATCCAGTAGAATGGAGCATCATCCAGCTCTTCATCTTTGATTGAAATTTCAAAGAAACATAACACCGACCTATTGACTGTTCAGATTTCCTCTTTTGTAAGTGCTGTGGAGGTTGCACTAGTAAATCAACTTTGATCCGAAACGGTCACTTTGATCTGAAAAGCTCTTAAAAGACTAACCAATAAATTATTAAGTAACTTTTTTTCTGTCAATCAATTTTCACACTTATCCACTGCAGTATATTTATGTCGTCCCGATCAAATTCTTTTTTATAACTATCATTAACATCTTCATTCATATCTTTCTTCAACACTTTGTGTCCGATATAGTTCTAGGAGACGACTAGACCAAACTTGATAAAAATTAACCGCCATGAGAAAATGAGCCCCTGATTTTGACATTTTCAAATCGGCGATCGTAGCCATGGAGACAGTAAAATTTTGTACTTGAAATTTGTTCAAACTGAATGACACTTAACATAAATGTGACCTCTCATTAGTATAATCATGTGCAGTTAAGGGTTTAAAAGGTTCGAAATAGCTGTCGTTTCCATGGAATTTGTTTGGAATGAAATCCGTTTTTATTTACAAATCTAGTTGTTATGTCTATGCCTACCTAATAAATACATGTTATAATAACACCCGATACCCCTTTGAACTATATGAATCTTTTTGAGCGACTGTTTAGTTACATTTAAAGTAAATTTAAATACAACTGACTTTAATCAAACAAGGAAGGATAATAACTTCCTTCCTTCATATGCGTTATCTAATAAGTAGTAATCCTAAAATACCTCAAAATTTTGTTTAAACAATTGAAAACAATATTGCTTGTACATTTATCTAAAATTACTATCTATTGCGAGAAAACGGACAAAATATAAATCTAAACTATTTTAAGTTCAATAAAATGTCAAACGTACATTTTCGTTATTTTAATAAATAAAATACGACAATAACCAATGCTAGTTTCTTTTCTTAAACACATTTGAATCAATAAGCTTTTTTTCTTAAAGTTTCCTTTCGTCTCATTTCTTTGTCCATTTTGATTTAAAACATAAATAAAATAAATATCTACTTCAAAATATCACCATAAAATATCACCATAAAATATCATCATAAAATTCTTAATTTAATGTTTAGTTAATGCAAAAGAAACAGGCGCTCATGTTTCCATATAAGGAAAGAACAGTTAATACGGTAATTAAAATCAAAATTTTTTGCAGATTTGATTATTTATTGAATTTATTTGCTTGTCGATCAATCTAATGCATGTATACATCTAACAATGAAAATTTTAATAATAATTTTTTTCTGATTCCCAGTTAAATACTTTACACAATGGAAACACGGAGCAAAAAAGAGAAGAAGAGTTGAATTAATTGAAAGATCAAACGATAGAATAGGTTCTAAATAACAAACAAAGTTTTTTTTACGAAAATGTTACAGTGTCAAGAAAATTAAGTTTTTTTTTTAAATGTATGATAACATGTCTCCCCAAAAATATGATTGCAGTTAGTATAGAGATAAAGACGGAAATACTGCCTACAATTATCTTATTTATTTATTTATACCAAGCGTTATGTAAACATCTTATCTGAAACCCTCACACTAGGACCACTATCCCGCTACGACCTCAGAAATGATTATTTCAAGGAAAATAAAAACTGATATTTCAGAAAAATTAGAATGCATGAAGAGAGAATGCAGCAGTAAACTCCTCATCCGAACCCGTCATATTTGTTATATTTTAGATTAAATTAAGGGACTGACCCTTCCTCTACCTCTACTTTTAGCACCACTACTTTTTGATACAATTGGCGGCATGTTTTCTCAAGGAAACTGGTGTGTACAATGGAAAAGTCAAGATATTTATAGGAACGAAGAGCGCCGTGACAACGTAGTGGAGTCGTGGTTCGATCGTAGTAGACTCGTAATGAGATCGTAATGCGACCGAGAAGGTCTTGAAAGAAGCGTACAGATATTGTGTATGTCGTGTTAAAGTCGTATTAGACGTAGTAAAAGCTTGACAAGATCTCAACTAAAACGTGTTACTATCGTAGCAGAATTGTAGCAAGAAGTTATCAGGATCATAGCAAGGTCGTGGTATAAACGTGAAAACTATGAAATATTCAATATTCAATATAAAAATAAGAAGATGTGGTATGATTACCAATGAGACAACTCTCCACAAGATACCAAATGACACAGAAAGTAACAACTATAGATCACCGTATGGCCTTCAACAATGAGCAAAACCCATACCGCATGGGTCAGCTATAAAAGTCCCCAAAATGACAAATGTAAAACAATTCAAACGAGAAAAGTAACGCCCTAATTTATGTATAAAAATAATGAACGAAAAACAAATATGTTACACAGCAACAAACGACAACCACTGATTTACAGGCTCCAGACTTGGGACAGACACATACAGAATTCAAGCCGACCATACCACGATCTCACCGCGATATTATTTTTTATAGATCGTAGTGGAATCTGCATGGTCTTGGTCTAGTGTGACGTAGGCTTTAGCTAGCAATTTATAAGAAGTTAATATTTACCATCTTCTAAACAGTTTCCTTGTATGTTATCTTCTACGTAAGTCTTCATAATCAGTATATTAACTCCTTTAATACTCTCCAGAGTAGATCTAAGCTCTATGTTGTAGCTTGCATATCTAACTTGGACTGGTAAGTCATTTTCTGCTAGGATTTCTTCCATGAGTTGGGGGTTTCCCACTTAGTAAACATATAAGATTTATTAAATATTATTTCAGGGTAAGAGGTCATCAATGGCTCGTACTTTTTTTTACAGACTATCAGACAAGTTTTTATTGTTGACGTAATTTAGCATTCATTTGAAATTTATCTTAAATTCAGAAACCAAATGGATGTTTTGTGCTTTTTATGTTTAAACTGTCCTTCCACTGAAAGCATTTGACGTTGAATAATCTCAAGAATATTCAAAATATTTTCCATTCATATATACACTTTCTTTAATCAGAACCTACTCTATGGTAGTTTTTAATGCTTTGTCTGATTTAGATATTGGATTTCTGTTGAATTATTCGCAATTATCTAGCGATTCCGAACGAACTCGAGCGGCTATATAATAAGGACAATTGTTTTACATTGCTAAATCGATGTGGTGACAGATAAACATCTACATATATTGTTTTATGCTGTTATGTTGCCATCTCATTGACACAGTACACACTCCAACATACCATTACATATGTATGTCAGAAAATGGAAAATTACCTTTCTTCGAACTTTTCACAACAGCAAACTTATATTTTCCATCAACAGGTATACTTAGGAACTCGTCTCTTAGACTTCCAGCATCCCTTGATAATCTCGCTAGGGCTCTAAGTTGTTGGCATGCTTGATGAAGACGAATTATCTGAAGAAAAAAACATCATTTAATTGTATCAATGATTAGTATCCCATTCGAAAGAGCAACTGATTTCACCTTGTTAAAATATTGTGCATATTTGTTTACGTATGTTCGTTTGTTTGTTTTGTTTAGTTTTTGTGTGTTTTTTTGGTGGGTTGTTTGATTGTTATATGTTTTGAAAAGTTGTTTATTTGATTTTGCCGTTGTTTTTCTTTTGGATTTCAATCTATTTTATTACATTCTGAGCTGTTTCCCAATTTCACGTTCTAATTATCGCTTAAATATATTTTTATCAGTATATCTCTCCACCTACTGGCATGAAAATACGGACATTGGATTATCAAAATTTTTTGTACAAAATTTTAGAAATCATAAAAAAATCTCCCTCATGCAAAGCTCTCTGAATCCTTGCCCGGTTTTGGCTATATATTGTGTTTTTGTTTATAATCTCTTCATTTTTTTAAATAAGTTTTGGATTTTACGAATTTTGACAACGAGCATCACTGAGGAGACATTTATTGTCGAAATACGCATCTGGTGCAATACAATTGGTACCGTTAATGTTGTACCTACAACTCTTTGGAAAGTATATATATAAACTGTCATTGATTTAGACTTGTTTATATTTTTTCGTTTGGGCTTGTATTATATTTGCCTTCGGGTTTATATGATCCGTTCATCCTATTTTGACTCCTCAAAATTCAAGAGTCTATCCTAAATTGAGGTAAATTGTATGGCTTTCCAAATACCGTTTCGATTCCTAACATCACTGAAGAGACATTAATTGTATTGTCGAAATCCGGATATGGTGTACAAAAACCATTGCACCTTTTGTTTACGGTATATCATCTTTTCCGCAAGTTTATTGTTTTCTGTTTAGTATTAAATTTATATTTAAGATCCATTTATAACATCGGTGATCCGTTTATTTGGCAATCGCCAGTGGCAGTCAGCAAGGTTGAAGAACATTTGTTGTTCGACCTGTTAGTCAAATGCGTTTTGTTAAAATATACTTTTCACTTTTTGGTCTTTTGAAAGTGTTGTTTGTGCTGTATTTAGACCCTCTAACAAGAAATTTGTTTTGCATGCACACGTATAAAATTGCGGTTTTATCCAACGCAATCATAGGTTTAAACGTTATTTTCAATTTAGGCTTGTTTATATTTTTCGTTTCGGCTTGTATTATATTTACCTTCGGGTTTATATGATCCGTTCATCCTATTTTGACTCCTCAAAATTCAAGAGTCTATCCTAAATTGAGGTAAATTGTATGGCTTTCCAAATACCGTTTCGATTCCTAACATCACTGAAGAGACATTAATTGTCGAAATTGGATATGGTGTACAAAACCATTGCACCTTTTGTTTGCGGTATATCATCTTTTCCGCAAGTTTATTGTTTTCTGTTTAGTATTAAATTTATATTTAAGATCCATTTATAACATCAGTGATCCGTTTATTTGGCAATCGCCAGTGGCATTCAGCAGGGTTTAAGAACATTTGTTGTTCGACCTGTTAGTCAAATGCGTTTTGTTAAAATATACTTTTTCACTTTTTTGGTCTTTTGGAAAATGTTGTTTGTGCTGTATTTAGACCCCTCTAACAAGAAAGTTGTTTTGCATGCACACGTATAAAAATTGCGGTTTTTATCCAACGCAATCATAGGTTTGAACGTTGTTTTCAATTTAGACTTGTTTAAACTGTCATTGATTATACACTTCCCTTTCTATCAAAATTAGATTATTATACTTAAAGCTTTAAAATTGGTACTATTCAAACGAGATGCCGACAGATAGTATCATTTTTGAATAAATATTTACTGAACCTCTTAATTAATACTATAAACTTTACAATCGTTAAGCCCCTTTTATATAAGATTACATGAAACCTATTGTCAATCGGAAGACATAACTTGACGATATCCTATAAACTGTACTTGGAATAAAGTATTATTATCATTTATATCATCTTTGTTGAAGTTTGAAGACAAATCTATTGATATAATGTTGTTATTCTTCTTCTTCTACATCTTCTTGCTTTTACTATTGTTTTGATGCTGTGCGGCGTAAATATGAATAAAATGGAATGCTAGGTATACGTTAATGAGACAGCAAGCCATCGACAAAATAACCAAAGGATCACGGAAACATGCAGTCTTGTTATATATACAAGGTATAGAACGAACTGTTTTGAAAAGGGAAAGTAGAAAGCCAAAGGACGATTCATAATCAAGGCAAATCAAATGCAACAAGATGTATGGTCAGCATGATTAATTAGAAACGACGTATACAAACACCAAACACAATTAAAACGTCTTGTACGGTTTTCAGATCTATAGTTATGAAAAGTAAAAACACCAATAAAACAACTAGCTAATTGTTCGATATGCGTAATAGAAATTCCGTCTGATGTACGACTTTTCTTAAATAAAAGCAAAAATTAAAAACAAAATATCTGAGTATACAAATGTGATCAAGTAAACATTCTAGTGCTCCAAGTTTAATGGCATTGAACAACTATTTTATGTAAAATCATTAGTAATATGTTCAAACATTAACCAGTCAGTGATATTTCGAAACCGGGAAATCAGGTGATGCAGTACTCCTATGAAGATAAACTATATGTCAATAAAAACGTGCAAGGAAGTGTTTCTGTAGCCATGTTTAATAACTTTAAATTTACTAACTGGTAAAACCAGATTTTAATACTTTAAATTTAATAAATGGTAAAACCAGAATATGCTAAGAAATTTCGGGAACCTGTTAATTGTATAGAAAACTATATAGAGGGAGGACTGTAATTAACTTCAATTATTCATTATCTTAACATCACAAGGTTGTTTAGATTATATGGTGTTCAATCATCTATTGAACATAATTATTTATCTTCAATCAATGTTTTTATTATACATGCATGAGTAAGGGAATACAGTCTTGCAATGATGAATCAAAGTTTGAATATGTTGCCCTGTTACAATTGAAATATTTTTCTAGAACCAAACCAGAAATATATGGCTCTTTACTAAATTCATTTCATTATTGATTTAGTTGTAAAGATGGTTGCTTAACTGAAGTGTCTGTTTTTGGTCTGAACAATTTAGGAAATACAAAATCATGTGGATTTTTGTAAATCATGATTGATATGTTTTAGCAAAGTTTAAGTTGTTAGGTATTTCAAATAGTATGCACATCAATGAAGATGTAACGACTCTAGATTAATTATAATGTTTCTACAAAAAACCCACAAAAGACATAATTTTGACATGCGTGTTTGGATTGGAAATATGAACGTTCTTTGTATCGTGTATCTATAATATCACATATCAGTTTGTATTCGTTAACATTTCTTATTCATCTAATATTCATACTAAAGTGCCAATCAAAATCCACAGGGATTTTTTCTCTCGTTCTTTGTGAACCTATATTTAAAAATGTATGGTTCTGAAGATATTATCATGAAACCCAATTCAAAAATTATTTCATGCTATTTTGAGTAACTTTAGCCATTACCTTTAACGTAGTGATTTTCAAAAATTAAAGAGACTCTTTATTAATTGTATGTTACTATATATTAAGGTTTTGTTCTTATCCAAAGAGCTAACAGTACTAATCTGAAAACTCCTTTCTTATACTTAATTCGATCTTTAACTTTAACCTTGACCAAAAAGAAGTAAACACATGAGGTTCAGGAGTTATTTTCTTTACATTTATTTCAATATATATTCCAGTTAATTTGGCATTTAATTTAAACAAGTTAAATTAAGAGGTATGTTTTCTCATTGTGTATTAACATTTTTTCACATAGCCCCCTAACTCGAGTCTACTTTTAGTTTAATTGACCTTATCCTGAGACGTAGTGATATCAGAAGCAATGGGGATCTTCCTCTCATTAGTTATGACAAGAAATCCAAATAAGGTTTTCCATTCGATATAAGGTATTATATTTATTACCCAGATTACTGAAACGCGGATAGACGGGTTAAAAAAACAATACAAAAACTATTTCTTCGTAGCGTGGGTATATGAATAATAAATCGACACTCACAACTAATTGATATGCATTAAAAAGGAATATCAAAGCATTTGATTTTTACCTTGATAATATTTATAGATAGTGTATATCGTCATGTGGTTGGTTTATAGTAGTTGGGATTTTCTGGTTTCTCTTATCGAAGATTGCTTCCTTTACTGTGATCAATCGCACTTTTTGGCTAATACACTTTAAAAAATCCCAACGCAACATGACTTGACAGGGTGGCGAAAGTTACCAAAGGTAACTCATAAATCGAAGACAAACTGACAATGCCATGGTAAAAAAACGAAAAACGACGAAAAGACAAACAATAGTTAACGAGAAAAAACTTAGAAAACTAAAGACTGAGCAACAAAAACCTCACCTAAAACCGGGGGTGATCTCAGGTGCTCCGGGAGGGTAGGCAGATCCAGCTAAAATGTGACACAGATATTCATTACTTGAGTAATATTTTCGTGAATACCTTTTTTTAAGATTTACATATTTTCACTGATTGTTCGAAATTTTTCTGAGTGTATGTATCAAATTTCGAATGTTATCGACTAGAACTTAAGATTATCATATTATGAAGAAACTTTCATCGTTGAAATTTTTTGGTTTTATTATTAAAATTTCTCTTTAATTTAAGATCTTCAGACCATATTTTCTGACAATCATAAGACTTTTTTTTTATTCCATTACTTTCATTGATGGTGTTGTTTAGACTTCATATTTAATTGGACTGAAAAAAACGAAGGAGAAGATTTTAAAGACAGAAATCAAGTAACTATTTCATACGCATATCTAATTGTAAGCAGGTGAATCAGTATCAATTCCCTACCTGACAAGACGCAAAGATTACACAAAGATCTTATAATGACTAGCTTTAAAAATAAGTTTACCATAAAAGGGTTGGTGTAAGGGTGAAATCTAACTGACATAATAAATCTCTATAGATATAATAATAAAATAGTAAAATGTATGACTAAAAGATAGTGTATGTTTATCCCCGTTTTAAAATTTGAAAGATCCCATTTATCTAGTTTATGTTTGAGAGTTGTGTGATATTGCTTGTGACATTTACATTTCCTTTTTTTCTTGGCCTCTCAAGTAACTGAAGTAATCATTATGAAATCAATATCCATTTCAAATCCATAAATAAGTAGAGCATGTGAATTTATTTTAAAATAAATAATTTTAAAAGAATGCACCCGAAACTTTTATTGAATAACATAATATATAATTTTTGTATTAGAGTGTAGAGCTGTAATAATTCCCCTATAAATCATTGCGTTATCATCGAGGGGTTAAATTTTACAGTTCGCAGCCCGTCTTAATTGTTTTTGTATTGCAATTCTGTTCTTGAATTTACATATGGAATAGCCTACGTTTATTTTGCTGAATAAAATAGCTTTTTTAAAAAAGGGGAGAAAACAACTAGGGAGAACTCGAAAACCACGTGTCGACACTGAAAGAAAATTGAGGACAAAACAGACATTCTAAGAGTAAGCAATACGAACCCCATAAAACAACCAGGAGTAAACCTAGTTCGCATTGCACTGGTAACATCCGCCGTGATACTTTTCGTTTAAATGTCTTCACAAATTATAAACCATTACACATAGAACCCGTGCATTTAGCTGTATCCTTATCGAGGGAAAGAAAACCCTATATACTAACTTAAAATAGGAAGGTCAATAAAACAGTAACAATATATGATAATTTGGTAAATTAAAACGACTTTTTTTGTTAGATTATATGCGAAATATAAAGACAAACAAATGTTAATGTTTACTTACTAATACTAATGGTCAACCATTAAGATAAGGTATATGCCCTTTATGTTATTTAAGCTTTACCTGATCGTTAGCATAATCGTCATACTTTGTCTCCCCATAGAATCCCTCTGTCACGATCACTAGAAGTGGTAGGTTGTCCTTATATCTTCTGTGGAATTCGGGTAATGTTAATTGTTTTTCCTCAGAATACTCATAGTCACTAGGTCTTGACATAGTAGCTACAAGAAAATAAATATAGAGCGATCTGAAATCACGGCTGAAAAATTTGATCTGAACATTTTTTTAAAAACAGATTCTGTTAAATTTCGAGCATCTTCTACCATGGTAGATTCTGTACTATTTAGATTCTTCGTTAACAACCGATTAAAATTTGTACAGTCTACATTTCATGGTAGTACGTAGCTGTGTTTAGTCCTGAATGTTGAGATCAGAGTTGCCTGACAGTTACTAAACATGTTCAGATGTGGGAGTCTCATTTGCACTGGTTAACTCGTATTCAGTTATGACAGACTTAAGTTACTATGCACAAGTTAACTCACATGTAGTTGATTTTGTAACAGACTATCCTGCATGCATTAATGAGCATAATTTTTAAAATACGAAACTTCATTTACAGTCTCCTTGCTAAAAGAAATAAACCTCAAATCTAGTTTTTGAAACTAAACTTTCGGGTGCATTGGTTCGAACGAGTCAACATTTAATACTCTAATTATTTATCGACTTTAAATTTAAATCGTTTTAAACACTATGATTACTTCTGAATTTAGTTACCACAAAATGCTATTATAAGGCGAAAGACACATCATATCAATTAAATACTAGAAGTACAAAAAGGAGACTTAAAAAATTTAAAACACAGGTTTATCTTAACGTTATCTTTGGGTTAATAATAGACAAAATACAATTGTTGCTAATCACTGTCAGTTCGGAAAAACGCCAGCATGTTATGTAAAATGCTTCTGGTGTTTAAATGGTCCCGATAAATTTTAAAAAATGAATTTTCTATCTTTTGTCATTAAATAAATACCCAAAGGGTGATTGCGGTATATAAATAAGGTCTTCATCGGACCTTCAGAAAAACATTACGAGCTGTTTATGAATATATTTGCAACTATGTCCGGTCCGAATTGCGGCTTCTAATCTGATGCATCGTGAAAAGAGAGTGTCACGCTCTCTTCACGCTGTAGAACCTACTTATTGTTGTATTAATTATTAATAGTTTATCGTCTTTAATATGCACGTTATCGTTGCAACGGAATGTTAAACAACAATCTACCAATCAATCGTTAAATAAAACAAACAAAACATATAACAATAAACAACGGTTTAAACTCAAAATAGGACATTCTAGACAAAAATATAAAAATTTCAAATCTTCAGATCTTTAATCTACTTCGCATGAGAGTTTCAGGGCAAAAGTGACCATTCGATATTTGTTAAAAGTGTGAAGCGAGGATGTGATTGGCACCCGCTATAAATCCATTTCCTGCACGACTAAAGGAATCGATGTATATGATCGATTACTAGTATATGTTGGATTTAAAAAAAATATCATTATCCGAAAACCAGATGGTTTTTTTTTAAGAGAAAAACTTTGCCCAAATCTTCTTTTCTTTTATTCTTAAAATCATATCTTTAATTCCTGGTTTTTGCAGGGGTTCATAGTGCTTCTCCTTAGTTTTCTGTGTAATTGTATTGTGGATCGTTGCTTGTTTTGTTTTTCTGCCGTTTCCTTTTGGCAATGCTGTTGTCTGTCTTTATCCACCTAATTATTTTGGATTGCCTGTTGATATCTTAATAATTATGTCGTTAGGACTATGATATTTTCTTTTGAAGGACAAACACCATTATATACATTGGATACTAGTGCAGAAAAAGAAAAAAACAAGAATGTGTCCATAGTACACGGATGCCCCACTCGCACTTTCATTTTCTGTGTTCAGTGGACCGTAAAACTGGGGGCCAAAACTCTAATTTGGCATTAAAATGAAAAAGATCATATCATAGGGAACATGTGTACTAAGTTTCACGTTGATTAGACTTCAACTTCATCAAAAACTATCTTGACCAAAACCTTTAACATGAAGCGGGACAGACGGACGAACGGACGGACAAACGAACGAACGGACGAACGGACGAACGGACGCAGAGACCAAAACATAATGCCCCTCTACTATCCTAGGTGGGGCATAAAAGCACGACGACGAATTCATGAGGTTTGCTCATATAATCATTGAACAGTAAATCAAATATTGACTGATTTTGATAGGATCAATACACAATAAAACATTAAATGAATAACAATCAACATCTTACCTTAGTTTTAATAGGCCCCGTCAAAAAATACATGTACATGCTTTACTAATGTATCTATCACCTTGTTAATTATAGCACAATTAACACACAGGTTAGTACAATAAAAGTAATATATTCCAAATGTATTGTGTACACATATAAAATTATTTAAATGTACTGTGCACCAAGGACAAATCAACCAGGAAGTTTTGGTATTGAATGCTTTTCATTGAGTGATCGTTTAGACGTTATCGTGAAACTAAAATATTTGATATTATTATTGAGGCTTACATTATAAATAAATTCAACATGTGATCTTACATGCCTTTTGTCACATCACACATCCGTTACGTAATATTACTTTCCAACAAGGTTTGTCGTTTGGAAACTTATACCGAATGGAAAGAGATAACGCATTTTATTCTGTCGAGTAGGTTTTCCAAAGTATTATCACCTGATTGATATCCAACTTGTAAAATTTGACAGACATACAAAATACGTTTTGACTGATGAGTACTATGAAGACCGAAACTCGAGTTTGGCGTAACAAATATTGAACTTGGTATCTTCGAGTTTTAGTTTTTATACCTCCAATAATCGGTTTGTTCAATCTTAATCATCTGATGTTTTAATTTCAGAAGCAACACTTTATATATTTATTTGCTCTTAACTTGATCTTATGACTTCCAAGTCTGCATTCAACTTCATTTTACACAAATCCTACATTAAATCTTACATTTAGATTGTAGTAGTTTATGATTAAATCTCAGAAGGAATTCAAAAACAAGAATTGTAAAAAATATTTTGGAATAAATTGGTATTTCAAAACCTTTTAGCTATTTGCTGTGTCTTAGTTTACTTTAAAAATGCTGGATTTCAATAAATAAAAGTAGTATATATCAAAGCTTTAATATATGCTTACATAAACTCGTTATCATTAACTTTTCCAAGTATACTTTGTAGGGTATAAGACAATAGCAGAATTTGGATATATACAAAGTGCGATATTGTTTTGCAATCAAACTGTCTGAGTTGGATAAAATTTGAGATTTGGCCACGTCTACAGAAAAATGAGACATAGAAATGCTAAATCTCAACCTCTTTATAACTGCAAGAATCGAACGCGATTCAGTCATTTTTCTGGATCGAGTTTGGAGTTTACGTCTGGTGTTAATAATAAGGGAAGAGGCAACAATAATATTACGATTTTCAAAACTCATAAATGCATTTTGAATACAAGTACACATAACAATGAAAAAATTGAGGGATGTGCATTAGTTCTAAAACGTAGAGACCCCGGCTGCGTTGACAGGATAAAATCGCTACACACGGACATTGTCTTGCATTTCGAATAAACATTAAAATGGAAGTGAAAATCATATGATTCAACAATTGTAAATTGGCAATATTAAAACTTGAACCATTGCGTTTATCATCATGGTTTGAATCGTCAGTTAGTGGATTTTTTCAGGAAGAAAAAATAAAAGCTGATTTCTTGCATTTTTAATTTCAAGTTCTAAGACAAAGAAGAGATGTAAATATTCACTGGAGCAACGACTAATGCTTCGAAGATGTTTTCGCACAGTCCATCTTCATATGTGTACAAGAGTACCAAGTCGACATGTTGGGTGCACACAATTAGTACCCTCTTGAAAAGAGACAGGATGTTCAAATAACGATTGAAATGTCAAGTTTTTGATAATTTCTTCGCAATATGTTTGGAGTATTTGTTTAAACAGTTAATGGAGTTCTTAAGATAGGACTCTCACCCCCTTCTTGTGTGAACTTGTGTTCGTATAAAAACACTGTTCTGATTTGTCGACGTATACAATTTTCAAATAAGAATGAGGAACGGTAGAAAAGTATATATAGAACCCTCTAGTGTATAGTAGTGATTGCAGATATTCAAATATTACGAATTTAGTACTGTTTTTTGAATGTTTGTTTCATCCTGTGATTATCAATCCATCTTGCTGTTGGAAAAAAAAACTACCAAAAAAAGGAAACGATAGAATGTTCTTCTATAATAGGCAATTTATGTTTATAATTCAGCCAAATGCGAAAGTATGATAAAAGTCTTTTCTTTAACTTTACAATACTTTTAAATTCTTTTGTTACATGAAACAAATATTCTAAAATGGACTCCGGTTTTTCAAAAGTGATTATTTTCTAAGGGTTAAATATTTCGCGGTGGTGTATTGCCATGGCTTTATTTGGACTTGTTTGTTTGCTTTTGGCCTTGAATGTTTGTCCCTAATATTTTATTAACTATGTATTTACTTTCAGGTATCACAGATCGAATTTATTCGTTCATAGTGTGTTAATTTACGTTTTGATTGAGTTAAGCCTTCCAATTGATGTTTTATCGTGTGTTTTCTATGTTGTGATGTTATACTATTGTTTCAGAAAAAGGAGAAGGTTTGGTACCATTAAAACGTTTAATCCCGCTGCAAATGTTTGCACCTGTCCTAAGTCTGGAATCTGATGTACAGTAGTTGTCGTTTGTTTATGTAATTTATACGTGTTTCTCGTTTCTCGTTTTTATATATACTAGACCGTTGGTTTTACCGTTTGAATGGTTTTACACTAGTACTTTTGGGGCCCTTTATAGCTTGTTGTTCGGTGTGAGCCAAGGCTCCGTGTTGAAGGCCGTACATTGACCTATAATGGTTTACTTTTATAAATTGTTATTTGGATGGAGAGTTGTCTCATTGGCACTCACACCACATCTTCCTATATCTATCCTTAGTGCAGAACTATCATTTGAAATCACTTTGATGTCATAGAAATGTTAAAATTGACAGATTTGACCTAAAACATTACTTTTTCACAATTTGTTCTCCAAAATTAAACTGGTTTGATTAGATCATACATGAACCAACGCCTTGCCCAAAGTAGCAATATATAATGATATATATGATTTGACCCATAACTATAAAATATTAACAAAAATACCGAATTCCAAGCTAAATTCATAAAAGGGGAGTCAATAAAACCTGATAAAATCAAACGCTCGACTATTTCAACCAACGGAACGAAAATCACTGTCATATTTCAGACATGGTACAGGCATTTTGTGAAGATAATGGTGGGTTAAACCTGGTTTTATAGCTAACTAAACCGCACACTTCTATTACAGCCAAAGCTGTATAAACATACATTACAGACATACAAACACAATTGACTTTTTTAGCAGTTAGAAAAAGTAATCCCGTTTTCCATTTGAATTGAAAATAGAGGTTTACATTTTATCATATTTGACAAGACTTTTAAATAATTACATGAATCCTTATTGTATGAGGCATACTATCGTGAAAAATCGTGAAAAAGGAGATATTAAATTGGTTTACATATGTTAAGAAACATTACAAAGGAGGCACAATGTCATGTAGACGTCTTAAAGCATGAAAAATACAAACTTAACTAAAAACACAAAAAAGCTTAAATGAAGTCAAATTCCTCAATCATTATGAAAAAAATATGAAAAATTATTTAAACAGAAATTTGACAAATAGATAATATAAAGCAAACTTCTTTTTATGAAACACTGGAAAATATGATAAAGTAGAAACATATCATAATTCAAACATTTTTGAAAATAGGCATTATATCACAAAACTAGATTAAGTGATCATAATGTATTGATTGGAAAAAGACGAGAAACAATTTCTGTTGTATTGAAGAGAAAATACAACTATTAGGTCAGGTTTTGGAATAATAAAGGAAAATAGTAATCAAATTAGAATAATTTGAAATGTAGTGTAACAAGAAACACAAAAAATAGGTAGAAGCATAGGCGTCTTAATAAAACAGTTGTTAAAACTAAGGGTAGGGGACTTCTAATTGAATTATAAACTATATTATTATATATAACTACTAGTTTGTTTAATCATGAATTGTATGTTTTTTCTTGTCAATCATAATATTTGTTTTACTATAATTTGTTCATTTTGTCATAAATCATATTAGTTGATTTATATTCCAATAAAGTTTTAAATTGAATTGGATTAAACTATCAATTGCAAGAGTTTTAGGCACCTTAAGCAAGTTTGTAAGACAACATTCAAAACATATCTGAGAAATTTATGTCTTGTGAATTCTTTTTAGTATCATTTGAAAGATCTGTATCACAATTTGATTTTCAAATTCAAGGGGTCAAAATGCCTTATCATAACAATTTCTCTTTTTTACTGTTTAAGGATGTACTTAGGTGGGGTTTAGGAATTTTTGTCAAATGGTCGGACTCCTTGGGTTTTTCCTACGATACAGGGTAAAATATTTTGCCCCATAACACCCATTTTTCTTTTCATTTAAGACTTCAATAGCTCATAAAAGGTCATTTACCAAAATTTAAGCAGATTCTAAATTTCTTTTCTTTTGATTTGAGACTTAAATAATACCATTGTAGATATAAGGTAAAAGTCCGAGCCAGCCTTTTCTCCCCATTTAAAAAAAATTAAACATCTCGAAAAGGAGCTCCATAACCTATCAATATTTTTGGCTTATTTTGTTTCTTAACTAATGCTCATCTGACTTATAGTATCAATTTTATATTCTAGAGTTTTTTAATTTCACCCAAGTACATCCTTAATTGCTTAACAATCTAACTCGGAAATATAAAGTTAACTGTTTCATCGTATATATCTATATTTCTAATCAAAACACAAAAGTGATAATTATCTTCTAAGTTAATAACAGTATCCAATGTCAATCAAGCAAGTAACATATAAAAGGCGGGAAAGTAAGACCTTTTATACTGCAACTTGTTGTGTTATTTCCTAAATATAATAACACAGCTATATTTTGTGCAATGCCATTTTCATCATGGATCACTTTTTCCACAATCAGAGGTTCATTAAGGGATGAAAATAAGTTTGAAATTTGTTTACAATTTAAATAGCTATCAATGTATTAATTTAAGTTGCAGTATAAAAACAGTATTAGGTCAATGTCAGAAAAATACAAACTTTTTATTGTATTCGTCAAAACCTCTCCCTTCCCCAGTTTCTCAGCCTTATACAAAAAAGTTTATATTTTTCTGACATTGACCTGATATTGTATATTTATCTTAAATCCTCTGAATTGAAACATAAGCAAAATTGTTCATTCTTTTCAACATTATGTTCACTTTATAGATAAATGTCAATATAAAATAGTCTAGTCAATTAAGTAAAAGAGTGTCATTTGTAATTTCGCTTGAAATAGTTCACCTTAACATTTATGCATTAACTTGGATACTGTTATTAACTCAGTTGCTAGATCTAACTCCGCATGTAACAACCGTCGTGTTACTCCTATTAAATATGTTGATAAGTTATATCAAGTGATTATGAATCATGCAGTAGCGGATACTACGTAATTGACTCTTGTTTAACCCTAAGACATCACCTTATTCGTAAACCATCGGTAATGTAAAGTTTATACCCCTTAAACTTGACCGGAGATTTTTTCATTACAAAGGATAGACAAGACTGATACGGGTATTAACATTAAAGACATTTGAAATCAAAAAGAAACACGAAGAACAACACTAAAACTAAGGCAAGAGCGACACAAACGCCTTCCAAAATCCTAATAAAGAATTAAATGTATCCGGGACGTCTAGATGTTCGACTAAACATCTAAAGTTCTTACCATATATTCTTTCTACAGGAAAAGATAGCCTTCAGAAATATTGATCTACTCCAAAAACTTCACATTTTATATAAACATCAAAACTATTGATTTTTATACGCGTTACACTCTTATTCCTCATCCTCAATTAAGATCGACTATATCGTCTCAATAAACAGGGCTTTTTAGATGAAAGTTTGAAATGTAGACACAAATTCCTTTTCTAATGTAATGAAAGAGATGGATGAAAGATATCAAAGGGCAGTCAAACTCATAAGTCGAAAATAGACTGACAACGCCATGGTTAAAAAAGAAATAGACAAACAGACAAACAACAGTACACAAAACACAACATAGAAAACTATAAACTTATCTCAGATGCTCCGAAAGGGTCAGCAGGTCTTGCTCCACATGTGGCACCCGTCGTGTTGCTCATGTTAGTAGAAACCCGGTGGAAGTCGAATTTGGTAGGTCACATTCGGGGACTCATGGCTTGATAGCTTCCTTGTGAGCAGCAAACCTCTATCAAGGAAATCCTGATAGGAAATAGAAGCCCTGGAATATCGTATCAACTGGGAGATATATACTCCATATGCAGGCGCTACTGGAATGTTGCAGGAAAGTTCACAATTGGGAAGCTGAAATCATCTCTTTTGTCGTAAAGTTTTGTTTTCAACAGACCCTCATTGTCAATTTATAGATGTAAGTCAAGATATGAGGAAGTGTTATCCTTTGCTTTTGATGTGTTTTTTGCTGTGCATGTACTGATTTTGTGTCATAGATGGATACCCCATATCCTTTGTTTTGAATTACCTATATTTGTTTTATCCTTTATCTCAAGTTAGATGGGATAGATGCGTTCAACATAATCACCAAATTTAAGGAGATACAGTAATGAACAGGTGCCTGCATATAATAAATATTTGGGCATATGCGTGTCCTTGGCACGGTTGGTGAGGACACATGTGTCTCAATGGCAGCACGAGGGTTATTGAGATATTATCGGAATCAATTTGAAGCGTACAATGAACGGAATAAACATCTGCTCGAGAGTTTCATTCGTACGACGAAATGTTTTACTCTGGCGTTAATTAATACGTCGAGCTCACTATTGATATTTGGCGAAGATTTCTTTTGTTTTAATTTTATACATTTTGCAAGCTCTACTTGATTAATTTTTTGTTGTTGTACATTAGAATAAAAATAACTAAATAATGATTTCAATTCTAACGAAAACACAGGATCCTGTGCATTCATATTGCACATGAATCGACAAAGATTTTACATTACAAAGGTTACGAAAGTAGATTCTATCTAAGTGTAACCAATATGAAAAGATTTTAACGGACCAATCCCATTTTATTATTTGTAGATATGCAAATCTTTATATTGCATCATACTCCTTATGAGCATATTTGATGAAAAAACACTTAATCTGCTACACCACCAAAAAAATATTCCTCACAGCATAATCACATCATAATCCAGAATGAGATGCGATGGAATTTTAATTGAGACTTCAACGGACAATGAATCATAATCGAGATGAAATCGTGATCAGTAGGAAAGATATGGAAATTACATGTTGTGTTGCTACATGTTTTATTTATATATTAATCAAGTAGAAGAAAAAAAGTGTCCACAGAAAAAGATCACATTATAAAAATAAAAACCTCTGTTCTTCAGTTTCAAGTCTAAAGCCATCTTGTATAGCATTAACAATATAAATTGAAATGAATTGCAACCTTTGTCCTACAGGTAAGACTGCTTATTTTCATTTTAAAGATCAAGCAACAGATACGATATTCGAATTGATTGTGTCTACTTTTCGACCTCTACAACATGGATGACCCTGCTTAGTGACATAGCTCTCTGGGTTATTGAAACATGGACCCGTCCCTCTAATCGGACCATGCAAATACTACGGATGACATTGGTGGATACAGAGAAAGAAAAATCCCTAAGAATTAATAACTTTTAATCAATTATAGCCCTGCTTTCTTTGTTTTCATAAGCAGGACTTGAACTGTAGCTTTTGCGACATTAACGCCAACACTACTCACACTGTGTACAGAGCCTAAGATAATCGATCACACAAGAAATGTGAAAAATTCACTTTCGTTATTCGGCTGATGTTGTTTCCTTTCTGTTAATCAAGGATTGTTTACATGTTGTAATGTACTATTATATTTTTTATAATTTTTACATGTTGTAATGTTCTATTATATTATTTATAATTTTTACATGTTGTAATGTTCTATTATATTATTTATATTTTTTACATGTTGTAATGTACTATTATATTATTTATAATTTTTACATGTTATAATGTACTATTATATTATTCATTTATGCATTTCTCTGTCCTGAGTGTTCTTGCGTTTATTTGTACTGTATTCCTGTCACGTAATGTTGTCATTTTAGCGGTATGTTTAACAATGCCATACAAGCGGGAGGTTTGGCTAGCCATACAACCAGGTTCAACCCACCATTTTTTTTCTTTAAATGTCCTGTACCAAGTCAGGAATATGGCAGTTGTTATCAAATAGTCCGTTTATATGTATGTTAGTGTTTCTGTTGTTCCGTTATTTTCCTCTTATAGTTGATGTGTTTCCCTCGGTTTTGGTTTGTGATCCGGATTTGTTTTCGCTTAATCGATTTATGACTATTGAACAGCGATATACTACTGTTGCCTATATTTGTAACACAGTTTATGATTCATAATGGCTCGAAACATAAATAGTTTCAGTTCACACGTATTTCAATGTATCGTATTATATTTCTTGTCATACAGTAACACAAATATTTGACAATTTAACATTCCTCATTACTTCGATAATTTCCATAACAAAAAACTTTCCTAAAAATTGGATATATATTAAACACAAAATAACACACGACAACGCCCGGCTAACTGATTATCACTGTTTATTTCTAGATTTCAGATTCATATTTAATTGGAAACGAAATAACTGTGATGGATGTACAAGAGGGTATGTTTGTAAGTGCATGTTCAATGTCAGGACGATAACAGTCAATCGCTAAACCAAGTGTTTCTGCAAAGACCGTTAGTAGGTATGTTTGAGGCTTGAGACAACAAGTTTTGAAAGCCAAATTGGATTAAACAGAGCTTTTGAAACCCTATATAGTCAATAGCATGATGAAATAGTTTTGGACATAATGTAACTGGTAAGCTCTTCAAGGACGATGCTGCTTATGACCTTTTCTAAAGGGCAAATTCCTGAATACGGAAAACTAACTTACATCTACAGATATATATTGGAAAAATCTCATTCTCTTTATTTTCATGATCATATTAAGTACCTTAAAATATATATGATGTCTTCTTTTTTCCGTTATATGACAGTTCCTCATCAGTGATACTTGCTCAGGTCAGTGAAATAAATAATGTTATGCTACATTGCAACTTTTTTGCTAATTTGTGGACATAACAAATTAATTTACAGCTACCGTAGCGTTAATAGATACACTACTCTCTACAGCTGTGTTTGGTTTTGTTTCCTGTTTTATTGTCCTACCTTACTTTTCCTACAAGCACAAACTATTGATTTATGATCAGAACTGTTTACTAACCCATTGTTGAAGGCCGTATGATGACCTATAAATGCTTGCTCCCACTTCATTAGAACTCTTTTTGGATAGTTAATTCATTGACAATCATACCACATCATATCTAATAAAATTAAGAATGGAACCGGAAATGCGTCAAAGAGACATAACCCAGGCCAAAGACCAGAAAACAGCCCAAGGCTAACAAAGGGTCTTCAATACAGCGAGAAAATCCAGAATCCAGAGGCGGTCTTCTGTTGGCAGCTTAACAATAATGTATACTAGTGCAACGAAAATGAACATCACACTACACTCTGAAACATATAAATGAACCAAAATTAAAAAGAAAAAAAATACAACACTAACAAAGGCCAGAACTTCCTGACTTGGGACAGGTGCAAAAATGTGGCGGGGTTAAACATGTTTTGTGAGATCTCAATCCTCCTCCTATACCTCTAGCCAATGTGGAATAAACAAACACACATCAATACGCACAGTAAAATTCAGTTTAAAAGAAGTCCGAGTCCGATGTTAGAAAAGGTAACAGAAGAAACTAAGCACAATGACAATAATCAGCATAAATTAACAAAGGACTACTAGCAGTTACTGACATGCCAGTTCCGGACCTCAATTAACTAATTGAAAGGTTATGTTTTTATCATATGAAAATCAAGCACAGTCCCTCCCGTTAGGGGTTTAGTATCATACGATCATAAGATATACGATACAAAAGCATAACCCATATCATGTCAACAACTGGTTTTAGAATAAATGTGTTTATTTCCGATGCAATGACCCTATGAGTGAATCAATATTAATTAAAAAAAAATGCCATCTGTAATGACCTGACAACAGTATCGTAACTATATCCCTTCTGAATAAATCTGTTTAAAAGTTTGGTTAGCCTTTGAGGTGAGTGGCGACATTTTTGTACTTTGTATAGAATATTACCATAAAAGATGGGAAGTGAAGTACCTGAACGTATTTGATGTCTGCAAGTTGATTTATATTTACGAACGATACCCTTGTATCGATGATAAAATTAAGTAAATATTTTTTTCAAGTTGGTGATATCGATACATACTATATGTAATAAAATCATGACGAAGGAGAACATGTCCCCTCGGTCCTTTTTGAACAACTCGTTCGGACTCTAGGCGTTTTAGAGCTTGATAACTTGCAAACATCATTATTTGGAATACTTGACTTAAGAACACGATATTCACAGTAAATCTGGGAATCCTAAATATACCCGTACACCATTTACGACAGAGGATATTTAAAAAAAAATTTAAAAATCTGGCCTTCTCTTCTGTAATACAAAAATAAAAAAAGGATTATGAAAATCTCAGTTTTTATACTAGATACCTAAACTTCTCAAATGTTTAATAGAGAACGGCATATAGCATGGTCGTCAAGCTGTTCTACAAAACATCGTCCTAACGTTCTACCAACCATTCTTTCCACAGAAAAATATGGCTTCATGAAATATTATGATGAGGTATATTCCACCAGCGTGTCAGTTAGATGTGGATCCTTATTTTTTCTTTGAGATCAACTGGAAAATTTTCAATCATATTCTTTACAATTTTGCAATAATATCAAAACTTTCAATTTTTTCACGCTTTTTTATCATGAGCATGAATATTGGAGAATCTAATACTTCGTCGCATTATAAATAGACCTTTTTGACTAAAAATGAGAAATGTAGATAGAATTTTTTTTATTTTCTCTCATGGCAAATCTTACTTTGTGGGGAACTGAGCTGATTCCAAAACAAATACGTGGAAAAAATTAAAATAACAAAAATACCGAACTCAAAGGGAAATGCAAAACGGAAAGTCCTTTATTAAATGGCAAAATCAAAAGCTCAAACACATCTAACGAATGGAAAACAACTGTCATATTCCTGACTTGGTACAGGCATTTCCTTATGTAGAAAATGGTGGGTTAAACCTGGTTTTATAGATAAACCTCTCACTTGTATGACAGTCGCATAGAACTCCATCATATTGACAGCAATGTGTGATCAGCAAAACAAACAGACATAATAGATAAAAACGTCAAAAATTGGGGTACAGAGCCAATGGAAGGTGGACTAAAAATAAAATGCTGGAATTTTGATCAACAACATATGTGTTGAGTTGGTTGATTGATATGTCAACAGATGGTATTTATTTGTACTCCCCTACTGGCCGACTTGTCTTTGAAATCGTATGAAGAGGAATTCATACAATACCTTCTCAAAGACAAAAGAAGAAAAATATCATACAAAGCAATTTAATTTCACTTTCACGTATATTGATGAAGTACCGTCACTCTCTAACCCACATGAAGTGAGTGCTCACATCTCATATATCCGAGAGAAATTGAGATAAAGCATACTACCAAAACTAGGAGGTCTATTTCATATCTTGATATTTTCTTTGATATTGACAAACGCGATGACTTTATTATTGTCATCTTCCTATTTCAGCATCGCAGTAACATACTCTCTGCTCCATTGTATGGTGTTAACATACATATCTCAATTGGCATGCTAGGCTCGTGAATGTTCATACTATACGGACTTCATGAGCAAAGAAGGGTAAGCTACTTACACAAAATATCCTCTAAAGAACGACTGGATTCAACAGTACATAAGTTTTACGGTCATCATCACGAATTGGTCTATCGTTACGATATGTATTTAGTCTTCACTCACTAGCGATTGTTTCGACATCTGAAGGTGCGTTTACACTGAACGATTTTCCATCCAATTTAATACCGTCGCCTAGGTAAATAGTACAGCGTTCTGTTCACACGACACGATTTTCCATTCGATTAAAACACGACATCTGATTTTAGTGTTCACACAGTGCGAATTTTGTCGGAACGACATCACAGGTGAAAAAAGGATGGAAACCGGATGGAAAATCGTACCATGTCACCCTATCTTCAGATATTAAGATACACGAAAGTCGTCTAATCTATCATTGTACCGATTCTGTTTCGATTGTGACAGAATGTGGATTCGCATAGCAGGAGACGAAAACCATTTCGACGCACCCAGTATCGCTCCTTTTTTTCCTCAGTTTGTATGCTATCTTGGTTTGTCTTCTTAATCGCTTTATGAGATTTGAACATCGGTAAACTGCAATGTACTGTTGCACACATGTACAATGTTACGGTTCCTTTAAATATCTTTTCATTGAAAGTCAACAAACACAGATCACCACTGTAACGGCAATATCCATTAAGGAAATATATGAAAAAGATCGATTCAGCCTAAATCGAACCTATATCTTCAAATCCAGGAAAACAGAAATACTTGGGTTTACAACGGTTGCGATGTGTTGCTAAATCTACCGTTGTTGCATTAACCGGACTCATTTGATCTCTGGTGGATATTTGTATTGGCAATCAAACTACATCTTATTTAAAGATAAGGGAATCTTTACTGACCTGGAGCAGATATTACATTCGTAAATAGTATTATTCATATGATTTAACCCTTGCAAATACCTAAATAATTCAAAGATATATTAGATAACATTATAACTTATTTTCTCTCGAAGTGCAAAAAAATCCTCTTACGATTTGGTACGATTGATGCACGTTTCGTCTAATAACATTAACGATAAGGCGCAAGATGCCTGCTTCAACAAATAAATTCTCTTCAATGATATGTATTTTGAAAATATGAGAAATATCAGTGGCGCTGGCATCATAACAGTTTGAATACCTAATCAATTACAACTTGTTCTGGATTAAATTTTAGAAAATATTCCAAGCTACAGTCATAAATACGTGTGAGGTTAATATAAAAGCTTTGTGATCGCAATCACGAATTCTCATTCAAACATTAATTGTCAGTGTTCATAAATTTATCGATAAAAACATCCTTTGCAGGGGCGGATCCAGCCATTTTTAAAAGGGGGGTTTCCCAACCCAGGGTAAAGGAGGGGTTCCAACTATATGTTCCCATTCAAATGCATTGATCGTCAAGAAAAAGGGGTTCCAACCCCCGGAACCCCCCTCTGGATCCGCCACTGCTTTGATGGCCTCTTGTTACTGGTTCAGATAATTTAATTCGTTTTCTCTGCCAATTACAATATGCGTAGTAGGTTTAGAGCTTCGTGTCATACCCTCAGATTTCAGGCTGTGGAAATGAGAGTGGAGTTACATGTAACGTGTAATGTATTCATCAATGAGATTTGGACATTTTGTTTTCTTGCCACGCCGTTACTTATTTTTTTTACGTTTTATACAAACTGATTGTTCTTTTATATAGTAGTAGAATTCATTCGTTCATATAAACTTAAAAACTACCCGAAAACAAAAGATATCAGAATTTTCATACATTGATTCTAACAAGCTACACAAAATCTGGTGAGTTCGAATGGTCTTTTCTTAAAACAAAAGTTATGCTGTTAGACAGCAGTTTATATCAAAAGAAAAGGGTGTTGGTAATTCTTGTTTGCCATTAAATAATATTTTGGCTTTTCGAAAAAGAATTTCCGCGTTGTTTGTTTGCATACAGTTTGGAAATTCTTTATGGTTTGCTAATACTGTTGCTTTAAGTTCATAATAAGCTTGTGTTCGTCCACTGAGATCACCACGTTGATGTAAACAGAGAAAATGCAGGAAGTGAAGGAAGACGGAAGTTGGAAAAATTATTGTCGGATATTCATCGATCCAAGGTTTTAGCTCTGTAGGTAAAAGCACGATCTCTTCTGCAATATAGTGGCCCAAATGGTGCATTTCTTACACGCAGTGAGGAATCTATTCTTTTTGTTGCAATTCGTGTGATTCTGAAATATACTTTCCGAAATGATTTCGGGGAACGATGGTACACGAATTTTATCTACTGTGCACTTGAGTAAACAGTTTTTGATAATATGCATACATTTGTCATACTGTTTGATGAAGTAAAAGTACGATGCAAGCAATAACCAGCCAGACACAGCGTCGTGGTTTGTTCCCTGTAGTAAACAATGCATTCGTAGCTTATGTTGTCTATAACCCGATTTGTTTCCATCTAAATTGTGTTTAAGTAAATGTGTTTCCTGGGCCCTTCTTTGATTCATTATTGACAGAAGTACGATATATATTTGCCTACCAGGTAGATGTAAAGTGCCATTTACAGCATGGGTTATGCATTTTATAACTTGTTCTGGGTTGAATTTATAGTGCTGTAAAGGTGACACAGACAAACATGTCTTCGGATAAAACATTGAAGACCGAGGGCAGACCAGGTTATTTGAAAACACGTCAAATGTTTCCTTTTGAAAAAAATATTCCCAGCCAATGTTATAAATGCCGTATCCGTTTGTCTTTTTTTGAACAATAAAATACGTTTATAAAAATAAAAGAAACGTGGGTGACAAGAGAATTATTGACTGCTAACATGTAGTTAATAGAATCGTCGGTCAAACATTCTTGAATTATAGAGAAAAGGCCTTACAACAAAACGGTAGGAAACCTATAGATTATTTTTCGAGTGAGGGTCTTATTTCAAATCTGCATTTTTATAATAACAATGTTTCATTTAATTCCCTTCAGAACCGAAACATTGGCTCAAACTAGACGGTTCCCTCCGAGTCATCCGAATGGTACTAGCTGGTCGAGATAATAGAATACAACCTATTGTTTATACATTGACATTGTTATTAAAAGATGTCGTCGTGCTAAAAAAAAAAATGCACTAGACTTCACAACTTTATTTGATTTTATTTGTATTTCAATAGAAAATCGACATTCCATTAGGTACCAACTGTGCACCCCTAGTGGCCGACGTGTTTTTGTTTTCGTATTAAGCAGAATTCATACAGAACCTTTTCAACGACAAAAAGAAAAAGCATAAAGCAAAATTTTTTTTTAATTTCACTTTCAGATATATTGATGATGTCAATAATTACAAACATAAAGGAGTGTTGGAAAAGAAAGGTTATTGAATATCAATCCAAAACTCAAAATTACTACACGCACAACACAAAGTACAGTAATTGAATGGCGCTTTTGGTGCTGTTTTTTTTTTATCTTAAAGTCACAGCGAGGCTTTCGACATTGGGCAAAAACTCTCATCTCCCTGCAAGTGCAAGACGGTTCCTAGCACCGGCTTTATCGGAACTTATCGACCACGCGACATTTGGTTATTAAAGAACAACACTGCGGGATGATTTTAACAATTGAACAATTATATCAGTCAAAAAGGAATCTAAATAATAGAATTGAAAATAACCGAAAGTCTAATATCAAAATACAGAAGCTATGTACTAATATTTAGACAACCATGAGCCATATCAACAATGATCAAGATATATATACGTTATATAGATAACGTGGCAGGAAGTTACTTATGAATAACGCAAATGATTACTAAAGTAGGCAATGATTTTGTTTTGACAGGAAAAGTTAGATCTTCAGCCATAAATAAACAAAACAAACCCAACAAAACATGATATTAAAACAGAACATCAAATAAAATTCATGTACAAAGAGAAGTAGATATAGGAAGATGTGGTGTGAGTGCCAATGAGACAACTCTCCATCCAAATAACAATTTATAAAAGTAAACCATTATAGGTCAATGTACGGCCTTCAACACGGAGCCTTGGCTCACACCGAACAACAAGCTATAAAGGGCCCCAAAAGTACTAGTGTAAAACCATTCAAACGGTAAAACCAACGGTCTAGTATATATAAAAACGAGAAACGAGAAACACGTATAAATGACATAAACAAACGACAACTACTGTACATCAGATTCCAATATTACCGTGTAGTAAAAAGAGACAATACGTCACCCTCGATTCCTTTTTAACAGCTCATCTGGACACTTGGCAATTTGGAGCTTGATAATTTGCAAAAGCACTTATTTTATATTATTGCAGACTCGATTTAGACCTCTTGATTTTTATTTATTCTATTACTATCACCATATGCGTATATAAATTTGGGGATATTTTAACCGTTTCAAAAAATTAAAATCTATGACTACAAATGTAGATCAGGCTTATCCTAAGCTTCTTTCAGAAAGACTACACATTAAATTTTGTAAACATTTACTTGGCGTTACCAAAAGGGCAACAAATTTTGCTACTCTTTCTGAACTCGGTAGATTCCTCTGCATTTTGACATTGCAAAGTCTATGATCAGATACTGGCACAGGCTTGAAAATTTGGGGTCATCTTTTCCACTACTGAAGGAGGCATATTTAGAGCCAAAATTACTACATAAGTCAAAAATTCCTTCGTGGTATGGATCCTTAAACTTCTTTCTAAAGAATATTAAAGGGTTAGAAATTTTGTTTCTACATGTAATTACAGCTTTAAATTTTATACAAATTTCTGTACCAGTACTATGAGGATCAGAGGAGACTTCAGTTGCACGACTGTTCTGATGGAAAGCTCTGTAGGTATAGCACTTTCAAGACCAATTTTGGTTTTGAAAATATCTTATTGTATTGCAATCCCTGAGCGGAGGAGACATTTTACTCGATTACGTATTTCTTCACATAGACTTAGA
The DNA here is from genome assembly GCA_017311375.1 of Mytilus coruscus. Lineage (NCBI taxonomy): Eukaryota > Metazoa > Mollusca > Bivalvia > Mytilida > Mytilidae > Mytilus > Mytilus coruscus. The sequence continues at coordinate 19,432,598 of CM029606.1, read as the reverse complement.
ATTGAACAAGTCAGGTATATACCATGGTATTTCTCGACAAAACAGAATATGTCTCAGGTGCACCTCAAATGAAATTGATGATGAAAAACACTTTTTATTTTCATGTACATCATCTTCAACTAGTAGAAACTGTATGTTCTCCATGATCAACTCACTGTGTCTTAACTTTAAGCACTTGATTCCTAGCCAAAAACTAATTTGGCTACTTAATGTAGAAAATGTTGATATATTGATATCTGTTTGTATAATCTGATTGATGAAGGCAAATGTAGATCTAGCGTATCTGCATTAGGCACGAGGATGGCATGTTTTTTTTTTTTTGTAGACTCACTTATATGATAATAATAGTGTACCTTCTTGTATTTATTTTATCGTTGACAATCAGAATTATTCCCATATTTTATATTTAAGTGTTTTCTATTTGGTACTATGAAAACTTTGGCGTGTCATTTTGCATTGTCCCTTGGTGCCTCTTGCAGTCGTGTCATCTTACAATATGTATCAATCCCTTCTGCATAAGGCACGAGGATGACATACCAGGTTTGTGCATCTGCTCATAATATCATAACCAATTTATCTATTTTACATTAATGAATACCATGTGAGTCTATCTCCCACCTTGCCATGCAGCACCGTCCCTTGGTGGCTGTTGCAGTTAAGCTAAATATCCATTACTTTGCCAATTTATTTTAGAAAATTTTTCATGTCGGGGTGTACCTGAGAAGGAGGGAATATATATATTTATGTATTGTGTAGTTCATGATGTTCAAACTGTATGTATACTAGACTATTGTTGTTTCTTTTGTTATTGTCTTATTAATGTCTTTTATTGTACTATGCTACTTGTGAGTCCATTTAATGGAAATAAACATCTTCTTCTATAAAAATCTTCTTTTTTTTTTTTTAAGCTTATTTCATAAAATATAGATCTATAGTTATTAACTTCTTTAACACATAAGTTTCACTCCTTGTTTATAACTAGTGAATATGACTGTAATTTAAAAGAAAAAAATGGACTTAATATGATACGAAGTCAATAAATATTGTCATATTAATCGAATATACTAGTCGTATGTAATGAAGCGCAACGTTGAACAACAAGTAAGTACTATATTAACAGTAAATGTTTAATTAATACACATACTTTTTGCTGGAATTCGAATCACGTCATTCTGTCATAGGTTTCCAGTGTATGTAAAAGAAACTAGCTCCGCCCACCTAATAAATTAAAACTAATTCAAAACATTGTTCGTATACTTCGTGCCAACCGGGATTTTATTTTTTATCACAAATTTATGAATTTGAAAAAGTAGTTGGTATCATAAATGAGAAATATCATTATTCCACTGTATCACTTGATTGGTTGATAATATCCCATGTGGCAGTGAAGAAAACGTCATGTTCCCTCTGAACATCGGGTTAATGAACAGATATATCATATTAAGGAAGGGTATTTGCGAAAATACCAGTCGAGAGAATGTTAAATTTCGCGAGCCGTAAGACGAGGAAATTCATTTTCAAGACTGGTATTTTCGCAAATCTCAAGAACATGCTATATCTGTTTAATTACACCGAATGTTTACGTTCAAATCGCATTGATGATCGTGACGTTACAAGCGTCCAGTCGGATAGAGTATTTTTGGCAAATACCACGGCAGAGAGGGTAAAAAGGCATATCCTTTTGCATATACCCCGGCGGCGTTAAAAATGAACGATATTCATTTGATAACAGTAAATTGGTGAAAATACACTGGCTATCAACCAATCAAAACCCAGGATTCTTACATAAGGTGTAATTATGTACATAATGTTCTGAACTCTGCTTTAAAATAGCGAAGTCAGTATCGTGTTCAAATTTTTTTCTAACGTCAAAGCAAAATGAAAAGAAAAGAATAGATAAATAATTAGGTTTTGATCGGTACTGTTTATGCCGTACGTGTAGCTAGCGGATATGAAAAATGTACTATGTGAATTTATGTTTTATGTTCAGGTAGTAATAATTTTAAAAGTATCCTTGGCTCAAGAAGATATGAAGATTTGTTCACACTCGAAAGTCTTATTTCCCTCGGGCGATGCCCTCGAGAAATATGAATTTTCTTGGATAAACAAATCTTCATATCTCCCTAACACAAGGAAATAAATGTATATTATTACTGGTTTTCTCTCTCTGAAGAACCGATCATTAATCTTGTCGTTATATTTGTGGGGTGCATGGTTTTGTCTGGCTTTATTCGTGTTGTTCACTCTTTAATGTTTTTTTTTATTTTTAAGCTTATTTCATAAAATATAATTCTATAATTAAATTACTTTACCTTTAGTTTTTATGTCGTGTTTTTATGCTGTTGTTTGTCTTTTGATCGTTTTTTGTTTTTGCCATGACATTGTCAGTTTGTTTTCGACTTACGGGTTTGAATGTCTCTTTGCTATTTTCTCTCTCTTTTATTCTAATTTCCACTTAGTGGTGTGTGTTATGTTGACATTGTGTCCCTTTTGGAACAGTTATAGGAAATAAAGAACTTTAAACTTCGTGTGCAGCAAGACCAGAGAAGTTCAGGAGAAAATATCGACGGACGGAATCAATTGATTTGCAGCATAGGCTATATATCAACAATTTAGCAGCGTATATAGCAAAATTCAAATGACCTAATTTACAATGATAATTTTATTTGCAAATTACACCCATATGGATGACAGCAAATACAAAATATAACAACTTTCAGTAGCAACGTTGCAACACAATCAAGAATTAGAAGAATAAACATTAAAAAAAAAAAAAAAAAAAAAAAAAAAACACTCATGATAATTAATTATTTCGATACAAACACATCTTGATAAAACTACTTCATGTTTAGGACCAAGTGGAACACTCTGAAAAAAGGTGTATGGAAAGACCTTTAAATTTTGTAAAGTATATGAATTTTCCATCTCTTTCTTTTCTTTTTTTTTTTTTTGCAATAGGGACTATGTTTTGCAAACGTAAATAATGAAAATAAAACAATAAAAAAATCAGCATTTGCAAAATTAAACATTATTAATCATATACAAGAAGACAAACGGATATTTACATAGTTTAAATAAGCATTTTAAGCTGTTAGTGCTAATTTTATTTTCAGATCAAGGACTCTTCTGACGCAAAAAAATTATAACAGTCCACTCAAAAAGTTATTTAAGAACTATATATAAACTTACCATAATTAGAGAGCTTGGACATCGCGTGCTGGCATCTTTTCAACGCTCTCTTTTCGTTCAAACGTGCATTGCGTCATATAAGGTAAATTTCTTGCGATACACATCATGATAACTCATTGATGCAATTTGTCGTTGTAAAATTTGTGTAACTTTGTGAACGTATATTTGTTCCGCCTAACAGAAGTTCCCTGGAAACTTTGTTATAAACAATGCCATAATAACTGTTCTTGTTGGAACAATAAATATAGCTAAATAATGCAATAACTGACAGTGACACAATTACAGCATCTTTTGCATTTTCAGTACAGATGGGTATGTTGTATATTATTTCGGTATATATTTCTTCCGAAGTTCAGTAATAGTAGTATTATTACATACATATCTTGGCATTGCACAAGGTCATGTTTTCTCTGACTGTTTATGACGTCTTTACACTAAATCCATTGGATGTTGGATGTGTACGGATTGATAATTTAGTCTTAGATGCATGATTTTTTATTAGTTGTTAGTGGCTTTGAACTAGCTGTCAGATAACTGCGAGTACTCTCAGATCTGTTCCTAGTGTCTTTTTGTTGTTTGGATGTACAAGTACCCTGCCACGTCCACTTGTATTTTGTCCATCTGATGAGTTAAGCCTTTTTCAACTGATTTTATAGTTCGTTCTTATGTTGTACTGTTATATCACTGTCCCAGGTTAGGGAGGGTTGGGATCCCGCTAACATGTTTAACCCCGCCATATTATGTATGTATGTGCCTATCCCAAGTCAGGAGCCTGTAGTTCAGTGGTTGTCGTTTGTTTATGTGTTACATATTTGTTTTTCGTTCATTTTTGTACATAAATAAGGCCGTTAGTTTTCTCGTTTGAATTGTTTTACATTGTCATTTCAGGGCCTTTTATAGCTGACTATGCGGTATGGGCTTTGCTCATTGTTGAAGGCCGTACGGTGACCTATAGTTGTTAATTTCTGTGTCATTTTGGTCTCTTGTGGACAGTTGTCTCATTGGCAATCATACCACATCTTCTTTTTATATATAAATAATGATATTCATCAACAATACATTCATTACATAAGGTACATATACGATCGGTTCTAGCGATGTTGTACCATCTGCCAGTTCCATAGGAATTTTAAGATTGCATGTTCTAAGTTTTGAAATCCAGATTCTTTTATCCTCTGGACGACATAGTAAATAATTTTCAAGACCAAACTGAGCTTTAAATAACTTATGATATTCGCCACGAGACGATTTATCAATATTACTAAACCACTTTTGAAGAAACTGATCTTGAAGAATCTGTTTTATAACAGGTTTAATAGTTAAATAATCGAAGTATTGGTTGAAAACATATAACCTAATCCTGAGTTGTCAAATATAGATTTCACAAATGACACCCATTTAAATTCACAAATATCCTCACTTTGTAATTTAAAAATAAGCTTATACATAAAACTACTAAGATTGTTTTCATTTTCATGGTAACAAACCTTGTGATTTTTTATAAAAACAGACAAACATGACAAATACGTCTAATTATATATATAAACAACAGCAAAATCTATGAACATGATATGCTTTTTAAGTATTGCACCCATTATATCTCTGTTCTAAAATGATAAATTCTCTTGAAAAGTTTACACTTGAATACATAAGTTCTTATGAGATCCAATAACACCACAACAAATATTAAAGGGATCAATCGATGCATCCACACTGCGTGAAATAATCTTTAAAAAGTTGAATGGAGTAAACACATTTATTATAAAACCAGTTGTTGGTCAGTCTAATTAAAATATAGATCTCTGATTTCGTTATACGCCAGATGAGCATATGAAGTAAAACGAAATCAGAGTTTTATATTTTAATTAGACCGTCACTGGTTGTTGGTATGATACTGGTTATATATATGTTCTTCTCGTATAATTATGATGGCGTGATACTAACGGGAGGGATTGTGGTTGATTTCATCATGATGAAAGATAATCTTTCAATCAATTTAATTGAAGTCTGGAGCTGGCATGTCAGTAACTGCTAGTAGTCCTTTGTCAATCAAGTTATGTTTATCAATGTCATTTTGCATAGTTTCTTCTGTTACTTATTCTAACATCGAACTCGGACTTCTTTTAAACTGAGTTTACTGTGCGTTTTGCTGTGTGTTTGTTTATTCCATGTTGGCTTTAGGTATAGGGAGGTTGAGATCTCACAAAAAAAAACGCTGTAGTTTTGCGCCTGTCCCATGTCAGGAACCTCCAGGCTTTGTTTGTCTTTTGTGTGTGTGTGTGTTTTTTTTTTTTTTTATATATTTTTTATTGCTGTTCATTTGTATGTTTCGGAGTTTAGTGTGGCGTCCATTTCGCTAAACTAGTATACATTATTGTTTAGGGCCAGCTGAACCCCGCGCCTCCGGGCTTTTCTCACAGCGTTGAAGACCTATTGACGGCCTTGTGCAATTTTCTGCTCTTTGGTCGGGTCGTTTGTCTCTTTGACACATTCCCAATCTCCATTCTCTATTCTCTTGATACATTTAGTAGAATAGTTGAATGTTTATCTTGAAAACTTTGGATACATTAAAAGTCATGTAAATTATTGATCGTACCTAATTGAATTTTAAATCTGGATAAAAATATCTAAAGGAAATTAACATTACAAAATTTAAGTCACATGTATGCATCTGTTGAATATAATGTATGGACCGTAGCTGGTGCTATTTTCTAAGTACAGTAGTTTGACAATACCATTGAACGTTTATGATTAAAGATCATCGTACGTTTCATGTAGTTGTATTTTCCGCCACTTTTACTGCCAAAATTAAATTGATCGACTTCCTGTTGTTCGTTATCGTATGTGTTCTATATAGCAAAACGTTCACGTAGAATACAGTTGAACGAATGGTCCATTTCATATAATCTTCTCTGATGACTCCAAAACCTTAAATATGAAATGAAAACAAAAACAAAAACAAAAACAAAAAGTTTGTTCCACAGGCGCTTGGGTATTGATTTTGATATCCTTTTACCATTGTTTGCACTGCATATTCAATATTCTATTCTTATACAACATATATAAAATCCTTTATTATACTATCCATATGGATAGTAAAATAAGGATTTTATCAGAATGAATAATAAAATCCAAATCATGGGAGGGTCTAAAATGCGGAAGTGCAAAATTGACAGTTTATGTCATTTCTCGGAACTGCCTAAGATAAGTTTTACTTGAAACGGAGTTTGAAAGCTTATTTAACAGTCTATAATCTGAAATAAAAAATGTTGGTTAAGCATGACAGTGTCAATCCGATTATGTCATTTTGAACTAAAATTCACGAAAAGTATATATCCGGTGACGGCCAAAATCTTTAACATAATTTCTGAATACAATTTAAAACCAATAACAAATAATATGATTTAAATAAAAGTTGCACTACATAAGTAAAAGGGCAAAATCTTGACCGGAAGCCTCTCTTGTATATATATATATATGAAGGAGTCAAAATTTCATTTTGAATTTGAATTCACGAAAAATATGAAACCCGGTCAAAATCTTTAACGTTATTCGAAAAGACAATTTAACATCAAATAATATGATATAATATAAATTAGCACTACATTAAGTAAAAGGAACAAAGTCTTGACCGGAAGCCTCTCTTGTATATAAATGAAATTTCAACTTTGAAAGCAAACTGCCACTTATGTGCCAGTTTTTTTTCATATTTATATCTTTCTGGTTCTTAAGTCAGAATTGGTTAATATGATAAGGGTACAGCCATAAAAAGCATAATTGTGGGTAAATTAACACTGAAAAGTTGATTTATTTTCATCTTTCTATCCTCTCTATTGGTTATTTACTTCTAAACAACTAAAAGTAATTTAGAATTGACACTTTTGAACTTTTAAGAAATTCTACTTTACATATTTTTAAATGTGTTTGTATGTCATGTTATGTCCCAGGATCAAACCAATTTTGGAAAAACTTATTGAAATTGCATTTATAAGGTACCCTCATTGATTCAATGAAGTAATGTGGTGCATTCTCACATTTTTTTTTCTATAATTTTCATTAGAAATCATGTTAACTGTAAAAAATGCCAATTCCTGCCTTATATGCCCAAATATGGTCAAAATGTCTTATTTTGATAAATTTTGAGTAATTTCTATTTTCTTTCTTGAAAGGTAATCTGACAAAGATCATTTTGTACCTGTAAGACCTTTTATTCACAATAATTGTGTTTTGTCCAAACTCATCTCCTAGGCCTCAGACTACAATTATTCTTCCCATTGGTTACAATGCATTTTTTGGTAAAAGTTAAATTGAATTAAAAAAATTGCACCGCTTCAAACATGAAATAAATTTAACTGCTTATAGACCATTATTATTTGAATAAAATATGCTTGTCCCAGGACAATCCATCAGTGCTTTTTCTTTTGAGAGCCATATTAACATGCCAATGGTAGGATTTGAATCTTGAATAAATGACGAAGGCTAATTTCTACCCTACTTTCATTTTGGCCAAATCACTACTTTCACTTTCAACAATAAATTTTTTCCACATGTTTTACTTATTTCAATATATATGCAACTGATAGGACCACTTAAATAGTAAACATTTCATAGAAAACAGTAGTCAGAATACTTAAGAAGAAATACCCCATATAATAATTGGGAACTATATTCCTAGACCACGAACAAAGGGAATTAATTGTGGTCTGAAGCCAGTAAAAGAGACAATACGTCACCCTCGATTCCTTTTTAACAGCTCATCTGGACACTTGGCAATTTGGAGCTTGATAATTTGCAAAAGCACTTATTTTATATTATTGCAGACTCGATTTAGACCTCTTGATTTTTTATTTATTCTATTACTATCACCACATGCGTATATAAATTTGGGGATATTTTAACCGTTTCAAAAAAAATTAAAATCTATGACTACAAATGTAGATCAGGCTTATCCTAATCTTCTTTCAGAAAGACTACACATTAAATTTTGTAAACATTTACTTGGTGTTACCAAAAGAGCAACAAATTTTGCTACTGTTTCTGAACTCGGTAGATTCCCTCTGCATTTTGACATTGCAAAGTCTATGATCAGATACTGGCACAGGCTTGAAAATTTGGGGTCATCTTTTCCACTACTAAAGGAGGCATATTTAGAGTCAAAATTACTACATAAGTCAAAAATTCCTTCGTGGTATGGATCCTTAAACTTCTTTCTAAAGAATATTAAAGGGGTTAGAAATTTAGCTTCTACATGTAATTACAGCTTTAAATTTTTATACAAGAAATTTCTGTACCAGTACTATGAGGATCAGTGGAGACTCCAATTGCACGACTGTTCTGATGGAAAGCTCTGTAGCTATAGCACTTTCAAGACCAATTTTGGTTTTGAAAAATATCTTATTGTATTGCGATCCCCTGAGCGGAGGAGACATTTTACTCGATTACGTATTTCCTCACATAGACTTAGAATTGAACAAGGTAAATACCATGGTATTTCTCGACAAAACAGAATATGTCTCAGGTGCACCTCAAATGAAATTGATGATGAAAAACACTTTTTATTTTCATGTACATCATCTTTAACTAGTAGAAACTGTATGTACTCCATGATCAACTCACTGTGTCCTAACTTTAAGCACTTGATTCCTAGCCAAAAACTAATCTGGCTACTTAATGTAGAAAATGTTGATATATTGATATCTGTTTGTAATCTGATTAATGAAAGCCAAATTATAGATCTAGCGTATCTGCATTAGGCACGAGGATGGCATGTTTTTTTTGTAGACTCACTTATGATAATAATAGTGTACCTTCTTGTATTTATTTTATCATTGACAATCAGAATTATTCCCATATTTTATATTTAAGTGTTTTTCTATTTGGTACTATGAAAACTTGGGCATGTCATTTATCATTGTCCCTTGGTGCCTCTTGCAGTCGTGTCATCTTACAATATGTATCAACCCCTTCTGCATCAGGCACGAGGATGACATACCAGGTTTGTGCATCTGCTCATAATATCATAACCAATTTATCTATTTTACATTCATGTATACCATGTGAGTCTATCTCCCACCTTGCCATGCAGCACCGTCCCTTGGTGGCTTTTGCAGTTAAGCTAAACATCCAATCATTGCCAATTTATTTTACAAATTTTTTCATGTCGGGGTGTACCTGAGAAGGAGGGAATATATATATTTATGTATTGTGTAGTTCATGATGTTCAACTGTATGTATACTAGATTTTTGTTGTTTCTTTTTGTTATTGTCTTATTTATGTCTTATATTGTACTATGCCCCTTGTGAGCCCATTTAATGGAAATAAACATCTTCTTCTATAAAAATCTTCTTTTTTTTTTTATTTTTAAGCTTATTTCATTAAATATAGATCAATAGTTATTAACTTACTTTAACACATAAGTTTCACTCCTTGTTTATAACTAGTGAATATGACTGTAATTTAAAAAGAAACAAAAAAGAATTGGACTTAATATGATACGAAGTCAATAAATATTGTCATATTAATCGAATATACTAGTCGTATGTAATGAAGCGCAACGTTGAACAACAAGTAAGTACTATATTAACAGTCAATGTTTAATTAATACACATACGTTTTTGCTGGAATTCGAATCACGTCATTCTGTCATAGGTTTCCAGTGTATGTAAAAGAAGCTAGCTCCGCCCACCTAATAAATTAAAACTAATTCAAAACATTGTTCGTATACTTCGTGCCAACCGGGATTTTATTTTTTTTTATCACAAATTTATGAATTTGAAAAAGTAGTTGGTATCATAAATGAGAAATATCATTATTCCACTGTATTACTTGATTAGTTGATAATATCCCATGTGGCAGTGAAGAAAACGTCATGTTCCCCTCTGAACATCGGGTTAATGTACATAATGTTCTGAACTCTGCTTTTAAATAGCGAAGTCAGTATCGTGTTCAATTTTTTTTTTCTAACGTCAAAGCAAAAAAGAAAAAAAAAAACATGTCGTAGAATAGATGATTAGGTTTTGATCGGAACTGTTTATACCGTGTAGCAAGCGGATATGACAAATGTACTATGTAAATATATTTTTATGTTCAGGAAGTAATAATTTTAAAAGTATCCCTTGGCTCAAGAAGATATGAAGATTTGTTCACACTCAAAAAGTCTTATTTCCCTCGGGCGATGCCCTCGAGAAATATGAATTTTCTTGGATAAACAAATCTTCACATCTCCTAACACAAGGGAAATAAATGTATATTATTACTGGTTTTCTCTCTTTGAAGAACCGATCATTAATCTTGTCGTTATATTTGTGGGGTACATGGTTTTGTCTAGCTTTTTTGGGTTTTGTCTTGCTGTTTTCGTGTTCTTTTTTATGTTGTGTTTTGTATACTGTTGTTTGTCTTTTGATCGTTTTTTTGTTTTTTGCCATGGCATTGTCAGTTTGTTTTCGACTTACGGGTTTGAATGTCTCTTTGCTATTTTTCTCTCTCTTTCATTCTAATTTCCACTTAGTGGACTGTGTTATGTTGACATTGTGTCCCTTTGGGGACAGTTATAAGAAATAAAGAACTTTAAACTTCGTGTGCAGCAAGACCAGAGAAGTTCAGGAGAAAATATCGACGGACGGAATCAATTGATTTGCAGCATAGGCTATATATCAACAATTTAGCAGCGTATATAGCAAAATTCAAATGACCTAATTTACAATAATAATTTTATTTGCAAATTACACCCATATGGATGACAGCAAATACAAAATATAACAACTTTCAGTAGCAACGTTGCAACACAATCAAGAATTAGAAGAATAAACATTAAACAAAAAAAACAAAAACAAAAAACACTCTTGATAATTAATTATTTCGATATATACAAACACATCTTGATAAAAATTACTTCATGTTGAGGACCAAGTGGAACACTCTGAAAAAAAGGTGTATGGAAAGACCTTTAAATTTTGTAAAGTATATGAATTTTCCATCTCTTTCTTTTCCTTTTTTTTTTGCAACAAGGACTATGTTTTGCAAACGTAAATAATGAAAATAAAACAATAATGATATGCATTTGCATGTGTATATTTCAGTTAACAATGATGAACAGATTGTACAATCGTGGTTTCAAAATAACTAAATGCGGCATAACTTTTAAAATCGACCTACATGTACCACTGTCTAGCTGCTGACAAAATATGAAGTCATTCTGTTCAAAAGGTTTCGAGGAAAAATCCATTGAAAGTATTTATTAGACAAACGGACATGTTGAATGCAATATAGAAATATTGCTTTGACGTTTGAAAATGAGGAGGGGGGAGGGGGGTATAATATCTGTTTTATCAATCTTATAAATGATGAGGGGAGGAGTCAGCCTGTACTTCAAATTTCACTCCGTAATGCCATACTGTACATGAAGGTTACAGTATTTTAAGCTATTAGATCCCCAAAAAGTACTTTAATTTCCATTGAAAAAAGACAAAGAAATATGCCGCATGTATAAATTCTTTCAATTTAATCTCTGTCTTGAACAATGGTCACCTGTAAAAAAAAATCAGCATTTGCAAAATTAAACATTATTAATCATATACAAGAAGACACAAAGGATATTTACATAGTTTAAATAAGCATTTTAAGCTGTTAGTGCTAATTTTTATTTTCAGATCAAGGACTCTTCTGACGCAAAACAAATTTATAACAGTCCACTCAAAAAAGTTATTTAAGAACTATATATATAAACTTACCATAATTAGAGAGCTTGGACATCGCGTGCTGGCATCTTTTCAACGCTCTCTTTTCGTTCAAACGTGCATTGCGTCATATAAGGTAAATTTCTTGCGATACACATCATGATAACTCATTGATGCAATTTGTCGTTGTAAAATTTGTGTAACTTTGTGAACGTATATTTGTTCCGCCTAACAGAAGTTCCCTGAAACTTTGTTAGGCGGAACAAATCTATACTAACTGTTCTTGTTGGAACAAATATTCTATACCCTTTATCAGTGTATATAAAGTGCGAATCCAGTTAGTTCATTTTCACTGTTGTATGCGAGTATGTCTATTGTAGAATAAAGGATGATGGGAAAAACTGCGTTTGTTTACTTTTTGAAAATACAAAATAATAGATTTGAATGTATGTTTTAACTGAATTTCATTAGAATATAACTTGTTAATGTATAAATAACAAGATGAAAGTAAAAAAAAAAGTGTTATTTAAGCAGCAGAATCCATAATATTGATTACTGAATGCGATTCATTTTAACTATAGATGCGATGAATTATCACTGTAAGTGCAATCATTTCTGATGTGGAATTTTTGGAAGTGCGATGAATTTTCATTGTCGTTTTATATGATTATTCGACATACAACAACTGAAAATAGTTTCTAAATGACTTTGATATTGATGATATTCACAATTTGAAATGGAAGCTAGTCGTAGATGCTTACTTGAATATACAACCACGTTCATATCATGAATTTTCAAATATTGTTGGTGAGTTTGCTATAATTAAGCTTGTCATGGATCCGAAAATTTACTGGAGTAGAACATCCATGAATATAACGTTTTTCTACGACGAACTTTCTCTGAAAAGTTTTATAACTCGCTTAAAAAAGCTTTGAACATTTGTCACGCCGTGTCATACATATTTCTACCGTATTGATAGGCTTTTGTACAACAAACAGTACAAGAATGTACAACGAACGGTACTAAAGAAAGAAAACAAACTACAAAGAGACTGAATCGTACAGTGTCAAAATTCTGAGGTCAGTTTTTCAAGTAAATGTCTTGAAATCAAATTAAAACAATGGATTTCTCATTCGTATTATGTATTTTAACAACAACAAAGCACAAACTACACGGTCGCATTTGGTGAAAGAGCCAACCAACTACAGTGTATGCTCTATATTTGTAGTTTAATCAAATTTGAGTTACACATAGTGTTTGTTTCGCGATGTTTACAAGTAATTCACAGACCTGTCTATTTAAAATAGTCACATGGTGTTCATGTAATATAAATGATATACAATGCTGCCAGGAGCAGCAAACTTTGTTTTCATAAACATTGAATATTTAACTGAACAGTTAATCAATTAGTCTGGTGTAAATATAAGAACGGTATATCTACCAACATTGCTTCGCGATGTAGCGATTAACGTCCGGAATCAACTGTACGGCGGTTATACCCCGTGGTATAGAACCATTTAAACATGTAACAATAAACTGTTTTCAATATTTCTTTGTATTCTCACAATTGCGTATTGGCTTATTTGTAACACCGAATTATAAGAAATTCAAGCATATTTAAGGTGACTCGACTGTTGCTCGAACTTTCTTCACTGTATTAGATTTATACATAATGGCATGATACATATCAATTATCCAGTCATCCAAGCGTCAATTGTTTGTGCAAAATGAAAACGTTTCCACTCATTCAATCGTGAAATGAAGATCGTTTTGTGAATGCTCTTTGTTATCTCAAATGCATCCATTGAGTTATTTTCCTAACGCTTGTAGTTAAAGGTTTGGTTGGCTTGCTTGCTTTGTTTGTATAAACGTTTGCTCAGTCTTAATTACAATGCTGAGGCAACATTTACACAATCAAGGCCAACCACACCTTTAACTACAAGCATTAGAAATTAGCTCTAATGACGTTTAATTTATAAGTATGCGATGTAGATTTAGACCGAAACAGAAACTTTGCTTTTCCGGTGACGTGAATTGGCTTAACTGTCCAAATATATGTATTTAATGATGACGTGTCATAGGAAAGAATAAATTTTATCCTACATCTAAATCAGGACAAATTATTTGAGAAAATAGAATTTACTATATTAGCAATAAATACCATGTTTAATGAATTTATTGATATATTACCTCAGACTTTCACTCACTAAGTATGCATATATAATCAATCCTTCTGACTTCATAAATTTTGTTACTACGTCGGCTGAATTAAGACTTTATAAAATGAAAATTAATTAATTTCCTTCTGTGAAAATGCATCGCATATACAATAGAAATGAATCGCCCTACAGTGAAAATGAAAGTCTAGTATCATTATTCGACAGTAAACATGAATCGCATAACGAAAACAGCATAGTGGAATTTGATTCGATATCAACAAGCTGAATAACAAAATTTGTTTTAAGTTAAACAACATTAATAATTATGTTAAAAGGTACATTAATCTGCAAATGAAACTTAACTGCTACTTTTAAATCTCTTGCACGCTCTGTTCGTGAACTATTCTTAATATTTATCTATTTGTGTATCAATTTTGCACCTAGATGGCTGTAGGCGCGATGAAAACCCGTCCGCATCTCATACCTATATCATGAATTTATAAATACAGTACACATTATATATTATTTCTTATTTTATTCAAAATCTTGAATTTGTCGTCTGTTTATTTATCGTTCTACATCAGAAATTCATCACGGATACAGTAAAATGACATTTTAGGATTCGCACATTACATACACTGTTTATTCCGTTAGGAATAAATACTGTAATATTTAGTTCAGTAGATATAATATTACAGAATACTTCTTCCATTTTGAATTTATATTATGAAGGAACTTCTATTTCATGACGACTTCCATGGTTCAAATTCAAATTGTTTATTTACACTCAGACACAAAATATGTGTTACAAATACAATAAATGACAGAATAGACAGGAAACTAATAACAAAAGTGTACTTTCTAAAGATCATAAAACTTGTAAGATACATGCATCTTACTAAATGAGAGTAGATAGTGTCTTGATAAATATAGCTAAATTATGCAATAACTGACAGTGACACAATTACAGCATCTTTTGCATTTTTAGTACAGATGGGTATGTTGTATAATATTTCGGTATATATTTCTTCGAAGTTCAGTAATAGTAGTATTATTACATACATATAAATAATGATATTCATCAACAATACATTCATTACATAAGGTACATAAACGATCGGTTCTAGCGATGTTGTACCATCTGCCAGTTTCCATAGGAATTTTAAGATTGCATGTTCTAAGTTTTGAAATCCAGATTCTTTTATCCTCTGGACGACGTAGTAAATAATTTTTAAGACCAAACTGAGCTTTAAATAACTTATGATATTCGCCACGAGACGAGTTATCAATATTACTAAACCACTTTTGAAGAAACTGATCTTGAAGAATCTGTTTTATAACAGGTTTAATAGTTAAATAATCGAAGTATTGGTTGAAAAACATATAACCTAATCCTGAGTTGTCAAATATAGATTTCACAAATGACACCCATTTAAATTCACAAATATCATCACTTTGTAATTTAGAAATAAGCTTATACATAGAACTACTAAGTTTGTTTTCATTTTCATGGTGACAAACCTTGTGATTTTTTTATAAAACAGACAAACATGACAAATACGTCTAATTATATATATAAACAACAGCAAAATCTATGAACATGATATGCTTTTTTAAGTATTGCACCCATTATATCTCTGTTCTAAAATGATAAATTCTCTTGAAAAGTTTACACTAGAATACATAAGTTCTTATGAGATCCAATAACATCACAACACATATTAAAGGGATCGATCGATGCATCCACACTGCGTGAAATAATGAAGTCTGGAGCTGGCATGTCAGTAACTGCTAGTAGTCCTTTGTCAATCAAGTTATGTTTATCAATGTCATTTTGCATAGTTTCTTCTGTTACTTATTCTAACATCGAACTCGGACTTCTTTTAAACTGAGTTTACTGTGCGTTTTGCTGTGTGTTTGTTTATTCCATGTTGGCTTTAGGTATAGGGGAGGGTTGAGATCTCACCAAAAAAAAAGCTGTAGTTTTGCGCCTGTCCCATGTCAGGAACCTCCAGGCTTAGTTTGTGTTTTGTGTGTGTGTGTGTTTTTTTTTTTTTTTTTTTATTGCTGTTCATTTGTATGTTTGGAGTTTAGTGTGGCGTCCATTTCGCTGAACTAGTATACATTATTGTTTAGGGGCCAGCTGAAGCCCGCGCCACCGGGATTTTCTCACAGCGTTGAAGACCTATTGACGGCCTTGTGCTATTTTCTGCTCTTTGGTCGGGTTGTTTGTCTCTTTGACACATTCCCCAATCTCCATTCTCTATTCTCTTGATACATTTAGTAGAATAGTTGAATGTTCATCTTGAAAACTTTGGATACATTAAAAGTCATGTAAATTATTGATCGTACCTAATTGAATTTTAAATGTGGATAAAAATATCTAAAGGAAATTAACATTACAAATTTTAAGTCACATGTATGCATCTGTTGAATTTAATGTATGCACAGTTGTTAGACCGTAGCTGGTGCTATTTTTCTTAGTACAGTAGTTTGACAATACCATTGAACGTTTACGATTAAAGATCATCGTACGTTTCATGAAGTTGTATTTTCCGCCACTTTTACCGCCAAATCAAATTGATCGACTTCCTGTTGTTCGTTATTGTATGTATTCTATATAGCAAAACGTTCACGTAGAATACAGTTGAACGAATGGTCCATTTCATATAATCTTCTCTGATGACTCCAAAAACCTTAAATATGAAATGAAAAACCAAAAAAACAAAAACAAAAACAAAAACAAAAACAAAAAAAGTTTGTTCCACAGGCGCTTGGGTATTGATTTTGATATCCTTTTTTACCATTGTTTGCACTGCATATTCAATATTCTATTCTTATTCAACATATATAAAATCCTTTATTATACTATCCATATGGATAGTAAAATAAGGGATTTTATCAGAATGGATAATAAAATCCAAATCATGGGGAGGTCTAAAATGCGGAAGTGCAAAATTGACAGTTTATGTCATTTCGCGGAACTGCCTAAGATAAGTTTTTACTTGAAACGGAGTTTGAAAGCTTATTTAACAGTCTATAATCTGAAATAAAAAAAATGTTGGTTAAGCATGACAGTGTCAATCCGATTATGTCATTTTGAACTAAAATTCACGAAAAGTATATATCCGGTGACGGTCAAAATCTTTAACATAATTTCTGAATACAATTTAAAAACCAATAACAAATAATATGATTTAAATAAAAGTTGCACTACATAAGTAAAAAGGGCAAAATCTTGACCGGAAGCCTCTCTTGTATATATATATATGAAGGAGTCAAAATTTCATTTTTGAATTTGAATTCACGAACAAATATGAAACCCGGTCAAAATCTTTAACGTTATTCGAAAAGACAATTTAACATCAAATAATATGGTATAATATAAATTAGCACTACATTAAGTAAAAGGAACAAAGTCTTGACCGGAAGCCTCTCTTGTATATAAATGAAATTTCAACTTTGAACTTAAAGTCACGAAAAAATATAGAAAAATAATAATGTAATAAAATAATGCCACAAGTTACTAAAAAATCATTACAAGACTAACGTTACTGGACGAGTGCTACTAAATATACCTTATAAAACAGCAAATAATCAACTGTAATTATTTTTTTATTAGGCCTATACATTTATTGTTTTATTAGAATATAAACTTTCTTGTCGCTAAATTTGTCTTCTTGTCGCTAAATTTGTCTTCTTGTCGCTTCTTTCCAAAAATAACAAATTGGAAACCTATTCATTGTTAAGTATTGACAGTAAAGTAATAGAAGAGGGACGAAAGATACCAGAGGGACAGTCAAACTCATAGATCGAAAACAAACTGACAACGCCATTGCCAAAAATAAAAAGACAAACAGACAAATAATAGTACAGATGACAAAACATAGAAAACTAAAGACTAAGCAACATGAACCCCACCAAAAACTGGGGGTGATCTCAGGTGCTCCGGAAGGGTAAGCAGATCCTGCTCCACATGTGGCACCCGTCGTGTTGCTTATGTTATTACAAATCCGGTAAATAGTCTAATTCGGTAGGTCACATTCGTGAAAAGGGAAGGGTATTGTAGTTACGACATAAGGAACATATCCGATATCATCTGTGAAACGGTTATTCCATAACGGTCAACCAACTCGTGATGGCGTCCGTAAAATTTACGAAGGGATGATTTCAACTTCACCATTTGGAACTCTAGGTTTAATAGCTTCCTTGTGAGCAGCAATCCTCTATCAAGGAAATCATGATAGGAAATACAAGCCCGGGAATATCGTATCAATTGGGAGATATATACTCCGTATGCAGGCGCTGTTGGAATGTTGCTACATAGAAATGGAAAGTTCACAATTGGGAAGCTGAAATCATCTCTTTTGTCGTAAAGTTTTGTTTTCAGCCGACCCTCATTGTCAATTTCTAGATGTAAGTCAAGATATGAGGCAGGCTTAACTGTATCTGTAGTATCCTTTATCTCTAGTTCGATGGGATAGATTCGTTCAACATAGTCACCAAATTTTGTATTATTTAGTGAGAGAACATCATCTATATAGCGGAACGTAAAGTTAAAGGATATTGCTAACTTCTTATCTTTCTTCCTAAGAAGTTCCTGTATGAAGTCAGCCTCATAATAATAAAGAAACAAGTCGGCAAGAAGAGGGGCACAATTGGTTCCCATTGGAATTCCCGACAGTCTGTTGAAAAACACGTCCTCCAAACGTTACAAATATGTTGTAAATCAAGAAATCAAGCATCTTGATAATGTCAGTTTCAGAGAATTTTTTGTTTGAATCAGAGTGATTCTTTACAAAGTAGGATTTATCCCTCCCCAAGACAAGATACTTATATCTACGTTCGCCATTCTTTTTAATGAAATAAAGTAATACCAACTCTTTCAATTTGTCTTTTAGTTTGGAATGGGGAATACTTGTGTAAAGTGAAGAAAAGTCAAATGTTTTAATACTATTGCAAGATGAGAGAGTCTTAGATTGTGTACTCTAAAAGATCTTTGGAATTTTTTAGTATCCACATCTGATTCACGCCACCTCTAGAATAGGCAGTTTCACAATAACTTTGGAGCCCGGCTTTGATTGCTGATAAAATAGATGTTAATAATTTAGAAAGAGATTTCGTGGAGCACTTGGAAGACCCAGCAATATACCGTTGTTTGTAAGGACACTTATGTAGTTTAGGTATCCAATACAGTGATGGAAGATCCAGTTCTTCATCTTTGGTTGAAATTCCAAAGTAACATAGAACAGACCTATGATTATCCAGGATTTCCTCTTTGGTAAGTGTCGTGAGGGTATATGTTGAGTTTCCAAGTGAATTGTCAATACCTAATTCATTTATCAAGCAGTTTATGTAATGATATTTACACACAAAAACGATATTGTTTGGGGCTTTATCTGCGGGGACAACAACATATTTGTCATGGAGGTAGAACAAGTGTTTTGCAACATTTGTGTCTTTAAAAATTGACGTAGCGTGGGTATTGATAGACCCGTTTAGTTTCTTAATTCGGATTTGTATCAACGACCTCACAGCCTTAATCCATTCGGAAAGAGTATAATAGAACATTTTGCCAAAATTCGCATAAGTAATAGTGTTCTTTAAAAAATTGAACAAGGTCGACACACTAAAACACCTGTAGAAGAAAGAATTTGTCCCTTGTGTCTTTTAGAAGTAGAAGATGAATTTCATTTCACTATAAAATGTACAAAACTAAATACAATTAGAGAACAATTATTTTCCAAAATTAGTGAACTAGTTCCCTCTTTTTTAAATATGACTAATGAAGCAAGATTTAAATTTTTGTATACGTGTGGTGAGACTGATATAATTAGAATTATTGTAAAATTCATAAGCGACATGCACAATTCTAGAAATGCTTTATTGAGTACTAAATAACTTTGTGGTACCACCTCCTCAGAAGAGATTATATATATTTATTATTGTAACAATATTTTCTTTTAATAATGGAGGGGATATACAAATATATATACAATGTTTATTGTCTTGGTAACAATCCTATGATTTTGGATTTTAAACCAATAAAATATCTTATCTTATCTTATCGTATCTTGTCGCTAATTAATGAGACCGCTTGGTCAAAATTAAACTGGTCCGAGCTGTCTTGGTCCGAGTTGTCCAGATTCCAGAAAAACGTAAACAAACAATAATTGCTCCCTTACTTATATTGTTTCACGGTCGAATGCACTTGGTGGCGCGAAAAGAAAATGGAAGCTCCGTTGAAGCCCGGATTTTGATGACTTCTCAGCAAAAATGGTACTAAATATTATAAAATCGATAATAGATAACTGACATTACGAAAGATATAACCTACCATTACATTTTTTTTTAATTGCAACACACTTACATGGCAGGAATAAACAAATTATGCAATTCGAAGACATTTAAATCAACAGTATTAAAAGGGGGGAATATTATCATTTTGTCAAAGTTATGCTGATATATCCATATAACTAGATGGCAACATAACGAGCATGACACAAAAAGATCTATCATGAGACAAGGATATCAGGACAAATCTAATATTGTTCAAAATGAATTTACAAAACTTTTTACACGGTCGTGTTTACACCACAAAATCTACTAGCGAGTACAGACAAACCGGTGCATTTAGGGTAATTTTAGGGCATGGCTGGAGCTATATATATTACAGATAATATCTGCCAAACTTTGAAGATTTAGGAGTGAACTGCACGATTTTGATCCATTGTTTTGATTGCAGGATCATGATCAATTATTAAAATCGTGGTAATAATTACTTTGCTCTTCATCATCTGTTTATGGGCCCTTTAATTGGATTAAAAATATCATACAAATGTATCTTATCTAACATTATCTTATGATCCTGAAAAAAGCCCAAAAGTACGATTTGGTATAAACCACTTGACAAAGTTGTTGGTTTAGAACTTTTTTAAGGGAGTCAATCATAACCAGCAATTACATGTATTAGCAAATCAAAATCAGTTTCACCACCTGATTAATGGAGGTTTGTTAAAATATAAAAAAAAACCCAAATTTTTAAATTTCATGAGTTTGAAGTTAACATACAAAAAATTGAACTTGTTTTGTAACTTTTGAGTTGTTTTCATCTCTTTGTATGTCGAAATTTTAAGAATTGTGATAACGATTGACAAATTATCATTGCAATAAGGTCCTTCAAATTACAGACTACACCGTGTCACACAGATGATGATTAATTCTAGACGGTCAAGCAAGCATGTGCAGTAGTACAAAAGAAATGTTCATGAGACTTTTTCATTTCTATGAGTTAATCAAATCAAACTTTTGAAATATGAACACAAGTAAATGAAGTGAGCTTACTTTGATATAAAGTAACAATTTGATCTGAGTGCTGCCATAAACATAATAAATGGTAGTTTATCTGGACATGACACTAAGGTAAAAAAAAAAATACAATTCATGGGTTGACTTAACAGCTGGCCCGCCGGCCCATGGCTAGTTAAATGAAGCTTGGGGCTGATTGTTTTGTAAGTATATAGTGGCCCATCAGGCCAGAGAATGTCTTAGGGCCAATTGGACCAGTAGGAAAATATTTTCGGGCCAGAAGGACCCAAGGGTTTTCGTCTACCCAGTAATTGTACTTACTTTTTATTTTAATCAATAATATGCAGATACGAGATACCGAATAAAAATAATGACCTATTAATTTGCTCATTATCTGGCTATAACGCATGTCTGTGATTTTGCGAGATTTCAGTTATCAAAATGGGAGCCCCCATCAGAGTTCACGAAAACCTTTTTTGACCCGACAGTCCTACAAAATCTGTCAATTTTATCTTGAAATAAAATTAATAACATATTTTATCGAAAAATAACTTTATTTTGCAAATTAACAATGAAGGACCAGTTCTGGTCTTCTGATTGTTCTTAAATTCAAAGTCATCTTCACTGTCCATTTCATCATCTGAATCATTTCTCAGTTGTGACAGTAATTGTTGGCTTCATCGGAAGGTTCTACTGCCGATTGTTTGCCAGGCATGGCTTAATGAACAAATTTAAAAGACCACGTGTGGCTCGCCACTTTGATTTGTTTATAATAAAATTCGGAAACCAGTACTGGAAATTAGCTGTGGGTACATCTGATGACTGATGTAATAAACGTACTGGAAATAGTCGCGGGTACAACTTATAACCGATGTAAAAATGTGCTGACATAGGCACTGCAACTGCCGTATTTACATCGGTCATCGGGACCTCCACTAGCCTTCAAAATACTGGTCCGAGCCTCATTTTTGCGGTCAGGACCGACGGTTTTCGCGAACTCTGCCCCATAATATCATATAAAAAACCGAGATGGAGCGTTTCCTACATAATTTTAACCCACAGAAACATCCCGCTGCAGCTCATGGTGAAGGGCTGTTCAATGATAACAAATGCGGAGGCACTTTTAAATCACTATTTAGTGTGGTCTTCAATTTGGTCTGCCTGCATTTTAAATTCATTTCATGTTTTGAATTGCCTCAATGGAAGGTTGGATTATTTCCCCAAGTGCTTTCCCTGGTTACTTATAAATTGTTTTTATTTAACAGCCTAACACCAACAGGACTAAGGGAGCTGTGAAAAGATGAAATATCCACAAAACTGGCAAATGATCCAATGGAAAACTGGAAAAATTGAACTAAACTATATGCCATGTCCAGACATGGTAGACTAACATGGTAGGCCATAAGGGGAAGGGTTTCCCCGCTACATTCTGTATGTGCCTGTCCCTAGTCAGGAGCCTGTAATTCAGTGGTTGTAGTTTGTTGCTGTATATTATATTTGTTTTTTGTTTATTGCTTTGCACTTAAATCAAGCAGTTAGCTTTCTTCCTCATTGTTGAAGGCTGTACAGTGACCTACAGTACGCACAGAGAGTTTGTAATCGCGAACTCTAATCACCGATTTCGGAGTGTAGCGGTGTGACACCACGAATCACGGATTATACTCCCAATTTCCTCCAAAGATTCTCTCCCAACACCGCGTGGCTGTTAATTAGTTTATTGCCCATCGGATGTACTGAAGATTAATGACGCGTGACAACATAATCGGATTAGCCAGATTTATTACCTATGTACATTTAATCGATCTTGATTGCACCTGTGTGCTTTAAAACACGGTATTAAAATGTCCTTTCTGTGACAGATAAAATGTGACATTATCATTCAAAAAGATAATTATTCTTGTATGTTTTGTCCCATGGCATTGTCATTTGAAATAAAACGTACCAACGAATAAAAATACGAATAAAATACTTATTTTGTATTTTTATTGTAGTCCGTCAGGTCATAATTTGTGTTTTTCAACAAAGACGATTTACCACAATTAGTATCTTTTATGACCTACTCAGTGAGCAATATCCGGTTCATTAATTGTTCAATATATAAAAATCAACTGGCTTAAAACAAAATGTTGTTTTAACAGTAATTTGTCCAATCTTAACCCAAGAGTTAATTTATCGGATCAACAAGTGAACTCTGTTACTTTCAATTTATTTTGCAATGTAAAATATTGTTTCACTACCTCCGGTACATTACCGACTTGAATTATTTGAATTCAGAAAAGAAACTGTAAAGTGACAACTCTGTTGAACGAAGGGAAAACGTTTTGTATGCAATGTGCCCTATATTCATAAAAACACAACACTAAGAGACATTCCCCGCCCAGACACAACACAATAATCACAAACTAATTAATTATATGAAGAAGAAAAAATCATGTGTTGTTTATCTCTTTTATGATCTGTTATTGATCCTTTATTA
Organism: Mytilus coruscus; assembly: GCA_017311375.1. Classification (NCBI taxonomy): domain Eukaryota; kingdom Metazoa; phylum Mollusca; class Bivalvia; order Mytilida; family Mytilidae; genus Mytilus; species Mytilus coruscus. Next base: position 19,408,790 of record CM029606.1, on the reverse strand, counting down.
TTTAAAATAAAATTGGATGTTAAAAGTCCTTGTCGAAATAAAAAAAAAGAAGTATTTCAACAATTACTATAGAATATTAAAATGAAACTATATCGTGAAAGAAATACGTGAAAAAAAAATGTGGATCGGATTTTAACGATCTGCACATTTTCACAGAGGATCTCTACCAATGCCCAACAGGAACTGAACGACATGCATCGTGTTTTCATCTACCATTAATGTATATTGTTGACCATAGACGTATAAATAATGTCCAGGTTTACGTTCTGTGCTGACTGAGAAACGTAAAAATAAAAGGCTGGTGTTCGTTTATTCAGAAAAGGATTATATTTTAGATTCCGGTTAATCAGTTGTAAAAGGACCTTCTAGAGCCTCAATCTTAACGCACACAAATGTCAATCATTACAAAGCAAATTTAAACCCTGAATGAATTTTCCCACGGTCATCCAGAAAGGTCACCTGAGTTTACTGTTACGTGATAATATTTCCCGCCAAATAAAAATCTCGTGGACAAAATTGATGTCACTATTTTTAGCATTCAATATTGTGAGCGAAGTCAAGTTCAAAGTTCGACCACGCACTGTTGATCACTGAGATGTGTATCGTCTTCCCACGGCAATTAATTTATTTAAAAATATTTAAAGATCACTGTCCTAAATACAACACAAAGTTTACATTCATTGTGCGTAAATGAATATTATGCAACGACGAGTTGATGCAGCTATAGAAGTATTCCTAATGTAGCCGAAATGTATTATTTATCCTAAAGTAATGCTAACAAATCGTAAAGAGAAAATGCCGTAGACTTATTAAGCATAACGAATGGTGAATAGTATTTTCTTTTTTACTTGCATATACAAGTTTTGAGACACGTAATTTTCTTTAAACTGCTCACATTTTATATTCAGCGTTAGTTTCCGTTTATTTTTACGCAAGTATGTCTCTTTTCGTAAGTAATATAATTTACCGATAAAAAAAAAACGAGGTCAAAATCAAGTATAGTTTTTTGTTAGAAAACTTTAATGCAATTGAAAGAATTAACAAGAACATTTTGCTTTTAAATCTTTTATTTTTTTCAAGCAATTATGTAATCGTAAAATGAAAATGGCGTAGACTTATTAGCATAACGAATAGTGAATAATATTTTCTTTTTTACTTGTATACAAAACTTTGAGACGTGTAATTTTCTTCAAACTGCCCACATTTATTCAGCGTTAGTCTCCGTTTATTTTTACACAATTATATCTCTTTTGTAAATTAAACATTTATTTACTGACAAAAAAACCGAGGTCAAAATCAAATATAGTTGTTTTTAATAAAACTAATTTTAAATGTACAGTGTAATTGAAAGAATTAACAATAACGTTTTGCTTTTTAATCTTTTATTTGTTTCAAGCAATCAGATATATAACCTGATTATCAATAGACAGGAAATACAACTGTTTAATTACATTAGAAATCTCACATACCTTGACTGTCGTGTGCCGGCATAGATCAGAAGGATTAGGGCAATTAATTACCTGGTGTGACACCGCATCACACTGGACTGGGAGAGATGTCGCTAATACAATAAACAAAAGGTAGCGAATTTACGCGGAAGTCGGAGGGAATACTCCCAAATTTCTCCGAGAATTTAGGGAGGGATGTCAGAGTTTCCTGGTGTCACACCAGGAATAATTGCGGTGTATGGAGTTTGGGATTACAAACTCTCTGTGTGTACTGTATAGTTGTTAACTTCTATGTCTGATTCATTTGGTCTCTGGTGGAGAGTTGTCTCATTGGCAATCATACCACATCTGCTTATTTTTACATTAACATACTTTTCAAAATTAAACTCTGTGTGACACGATTTTAACACTGAAAGATATTTGACAACTTAAATATAATGCTAAAAGATTAACTGTTATCTACATGGATTTTCACATCAGAGACTTCCAGAATGCAGGATTTTGCATCTAAAAACAAAAAAAATCTTGAGGGTGCAAATTCACCCAAACCACCCTTTTGGTAGTGGTCCATGATTATACAGTACAACCTGTGACTTCCTCTTAGTAATGTCCACCCTCTTGTATGGTCACCATTGAATGGTGGCCATTTATTGGGGTATTCAATCTTGAAATGTTGGCCATTTATTGGGGTCATAAAACATAGGTTGATGTTTTATCTAATCATGTTACCTGTTGAAATCAATCAGGGTTGAAGTTTTCAGCTTGTATGTTTCATTAAAATTTACCTGTACAGGTACCTCAGGTTTCTTCACAAATTGACATTTCACCTTTTCTTGAAAATGTAGAATAGAATGTTGTTTTAGTCTTTGTTAATTCATATCATTTGTTGATTTTCTGTCTTTAAATTTACATATTTTCCTTTTTTCTAATGTTTTTATATTTTTATGTTATTTTTATTTTTATTTGTTTTTTGCTTTTATTCTTTTAATTTCTTCTAGGAAATAATCTTGAGTAGAAATGACAAAATTCAAAGATGAGTTATTGACTAGCATTTGAAAACAAAACAGAGAATCCTTTAAATAATTATTTTTCAGTAAAAAGTTATTGTACATGATGTACATGGTATTCAATTGTCTGTGTGTATTATTTAATGAATTATTATTAATTATACCTTATAATCATGCAAATGATATGTTTAAAGGAACCATGAAACCAGTGAAATTTTGATGGGGCCAGTTTATCAAAAAAATATTATCTTAAATCTGCCCCTGTACACGTCTGTTAACGGTTACCCGATGGACCCTGTTTTGAGGTGCTGACCCTATGTCATTTTATCCATAAATAAAATCTAAAGTGAAACTAGAAGCCAGAAACACTTTGTTAAAACAAAAAATGAAAGTAGGCCCGTGATCATTGGAGCACTTTAATTTATAAAATCATGTGTGTGATATTGAATTGTTCATACGATCTACATCCAAATGGCAGTCTTCATGGCTCAGCAGGTTGAGGCAGCAAGCGTTGTTGCTTTAAAGTTTAAAAAAAAATGGTTCCAAAGTTTTTGATGACAAGGCTACCGAATAGATTGATTATTGGAACAGATGTTTCTGAGTTGTACCACAAAAACAATCGACCAAATCACACAAAGTTACAGTGACCTGTAAAATTGACATTGCACAATCTGAAGGTTTCCTTGTTGACCATGTTGACAGGAACCTAACAGTTCGAGATGTGGTTAATAAATTTAATGTCAAATGCATTGAATTTATATGTGAACAGTAATGATCAATTTTCCAGACAGTTATTTCTGCATATGCTATACATTTAACCTACATTTGTGTATATTAGACATGTTAGAAAGGGCAATACAGTTTATTTTAAGTTTATAGTAGTAAAAAGTTAGTATAGTCACATATGAGTTTATACAACATGTACAAACAAAGCACAGCTAACATCTTATGGCAGGGTAGGGGCATTAAGTTTTCCCTTGTCCATACTTCCCAAAATTAGTTTCCGTTCTCTAACTTTAGTTTGCCTCAACCAAATGTTATGACACTTAATTCACAATGCTTATTACCACCAGTTTGAATTTTGATGGTGTCACTTTCACCCTTGAGTTATGTCCCTTTATAAATTAAAAAATTGCTAAATTTGCCGATTGCGATCTCTAACATTTGTCTAACTTTAGTTAACCTCAACCAAATTTTATGAAACTTGTACACAATACTTATTACCACCAAACACAAATCAAGTGCAAATTTTGATGTCATCACTTTCGCTGTTTTTGAGTTATGTCCCTTTGTAAATTGTAAAACTCTTGAATTTGCCATATATTTACAAGCTGGGGCATCCATGTTCCATGGACACATTCTTCATTTATTTTGCCTAATTGTAAATAAGGCAAAAATTGTTTCCAGGAGGATTCTAGGTTGAATATTCATTTTCACCTGTTCTAGTGTGGCATATTTTTTTTAGCCTTTCAGCCATACAAAAAAATTAATGTTCACTTTTGTACATATTTATATCCTTCATTTAGTTGTACAGACTACTCATTGTCAAGCAGTAATCTTGCAGACACATGCATGATCACATGTGTATTTACTTTTGTTGACAACCATGTGCTTTTTGTCAGGTAAATACATGTATACATGTAGGAAAACCCCTATTACTGACAACATTGTATCTGGTTATTTACAATAAATAAGTTCATTCTAACAAACACCGGAGATAGGAATATTATAAAAATTTATTTGTCTAATCAAAGAGTAATAACTATCTTGCAAAAGAAGTGACACATGTATAAGGTATTGGATTTTTGTCATTGTTGAAGGCCATACAGTTGCCTATAATTGCTAACATTTACTTCATTTAAACTTTGATGGCTAGTTGTCTCATTGGCAATCATACCACATCTCCTTATTTTTATATAAGAATCATTTTCAATGCCTCTTTCTGGAACAGATAATAAAAAACTCAATAAAAATCTTTGAAAATCCCTTTTTCTGTCCATCATGTCAAGGGTCTATATTAAAAACAATAGAATTTTCCAGTACTTTTCCAAAATATAGTTAATACATGTGTTATACTTTTTATTCAGACAAAAGACCTACATGTTCACATGCTTTGCACATATTCAAAATGTTATGCATATAATTGTAATTCAATTGAATGATAGTTCTAATGTTATATTCTTTTCAGGATATTAGGAATTTCTTTGGAGCTCCAAAGGTAATAAAGCACAGCAAAGAAGTAAAAAAAGATGAAACTTCTTCAAAACTTGTTAAAAATGACAAAGGGAGTGAATCCAAGTCACTTAGCAAGTTAGAAAAACAAGTTTCTAAGGATAGAGAAAAAAAAGTCACACCAAACAAACGGGAAGGCAAGAGTAAGAAAACCCCACAGAAGCCCAAAAATGAAAAAAAAGTTGAATCTAGTAAAAAGACAGTTATTCAGATAGATTCAGATGAAGATGAAAATGGGAATTTTTCAACAAAGACAAAATCGAGAGAGAAACGTCAGTCCACAGATTTGTTTATTGACAGTGATGAAGATAAAACTCCCAAGAAAGCTTCAAAAAGGAAGAAGAAACAAGTAAGTAGAAAAATAAAAGATTTATAATAAAATAAAAAAAGAGCCATGCGAGAAAAAATCAGGAAATATTAGAAACAAACTTGAAAACCAAACCATGACAAAAAAAATAAAAGAAAAAAAACTGAAAAGACCAGAATGATTCTATTCTGCCTATGACTGCTCCTACAAAAATTAATGTCACCTTTGACAGGAAAACATGACAAAATTACCATATCTCCTAATATACTCTTACATGTACATTGTAGATTGGAAAATTAAGTAGTAGATAAAGGAACCACTTTTCTTATTATTCTCAAGGTGGATACCCTAACACAAATACTTTCTCTTTCTGTTTGGCCTTACAAATGATAATTCAAAAATCACAAAATACCAAAGATGCACCTGACTTTGCACATGCTATGAATTACAGTGGTCTTTGACTTATAGAACCTTGTAAAGTACATGTTTACTGCAAATTCAGAAATTATTGTGAACGTGAGATCAATAATTGCGATTTTGGGAAAAGCTGCATACAGATATATGTATCAGATATTAGAATGCAAGTTTTTATTATTGCGGTACTTATCCAGTCGCATTTATGGCATTAATTAAAACCTCACAATAATTTCTGAATTTACGGTAGATATATTTTACAGCAAACATGATTTTAAAATTTGAGTACTTTCATTAGAACAACATTATTTAAATTAGAATACTGAAAAGTGGATCATTTTTACAAAGTTAAAATTATCAAAAAAATCTCTACAAACAATCCCACTTTACAGAATGACTTTCCTTTTATTTATGTTTGTATGATTCATTATAGTTTTTGATGGTAAAAGCTTCTGTTGTCATGTACTTTACTGTAAACTAATTTCAGATAAGCAGTGATGATGAAGAATCGGAAGAAGTTATCAAACCATCAAGCAAAAAGACAAAGTCAAAAAGAAAGTCACACAGGGTCTTAGATTCAGGTGTGTATGAACAGGATAAAAAATTATCATCAATTAACAATAAGAAAAAAAGGCTAAAAAACATGCAGAAAAAGACTTTTCAATGCTGAAATTTTGGTTATCTTTAAACATTTTTAAATAAACAGAAAACAACCAATTCACCATCCAAAATGTTTTAGGCAATTTGTTGTGTTCCAATGTATGAAAATATTGATAACTTGAATGATATTTGATTGTTTGAGACATAGAGCAAAGGATTGACGACTACCTCAAGTGAAGAAACCCAGTTTATAAAGCATTTTAAACACTTTTTTTCACATTTTTTGATATGCAAGGTTAAGCTTATTTTGAGTGTAAAATCACAACAGGAAAACCAAGTTATGATAGATGGGTGTGTCCTTTTAGGCATGTTGCTTAGCTACCCTTCTAGGCATGTTGCAAAATGTTATGCATTTTTTACCACAAAACACAGATCAAGTTTTAAACAATATTTTAACAAATATCATTCAATATACAACAAAGCATATAAAACTTGTAATTTTAGGATTAAACTACATGTATCAAAAAATTAAGTGTCTTTGGGTGTATATAAAATGTCAGAAAAAAAAAATCCTTTTAGAATCAAGGGCAGATAATTATATGGAATTTGAAAGGACAATTTGTGTTTTTTTTTTTTAAATTTTCAAGAAAATAAGGACTGTGACCCCTATAATTATTTGATATTTCTAGATATTTATGAAAAGCAATTTTCTTATTGAATTTTAACCAATTTTGTCGTTCAATGTTTCCACATTAAGGAAAATTAAGTTTCCCTATATAACTCTTATAAAATAACTATGATTTCGTTAATTTCAGTGTATTTTAATGAAAAAACAAGGTCCATTTTGTATATTGAAATTTAAAAGTTTGATGAACCAGAAGTTTAAGAAAATCTATCGTCGAACATATAGACACCCAAGCTACCTTAAGTTATAAATATTTAATGATTGAGAAATTGCATGTACATTATGTACCTGAAAAGTAGAAAAAAAACATTGTTTTCCTTATCTTTGGGAGATATGATGATTTGTTCACCCTCCAAAGGTCATATGAATATGATTTTACCTAGGTCAACAAATCTTCATATCTCCCTAATGCAAGGGAAATACATATAATATTACATGTACCTACATACTTAAAGAACAAACAGTAGAAATAATCCATTACAACAACTGCTGCTTTTGTGTGAAACGTTACCTAGATATATGTCATTTATGAATTAAAAAGTTAACAAAAAATTTACTGGACATCTGTGTTTTAAATATAATTGAATAAATTATTTATTGACAGATGAAGAGGAAGATCCAATTCCTCAATCAGACAAAAAATCTAGAAAGAAAGGAGGAAAAAAGGCTGGTCCTATTTACCTTGATGAATCAGGTTGGTACATTCTGCAAGAATTTTATTGATATACATGTACATGTACTTTGACACATGCACTGATATGAAAACTGGTTTTAGATTGTATATAAGTGTCTGCAAGAAATTTTTTGATATTCATGTACTTTGACACGTGCACTGATATGAAAACTGGTTTTAGATTGTATATAAGTGAATTCTAATTAATTTACAAATGTAACACACTTTTCTTGAAAAAGGAAGGCATGTCATGTCACTCTTTACAAAAGCATTATATATTTTTGCATGTTTTTAACATACATCTTTAAAGTTTTGTCTTCAAACTTTTCTCTTATTGTTCTGTTAACAATCACTCTGTTGGAAGGTTCTAATTATGTTGAATGTCGAGTGGTTCACAATGAAACACTTGGAGATTCACAGTGAAAAAACAAGTTGTTCACAATGAAATAATGTCAGAGCGGTTCATAATGCAATGATAGAATAAGTGGTTAACAGTGAAATATTGAATGTTTTGCAATGAAATATATCGAGTCGTTCACAATGAAATATTGAGTTCCCAATAAAACCATTATTATTATTTTTTACGATATCACTATTGCTCTATTTATAAGAATTCACATGAAAAGCATACAAAAAGATACTTTACTAATTAAATTCAGTGCCCAAAGGCTTTGAGATCATTCTTTTATCTGATTTGAAATTTGAAATTAAAATGTGAAGATAAAAAAATGTATCACACACTCACATGCATGTTATAAGCAAATCTCATTCTTTTCTGGGATAAGCTAAAAAAAAAAAGGATGTGTTCTTATTATGTCTTCATCATGCATGCCGGCCCTTGTTCATGATACTGCTTTGTCAAAACCAGATATACTTTTAAATCTTTCTTATATTTTAACCTTTTTAAGGCCTAAAACTCTTCTTTTTTTTTATAAAAACACATGTAGTGACTTGTAGACTGAAGAATTAAAAACAATTCCTGATATTGTTCTACTTTCATTACATAATTGTAAAAGTATATGCAATGATTCCTTTGTACCATGGGGAAATCCATGTTCAAGTATAGTTATAGTTATAACATAGTTATTTATTTTCCAGATGAAGAAAGAAGAAAGAAGTCTACATTAAATGCCTACTTTAAAACACCTAGTCCACAAAAGTCTAAGCCGAAAGAAGAGGTGAAAAAACAAGACAGTAATGTTAAAAGAACACCTGTCAGTGTTTTGGATTTCTTTGGTGGTGGATCAGTCAAAAGAACAGAAAGACCAACTGTTGTCAGTAAAAGAAAATTGGTATGAACATAACTGTTGGGGTAGAGATGGCATCAAATGCTTCAAAACCCTTATGGTACTGACTTGAGGTTTATCACTACCTTTGACAGTTCAAACAAAATAGTGCAGTGAAGTGGTCATTCTTTTGATCATAGCCAGTCAATCTACCTTTGACAGTTCAAACAAAATAGTGCAGTGAAGTGGTCATTCTTTTGATCATAGCCAGTCAATGTCATGCAATTTATTATTGATATGTAATACTCAAATTTTTTAAGTTACAATAAGATGTGTATTTGAAAACTTGTGAAGAAAACTTTTTTTTATCAAAAATTACATAAGTAACATCTGTTATAAAAATAGGTTCAACTACAAATGTACAATCATGAACAAAGGAAGATAACTCCAATTTATATTTATAATTTGCTTTATAGCTGTTTTAAAATTGCAAAATAAAAGCAATATTTACCCTTCAGTGCTCATAAGCACTCTGATTGTTTAATTTGAATGATATGGGGGATTTCCTATGTTGTTTGCTTTTCATTCAACATTTTATGTCCTAAAAGAACTTGTTTTTTTAGTCTGGATCTTATTTTTGCCAAATTTGCAGCCATGTCCGGTCAGAATGGGGACCTCCGATGCCTCGTGTAAAGAGAGTGCCACGCTAGTTAAAATGCAACAACTCTTTGAGGGTCCGTACTGACCTGTTGCAAGGCTAAATTTCTGTCCCTATCCAATATACCCTCATTTTCCGTGGCAGTCTAAATTTCTCCGACCTCAATCCCAGATGCCTCTATTACAGAACCTACCTATTGTATTTATTGTTAATTTGTTCTTGTCCTGAATCTGCATGAAATATTTGCCACTGGATGTTAAGCAACCAACAATCAATCAATCAATATTTTTGCCAAAGACATCTGGAAATATCACTTAACATAGTTAAAAATATGTGTACTTAACATGCTGAAACATTGTGACTTAGATGGATAGTTGTCTCATTGGCACTCATACCACATATTCTTATGTGTATGAAAGGCTTTTTATGCAGATTTATGATTTAGATAGGTGATTGTGAATCATTTGAACAGATTGCTTGATATCAAACATCAACAGCATAGAATAATGGCTGACAATTTGAATTTATGTACAGGAGGAAGAGGAAAAAGAGAAAGACAAGTTTGATGATATAGAAATGCATGATGATGACGACTTCTTGAAAACTCTAGAAGATTTAGATGAAGCAAGACCACCAAAAAAGGTACATTTTCTGTTTAAAATGATTGATAAACCAGTTGCAATGAAGTTTGTCTGTGTATCCATCTGCCCTGGTCTTTGGATCATGGATTATCAATATTTTGGTTTCAGGACAAAATCTTTAAACATAACAAACATCTTTAACAACTTTGTCTGTATAATGACCCATGAGATGAGGCAGACCTATTTATTTTGGTCAAAGGTCAAGGTCACAACAGCTATTGATAGACTGATATTTATGCAACATCTTGGTTTCCATGGTGTATCTGTTGAACTATATATTCAGGCCACTTTACAACAACTGATAACCGTGAAGTCAAATTTACAAAATCTTCTGTTTCACCTATGTTTATCTTGTGTTTTTGCTTGTTTTTAGCTCACCTGGCCCAAAGGGCCAAGTGAGCTTTTCTCATCACTTGGCGTCCGTCGTCCGTCGTCGTCCATTAGCTTTTACAAAAATCTTCTCCTCTGAAACCACTGGGCCAAATTTAACCAAACTTGGCCACAATCATCATTAGGGTATCTAGTTTAAAAAATGTGTCCGATGATCCCGCCAACCAACCAAGATGGCCGCCATGGCTAAAAATAGAACATAGGGGTAAAATGTAGATTTTGGCTTATATCTCTGAAACCAAAGCATTTAGAGTAAATCTGACATAGGGTAAAATTGATTATCAGGTCAAGATCTATCTGCCCTGAAATTTTCAGACAAATCTAACAACCTGTTGTTGGGTTGCTGCCCCTGAATTGGTAATTTTAAGGAAATTTTGCAGTTTTTGGTTATTATCTTGAATATTATTATAGATAGAGATAAACTGTAAACAGCAATAATGTTCAGCAAAGTAAGATCTACAAATAAGTCGTCATGACCAAAATGGTCAGTCGACCCCTTTAAGAGTTATTGCCCTTAATAGTCAATTTTTATCAATTTTTGATAAATTTTGTAATCTTTACAAAATCTTCTTCTCTGAAACTACTGAGACAAATTTAACCATACTTGGCCATAATCATTATTCGGGTATCTAGTTTAAAAATTTGTCCGATGACCCCTTTCCAACCATCATGGCCGACTTGGTTAAAAATAGACCATAGGGTAAAATGCAGTTTTGGTTTATATCTCTGAAACTAAAGCATTTAGAGCAAATCTGACAGGTGGCAAAATGTTCATCAGATTTAGATTTATCTGCCCTGAAATTTTCAGACCAATCCGACAACCCGTTGTTGGGTTGCTGCCCCTGAGTTAGTAATTTTACAAAATAGAGATTTTGCAGTTTTTGTTATCTTAGATATCATTATAATATCTAATATCTAATACTATTACTTATGATTTTAACCTTATTTTACATGATTTCTAAAGCATCAGTAAATACAGGTGAGCGACACAGGCTCTTGAGAGCCTCTAGTTCTTGTTATTCTAATTTTTGAGAACTATAAAATCTGCTTAATTCTTACAAGCTGAATATTTAAATATTTATCAAAATCATCTCTTTTCTTTAAGATTAGTGCAGGAAAACCTAAAGAAGAAAAAAAAAGACAGATATATATTTATAAAGCATATATACAAGATATATAAATATTAGAAAGAAATTTTAAAAAATATGAAAGGAATTGAAACATATTGTGGAAAATGAGTGTGCTGTTCTATATTTAGGAGAGAGTTTTATTTTTATTTTGATGTTGTTTTTACAGGCAAGAGTTGATTCACCAGAGAAAGAAAAACCAACATCAAAACCAGCAGGTAAGATAAATTAAGTCATTCGTCTTTGTAAATTTATATTTCAGTGTATAATTCAGTAATGTGTCATTGTATATTATATTACAGGATAATCATACAGTAAAAGTCAAGGATGTGTTCATTAACAGGTAAACAACTGGTAACATTGAACTCATGTGAACAAAACATTATATGAAATCATGTGATCAAGTAGGGTAAACATATCAATATCTTATAATGGAGAACTGTAGAAATAAGATGAATGAAAGTAGAAGACAGATAAGGAAGTTAAGGACTTTAATTCCAACAAAACTAGAATAATTTATTCATGAAATTTAGGTTAACTGAATTTAACTGTTATTTTATGATAGCATTTGGTTGACAATTTCACACACATATATATACTATTTCAGGCACATTAGCCAGCAAACTTGCCTCAAAAGCTAAATTACTTGTGGAGGAAACACCAGAGAAATCGAAGTTAAAAGACATATCTGATCCAGAGACAGAAAAGAAGGTTTTATTTTAGTCGAATTATTATCGCTACAAACAGTTAATTTTTCTTTAGACTTCAACATTGTATTATTCAGTACATGTACAAATCAAAATCAAATATGGGACAATACTGCTCAAGAGCCCGTCCTTTCTTCAGACTATAAGTGGATTCAGTAATTTTTCATCTGAAAAGCTTTTCTGGATTTACCTTGATAAGGAAAGCTTGAACCCAAAAATTTTAAAGCCAAGGATGTATAAATACCTAAATACTTATATGAGGAGCTTTATGACCTAAAGTGACCAAAAAAGAATACTCAATTCACCTAATGTCAACTTTCGATCAAGGAGTTGGAATTACTCATTGTGTTATTAGATAAGTTTTGCTGTATAAAATGCAATCAGTGATTGTCAGTGATGCTTGGGCATTGATTTACTTTTAAGTCAGATACTACCTTTTATTGATTATACAATCTGACATTCTATTGTGAAATACCCAAATTACAGAGCAACATTCCATTGTGGGACACCCTAATTCATCAGCAGTTGGTGTGAAAAAATTGCCACCAAGAGTAATGTTTTAACTGAATATCCTTGTGTGTATTTAATGTAAGCAATAAAATCTACACAGAATCTAATCTTTTGTCAATTTTTTTTAATGTTTGATTATAGTTGCCAAAGAAAGAATCTCCTGTAAAACAACAGAGGTTTTCTCCTGCCAAACCAGAGAAAATTTTACCAAAGAAACCATCACCTAGTGCTAGTGAAAAAGCCAGTACACCCAAACCAGATAAAGCAGCATATCCTAAAGTTAGTCCTAATAAAACGGTAAGTTAATGTAAAAGTCACCTCTTTAAGTCTTTAAAGTAGAACTGTTAGTTACTGGTGAATTTCATGGATTGGGTGTAGTTATTACATAGAATTTCATGGATTGGGTGTAGGTATTACATAAAATTTCATGGATTGGGTGTAGGTATTACATAGAATTTCATGGATTGGGTGTAGGTATTACATAGAATTTCATGGATTGGGTGTAGGTATTACATAGAATTTCATGGATTGGGTGTAGGTATTACATAGAATTTCATGGATTGGGTGTAGTTTTTACATAGAATTTCATGGATTGGGTGTAGTTATTACAAAGAATTTCATGGATTGGGTGTAGGTATTACATAGAATTTCATGGATTGGGTGTAGGTATTACATAGAATTTCATGGATTGGGTGTAGTTTTACATAGAATTTCATGGATTGGGTGTAGTTATTACATAGAATTTCATGGATTGGGTGTAGGTATTACATAGAATTTCATGGATTGGGTGTAGGTATTACATAGAATTTCATGGATTGGGTGTAGGTATTACATAGAATTTCATGGATTGGGTGTAGGTATTACATAGAATTTCATGGACTGGGTGTAGTTATTACATAGAATTTCATGGATTGGGTGTAGGTATTACATAGAATTTCATGGATTGGGTGTAGGTATTACATAGAATTTCATGGATTGGGTGTAGTTATTACATAGAATTTCATGGATTGGGTGTAGGTATTACATAGAATTTCATGGATTGGGTGTAGGTATTACATAGAATTTCATGGATTGGGTGTAGTTATTACATAGAATTTCATGGATTGGGTGTAGTTATTACATAGAATTTCAGTTTGCTTATTTGAACCATGGATTGTTTATTAGCTGTTTAAAATCGAGAAACAAAACTACCTAATTTTGTTTTACATGAATACATTTTTTACCTGTTCCATTATTTGTTTAGGTAATAATAATGATGATAATCATAAAATAATTATTTAGACTGAATAAAAACTGTTCTTAGGCCAGCTGGCAACAGAGTCTGTCTACCTTGGCGATTTTATATGTTTTTCTTCAGAAAATAATGAATCAAATGAAAAGTGGTTCTGTATTTTATCAAAAGCATGAGAATTTGATAGTTGGTTAAAATCAAGCTTGTTTAATTTCCACTTTGGAACATGATCATTTTAGAAACCGACAAATTGATGGTAGTCAATTCCATGCATTTATTTCAATCTCTACTGCATGCACTATTGTAATTAAAGTCAAAGAAACTTAAATTGATTAAAGGAGATTTGGGATGTATGTCAAAGAGACCACAAACCAACAACGCAAAAACCAAAAGACATCAGAGGTGAACAAACAGTCTTTAACTAGAGATATTGTAAAGCAAAGAAAAATGAGATGGTCAAAACGAAAGGTGATACAGTATTTTGTTACAGTGCTGAAAACTCCTTTTTTTATAAAATATAATTATCGAAATATTGCATGTTTCAGTCACCAGAAACTCCAGGTACAATGGAAAGAAAAGGATCTATGTACAAATCTTATCTAACCAGGGAAGGACCACAGGCTCTTGGGTCTAAAGAAATACCAGAGGTAACTACTTGTAACCTACCTGTGGAGGACTACAGGCCATTGTATTTAAAGACATTTTAGAGCTATGGTCCATGAAGGTTCTTCAATGTGTTCATAGGGTTTAAAATGTGAGATAACAGTTGGTTAAACCCCAAATTTTAGAGAGGCACTTAAAATAAATAATTGCTATATTTCTTATGAGAAGAAAGATAAATTATACATAAGTTATTCTAAAAAACATGGAATGGAACTTAACAGATATTTGTAATTGGGAAGGGAAAATGAGTCAGATTTGAGTTATCTCCCATTTGCTATAATAATTCAGCTGAAAAATAATTTAGATGTTAGTGTTTCCCTATTACACAAAAGGGCATGGTAACTTAATTGAAAAAGGGCATCTAGAGCTCACCAAAATTAATAAAAGGGCACCTAGAGTGTATGGAAAATTAACAAAGGGCACCTACAGTATGCTGCAGAAAACAAAAAAGTAACAGGTAACCAGTTCAATAATCACTATGTGGAGCATAAGTTGTATTTTAACCTTATTCTAACCTTAATTAGAAATTATTGTACATGTTCTTGATGTTGGTTGGAAGTTATTTAGTCTCATTTAAATTGTTAAAAAATGAGGGTTTTTAAAGTGCACACCAAAGTGCTCCTACATAAGGAGTTTTAAAAATATAACAGGTGGATCAGGAGATGATATATTGATGCAATAATACATTGTTTACATTGCAGAAGGTATCAACTGTTACTTTTAGCTCACCTGGCCCAAAGGGCCAAGTGAGCTTTCTCATCACTTGGCGTCCGTCGTCCGTCATCGTTAACTTTACAAAAATCTTCTCCTCTGAAACTACTGGGCCAAATTTAACCAAACTTGGCCACAATCATCATTAGGGTATCTAGTTTAAAATTGTGTCCGGTGACCTGCCAAACCAACCAAGATGGCCGCCATGGCTAAAAATAGAACATAGGGTAAAATGTATATTTTGGCTTATAACTCTGAAACCAAAGCATTTAGAGCAAATCTAACATAGGGTGAAATTGTTGATCAAGTCAAGATCTATCTGCCCTGAAATTTTCAGATGAATCGGACAATGGGTTGTTGGGTTGCTGCCCTGAATTAGTAAATTTAAGGATTTTATCTGTTTTCGGTTATTATCTTGAATATTATTATAGATAGAGATAAACTGTAAACAGCAATAATGTTCAGCAAAGTAAGATCTACAAATAAGTCAACATGATCAAAATGGTCAGTTGACCTGACCCTTAAGGAGTTATTGCCCTTTAAAGTAATTTTTACCAATTTTTGTAAATTTTGTAATCTTTACAAAATCTTCTCCTCTGAAACTACTGGACCAAATTCAACCAAACTTAGCCACAATCATTATTAGGGTTTTAGTTTAAAAAATATATGCGGTGACCCAGCCAACCAACCAAGATGGCTGCCATGGATAAAAATAGAACCTAGGGTAAAATGTAGATTTTGGCTTGTAACTCTGAAACCAAAGCATTTAAAGCAAATCTTACAGGGATTAACTTGTTTATCAAGTAAATATCTATCTGCCCTCAAATTTTCAGATGAATTGGACAACTGGTTGTTGGGTTGCTGCCCTGAATTGGTAATTTTTGGAAAATGACGCTATCAGCGGCATGTTTCGATACCATTGACCAGAACTTACGGAAGTCGATTATATTTCTCCGCCTTCTGCACTCGGTTTCATATTTCATATTTTACATACAAACTGGAATCTGCTTGTATAACGCTACACTCGAACAAAGTGTTGTAGACGGACAGGACCAGTTTACATACTTTATTTTATTTACCAAAAAATATCTTGACCTGTCCATTTGTTTTGTTATTAAATGGTATTTGGAGCTATCCCTTTGTTATATTTTTCATATTTATTCGAGCTTTCACTTTTATGCACATGTCTTACAATCGTAAACAATCGGTATGTATAAATAGATCCGTTTTGTTATGGTGTGACTTTTTACACTCCAATGATCAGCAATCGCTGTACAAAATAGTTCTCCTAAATAATGTCAGCCTTTCATGCCATTTCAACTTTACAATCATTAAAAAAAGAAATAATCTGAATCATTTTGATATCCATTGGATGGATACTGGTCTTTATCCAGATTTACGAAGATTTTAATAATCGGAAATTAGTAATACGGTTGTACCCACGCGGTGCGTATGAATCTTTGTTTACAAAGTTACAGCAGCAGAGTCTGTAACTGTATCATTATTAATTAACTACACTGTTATTGTACTTAATTATATGAAAACTGCCTATGCAATATAAGGTGTCAACTCGGCCAATATAGATTTTTTCTGTATTGGCGAGTTCTGATCCGATTGGAACGTCTCTAGTTTTTAGATCGTAAGTCACGATAAACTCAACTGCAAGTAAACATTTGTTTGTAAGACAGTTTTTATTTACTCACCATAAACAAGCTGAAATGTTCAGTATGGCATATATTTTAGGCTAAAGACGGTCCCATTCATTTAAAAAGCAATTTGAAAGCAGACGATGGAATTATTTCAGGTTTGGGGAACTAGTAAATTATCACAAAGTTCATTTCTTGGCAACCTCATTATTTCACGATGTCGATGGTACAAATTGATTTTTACTGTTTACTTTCGCTTCTCATGTTTTGTAAACGGTCTTTTATTTTAAGCCCAAACCAGGCATATGCATTCTATAATTGTGCAAATCTTAGTTCTTTGGTCATTTGGCTTATGGATAGTTGTATCAATTTCAACTCTTACATTATTTTTTAAAACAATATTTGCATTACACATGCAATGGCAGTACCTTTCAATTACTATTTATGTGTTGTGTCTAGATTTAAGTTGTAATACTTTATAGTGACTGGAAAGGGTAGAAAATTCATCTGATGAGAAAAGGCTGAAGATACATGGAAACGGCACCCGATCATTAGATATTGCATCTTATAAAAGATACTGAGATTTGGATAGTTCCACTTCAAGGTAAAATGTTTATCTCTTGTGAAATTAAATAAAAAAATATTGTAACACTGTAGTTAATTAATAAAGATACTATTATGTGTATTTCTGTATTGGCCTTGTTATTGGTCTGCGGCCAGCTGTATTGGCATTCGGCCGCCTCGGGCCAATACACCAAGCCTCGGACCAATAACAAGGCCAATACAGAAATACTTACGTAATAATATTATAGAATGACAGTATGGTTCAATAGCGGAATCAGCCCTCAACTACTTTTTACATAAATATTAACTTCTGGCTTCAACGCCTTGTTCGTCTTGTCTGGAGATCTTCTTGTAGTTCCAGTTTGGTAAGCATTTTGAGCGTATCCGTCAGTCCTCTCTTGACTTGTAATCTCTGGTGATACATTTTGCCGCTTGACGTATCCTTTCAAGCTTGTTTATTTTTGTTACTGTGTAGGGGTCCCATACTATGGCTCCATATTAAATTATAAGATCCAATCCTGAAGGTCTACATGCGTATATCATTGTTCTAATCTGACACAAATTTCAATAACTGGAATGCTACCCAAGTTGAATATATGGTGACCCACGAGAACAGCATTATCACTATTGAAATTGTGTTTAATACCATGATGGTTCAATGTCATTAACTTAAATGGAGACAGATATGGTTAAAGAATGAATATCAATTACATGGGTCAACATGGTCAAGGGCAGAGTTGTTATAAAATAACAATATGGCAGAGAAGTGGTTTCAAGTTTCATATAAGTGACCTGACTGACATGAAATAAAAATCAAAGGAGTATCCCTATTTGTCTAATCTTGAAGGTGAAATAAAACTAGTAAAACAATATTATACTATTGTCTAAATCTACAGAAATATAATTTGCTTCAAGTAACAGAAATAACTAGGTCACTAGTAACTTATTTAATGAGTATGTGGGTACAAGAGCTTGCTTACGAGAGGCTCTTCATAATCATTTGGTTTGAAAAGGATACTAGTAGTCTGTATTCTTGATTTAGAAAAATGTAATTGCAAGAAAAATCACATTACTTAGAATACTTCAGATCATTCAGGTAGTCTTTATTTATATGTACAAAAGAACAGCCAGTAGTCATTGGATATTGTAGATCGTTCAAATAGTCTTGACCTATTTATTAGTACACAAGAACAGCCAGTAGTCATTGGATATTGTAGATCATTCCGGGAGTCTTGACCTATTTGTTTATTCAAAAAAAAACAACCAATAGTCATTGAATACTGTAGATCATTCAGGTAGTCTTGACCTATTCATTTGTACTAAAAAACAGCCAGTTGTCATCTTCACTTCACACACACACATATACGAATATCAATTATATGCTTACGAGACATGTTGCAATGTTAGAATAATTACGATATGTGAAAATCAAGACTTGCATAAAAATATCACAATATTAGAGACAGTGGCGTCATTTTTCCTCAGAGCTTTCAGCTCTTTGATTAAGGAAATTTTGCCGTTTTTGTTATTATCTTGAAAATTATTACAGATAGAGATAAACTGTAAACAGCAATAATGTTCAGCAAAGTAAGATCTTCAAATAAGTCAACATGATCAAAATGGTCAGTTGACCCCTTAAGGAGTTATTGCCCTTTAAAGTAATTTTTACCAATTTTTGTAAATTTTGTAATCTTTTACAAAATCTTCTCTGAAACTACTGGACCAAATTCAACCAAACTTAGCCACAATCATTATTAGGGTATTTAGTTTAAAAATATGTGCGGTGACCCAGCCAACCAACCAAGATGGCTGCCATGGCTAAAAATAGAACATAGGGTAAAATGTAGATTTTGGCTTGTAACTCTGAAACCAAAGCATTTAAAGCAAATCTTACAGGGATTAACTTGTTTATCAAGTAAATATCTATCTGCCCTCAAATTTTCAGATGAATTGGACAACTGGTTGTTGGGTTGCTGTCCCTGAATTGGTAATTTTAAGGAAATTTTGCCGTTTTGGTTATTATCTTGAAAATTATTACAGATAGAGATAAACTGTAAACAGCAATAATGTTCAGCAAAGTAAGATCTTCAAATAAGTCAACGTGATCAAAATGGTCAGTTGACCCCTTAAGGAGTTATTGCCCTTTAAAGTAATTTTTACCAATTTTTGTAAATTTTGTAATCTTTACAAAATCTTCTCCTCTGAAACTACTGGACCAAATTCAACCAAACTTAGCCACACTCATTATTAGGGTATTTAGTTTAAAAATGTGTGCGGTGACCCAGCCAACCAACCAAGATGGCTGCCATGGCTAAAAATAGAACATAGGGGTAAAATGTAGATTTTGGCTTGTAACTCTGAAACCAAAGCATTTAAAGCAAATCTTACAGGGATTAACTTGTTTATCAAGTAAATATCTATCTGCCCTCAAATTTTCAGATGAATTGGACAATTGGTTGTTGGGTTGCTGCCCCTGAATTGGTAATTTTTAAGGAAATTTTGCCGTTTTTGGTTATTATCTTGAAAATTATTACAGATAGAGATAAACTGTAAACAGCAATAATGTTCAGCAAAGTAAGATCTTCAAATAAGTCAACATGATCAAAATGGTCAGTTGACCCCTTAAGGAGTTATTGCCCTTTAAAGTAATTTTTTACCAATTTTTTGTAAATTTTTGTAATCTTTTACAAAAATCTTCTCCTCTGAAACTACTGGACCAAATTCAACCAAACTTAGCCACAATCATTATTAGGGTATTTAGTTTAAAAAATATGTGCGGTGACCCAGCCAACCAACCAAGATGGCTGCCATGGCTAAAAATAGAACATAGGGGTAAAATGTAGATTTTGGCTTGTAACTCTGAAACCAAAGCATTTAAAGCAAATCTTACAGGGATTAACTTGTTTATCAAGTAAATATCTATCTGCCCTCAAATTTTCAGATGAATTGGACAACTGGTTGTTGGGTTGCTGCCCCTGAATTGGTAATTTTTAAGGAAATTTTGCCGTTTTTGGTTATTATCTTGAAAATTATTACAGATAGAGATAAACTGTAAACAGCAAAGTAAAATCTTCAAATAAGTCAACATGACCAAAATGGTCAGTTGACCTCTTCAGGAGTTATTGCCCTTTATAGTCAATTTTAACAATTTTCATTAATTTGGTAAATTTTGGTAAGTTTTACAAAATGTTTTCCTTTTGTAATCTTCTTTTCTGAAACTGCAGTAGAAAATCAATAAAGAAAACAATCTACTAATGAACTGGCAATAAAAATAATTGATAATTCTATAACATGCGCAACAACAAAACTTCACAACAAACTTTCTCATCACTTAGCATTTTCGTTAGATAAATTTTACAAAAATTCTCCCTGAAACTACTGTCAAATTAAACCAAACTTGGTTTAAATCACCACTAGGATATCCAGGGACCACTGTGTATGATGACCCTGCCTGCCAACATGGCACACATGGCTGAAATAAAACATAGGTTTCAAACGCACTTTTAGTCTTATATCTCTGAAACTAAACGACAGTACAACAGTTGCATTTATCATGCATCAATTGTAAATAAAAATATCAGGTGAGCGACACAGGGTCCTTGGAGCCTCTAGTTTACTTTATCTTTGTTAAAAATAAAAGCATTTGCTAAGTGCTCCCGAGAGTGCTCCTATATATTAAGGAGGATTACAAATACAAGAAGTAAAACAGGAAGTGCATGGTGCAATCTTATTTATGTTCAAATACAATTTCTTTTAATTTCATACTCAGGGTTATGAAACAAAACATTTTTACCAATTTAGTCAAAACTGTATGCCTATAAAATTGTTTCACAATTGATTTTAATTTTATAACTTATGCCTACTTAAATAAAGTTTTCAGGTGTACATGCTGGACATAAACAAATGGATAACATGTGAACATTTTCATTCTGTATTAAATATCTAGTATTTGTTTAATTGTCTTTAATCCCTTAATTAGCAGTAAACAATCATTAACAGAGGTGATAAAACTGCCAAAGGCAAGGTATTTAACTTTATCCCTTTGTCAGTTAATTAGAGTGTTACACAATCAGGTAACAATTTTACCGGAAAGGCAAAAGGCATGAAATTTTATTTTGAAAAGGCTTCTATTTAGGGCATTCTAGGATAATGGCGTCATCCAAAGAAGTGAAAAAGGGCATTGCGTCATATAAAAATGGCATGGCTTCTATCCATGCTAAACATGCTTGGGGAAACACTAGATGTAAAACTGTTCCAGAGCCCAATGCAAATGTATTCTACATATGTCTGATAAGCCAGATACTTCTGTTACAACTAAAAAATAACTCTTATATAAAAAAAGTTCCATAGCACAATACAAATGCATTTTACATATTTTGGGTTCATTTATTCGTGTAGGTAATTTTCATGGATGATTGATTTCTTAAGTTCAAAAAATGCTGCACACCATCCTATAGAAAATTTGTACTTTGTTAAACCTTTAAAATTAGTTGTGCGCCTGTGAATAATAATGAATCAACAAAATGTCTGCTAAGTTTGACATTTTTATAAAGTATGATATGAGTTGCATCAGATAGAAATCGACCTTATGCAAAAGAATATCAAAACATCTGTTTACTTATTTCGGGTTGAAAAAAATCTCTGTGTAATGTCTGTAACTGATTGAAAATTAACGTGATATAAGAACCCTACAAAACAGACCAACATTCATCTTTTATTTTGTATTTGAATGTACCAAAATAAATCTAAATTTATCAATGTACATGTGTACATGCATTTGCATAAGGTCGATTTCTATCCTACGCATCTCATATCTCAGTATGCCTCTAATAGACTTATATGAGATAAAACAAGTATTTAGCATACCACATAGCAAAAAGTTTTTTATATTCTAAGTCAAACAAATAGATTTATTCTCTTGATTTTACATGGATATTTCAGGGTGGAGAAAACTGTCTGGAAGGGTTGACGTTTGTGATCACAGGAATTTTAGAGTCCATGGAGCGTGACGATGCTAAACATCTAGTCGAGAAATATGGTGGTAAAGTGACAACCTCTGTCAGTAAGAAAACTTCTTATATGGTTGTTGGCAGAGATGCAGGAGAAAGTAAACTGGCAAAAGTAATTATATGTGTACCATGTAGTATCTCAGTTACAGAAAATAATTAATCTTTTATCTGACCTGCTATAAAACCATATCTTTTAACCTTTGTATGACTAGGTTATTCCTAAATTTACAATCTGTTCAAAGGGAGATAACCTTAGTTAGATTTGATAAATTAGATGTTTTTGTATCACAATTTTTGTTGATGAAAATTCTTTCTCTCCTTCTCTACCCCTCTATCTCTCACATGTAATCGTTCTTATGTTATGTTGTATTTACTAATTGGTGTTACTTTCATGTTTGTAATCATTCTCTCACATGTAATCATTCTTACGTTATTTACTAATTGGTGTTACTTTCATGTTTGTAATCATTTAATTGACTCTTAATTGGTTAAATGAAAAACATTGTATTATAATGGTATAAGGATCACACCGTTCGACCCTCAACAATGAGCAAAACCCATACTGCATTTGAAAGCTTTAAAGGCCCCGAAGTGACAAATGTAAAACAATTCAAATAAGAAAATAACAGCCAGATTATTGTACAAAACAAAAAACAAATATGACAACCACTGAATTTACAGGCTCCTGACTTGGGACAGGCACATACAGAATGTGGTGAGATTAAACATATTTTCAGGCACCCAACCCTCCCTTAAATGGTAATATATGGTATACAGCTATTTACCTATGCTCACTTCATATCTTCTTTTATTGTTGTCTCCCGTACAACGAAATACTGGGCGTCCATCCTTCTGTCTGGTCTTGTTAGCTCTCTCATATGTACAATTCTTGCCAGATTTTTATGAAACTTATATCATAGGTTCATATTAGCAATGTCTTGAACGAGTTCGAAAATTAGTGCCGATCAATTATTTTTTATGCCCCCGCCGTAGTGGAGGGGCATAAAAATAATTGAAATTTATGAAACTTAAACACAATACTTATTACCACAAAACACAGATCAAGTTTGAATTTTGGTGGCGTCACTGTTACTGTTCTAGAGTTATGCCTTTTACAAAAGGAAAAATTGCTGAATTTTTCGTTTCTGTTCTCTAACTTAAGTTTGCCTCAACCAAATGTTATCAAACTTATACACAATACATATTACCACAAAACTCAGATCAAGTACAAATTTGGGTAGCGTCACTTTTACCGTTCTTCAGTTATGTCCCTTTATAACTTTATATGATATGCAAGCGGGGGCATCATATGTGCCCCATGGACACATTCCCCATTTATTAAAAGAGTTATGCCCCTTTGAAACATTAATTATATGGAAAATTGCATTGTTAGTGCTCTTATTTGTACAATTCTTGCCAGATTTTTATGAAACATATATCAGGTTGATATTAGCAATGTCTTGGAAGAGTTCGAAAATCAGTGCAGATCAATTATTTTTAAGAGTTATGCCCCTTGGAAACATTAATAATTTGGAAAATTGCATCGTTAGCTCTCTCATGTGTACAATTCTTGCCAGATTTTTATGAAACTTTTATCATAGGTTTATATCAGCAATGTCTTTAATGAGTTCAAAAATCAATGCCGATCAATTAATTTTAAAAGAGTTCTGCTCCTTGGAAACATTAATTATATGGAAAATTGCATTGTTAGCACTCTCATGTGTACAATTCTTGCCAGAATTTTATGAAACTTATATCATAGGTTTACATCAGCAATGTCTATGAGTGCCAATCATTTTTTTAAAAAGAGTTATACCCCTTTGAAACATTGATTATATGGAAAATTGCATTGTAAGGACTCTCGCATGTACAAGTTCTGCCAGATTATTATCAAATTCATATCATAGGTATATAACAGCAAAGTCTTAGACAATTTCAAAAATAAGTGCTGACCAATTATTTTTAAAAGAGTTATGCCCCTTGGAAATAT
Source organism: Mytilus coruscus (assembly GCA_017311375.1). NCBI lineage: Eukaryota > Metazoa > Mollusca > Bivalvia > Mytilida > Mytilidae > Mytilus > Mytilus coruscus. Next base: position 19,384,351 of record CM029606.1, on the reverse strand, counting down.
TAAATTTATCAGAAATTGCTCTCAAGTCTTTAACTCTCTAGTAAGATAATTTTAAAAAGTTATAAATTAGTTATTGTCCATGGACAGAAAAGATAGAATATGTGCAACATAGGGGACATTGGAAGTCTGTTCTTTTATTTAGTTTGAAACAGTTTTTAAAAATGCTGCTACTAAATAAAAGGAATTTAAACTTGTTTTATTTTATATATTGATATTTTATAGGCCAGAAGTTGTGGAACTAAACAGATAGACGAAGATGGCCTTTTAGATCTGATTAGAACAAGACCTGGTAAGAAATCAAAGTATGAACTCCAGGCAGAGGAATCATTTAAAAAGGTCAGTGAAATTGGTTGTTTGATTTGCTTTTCTTATTTGCAATTATGATATATAATATAATTATATATATTGTAAATATGAAAATGAAAACATATCTTGATGAGCCGAAGGAAGGCTAATGCCATCTGCCTCCATAGACTTTGGATTTCTAAATCAATTTATTTTGAGGTATATATTTTTTTTGTTGAATGATAGACTAAGGGGTACAGCTTACTTTTTATTAAAAGATAACATTTTTGTTTCCTTATTTATAACAAAGTTTATTCTAGAAAGTAACATTTTTGTTTCCTTATTTTTAAGGGAGCTACCATTTGATTTTTATGGGGGGGCTAGGATGAAATTTGAAAAAAAAAGGCAGGACAGGAATTTTGAGTAAAAAAAAAGGCAGGATGAGCAACTGTGCTAAAAAAAAAGGCAGGATGACAATTTATGTAAAAAAAGTCAGGATAAACGAATAAAAAAAAAAGGCAGGACGGAATAGAGGGAAAAATAAAAAGGCAGGACAGAGATTACAACTAAAAAAAAATGCAGGACAAAATATTTCATCCTAGCCCCCCCCCATAAAAATCAAATGGTAGCTCCCTAACAAAGTTCATTCTAGACTAATTGGCATCATGTATTTTATTTATTACAGGAACAAGCAGAAAGCCTGAAGAAAAAGGATAGTATTAACATTAAAACCTCAGAACATTTATCTAAATTTGAACGGACACCTTCACCGAAAAAACAGACAAGCATTAAAATGGAAAGTAAAAGTGAAAGTACAATGGCTGTTTCTCAAAGTGAAAGTACATTGACTGTTGCTAAAAGTGAAAGTAAAGTTAAAGGAAGTGACAAATCAGAAGAGTCATTATTATGGGTAGACAAATATAAACCATCAGCAATGAAACATATTATTGGACAAACAGGAGACAAAAGTAATGCTAAGAAATTGTTGAATTGGTTGAGTAACTGGCATAAAAATCGAGCAGCTGGTGTGAAACCTTCAGGTAATTGGTTATTACACTATATAAACTGGATTTATTGATTTTTTTATTGACCCTTTTCAGTGATCTGGAAAGATTTTTATCTATGGGCCCAGGGCCCCGAAAAATAAAATCAATGGGTCATTTTAGAATTAATGGGCCATGTTGTCAAATGAGTGGGCCATTCAATTATAACAAAAATAAAAAGTGTATGTTTTAGCAAAGAGGTACTAACCAGTATGATTTTAATTGATATTATGGATATATTGTTCCTGTGCTTTTGTAGTTTCATTGAATAAAAGTTAAGTTCATGGAGATTTATGTGACTAAAGATATACAAAAGAATATATGTCTCTGATGTGACTAGAAATGACATCTGTGAGTTCATGAAGTGTAACAGCACTCAGATATTAAACTTTTATGACTTATAATAAAAACTACAAAACTGAGCAACATATATATGACTAGACCAACACCACTTCAATGAACAGAACCATTAATAAGGAAATGCTGAGATCAAGAATAGACATCTGATCTGGACTGGTTTTAAAATCTGTACTAGTAATTATTGAAAAATCTATGATATTTGATTAAATTTCATTCTTTTGAGAAAACATGAAACTTGAACATACATGTATATTTATTATTAAACCATACAGTATAATCATAGTAACATAGTAATATATAAAAATAATAATTGTTACTCAGTATTAATATTGGGCAAAAACAATAAACTGAGTTACTAGAACTATGATAATGGCAGACTAAAAGTAGCTGATCTAGATTTTTGTGGCACAAAAATTGAAGAAAGAAGAAACAGATCACCATAAGAAAACCAGACCAATTAAATTCCAAGTTAGTTGAAATGATTTTTGGCAAGATTTGCAGTACATTTTGATGTCGTCATACAGTAACCAGGGCCATAACTTCTCCCAAACCGGGCTATATTTACGAGAACCTTTATTTGCAATGTTAATACTGGTACCATCGCCTTGTTCGTGTTCATGTTCCTTTGACATTAAATTTGGGTCTTAAATCGACTGCCATACTTTATTCTCGATGTTCCGTATTAGAGAACGTTTAAGGCATTACCTCGGCATTTCTTGTATTATTATTATTTTATCAAGAACAACAAAAGAGAGTAACGTTTTTGATAAGACACAATAACAATTCGCTGTAGGCAGGTTTACAAAATGTACAAACGAACCAAAGACCAAAAATTGACAAGGACAATTAAGCGCCTTTTATGGAGACAAATACTATACAAAAAGGCCTTTGGGTTTTAAATCGAAGTTTTAGCAAGTTTACTTTGAAGATTATAATTTGAGAAAATATTGTCTGTACTAGCTAACTTTCACAGAATTAAAGTTGTTTACGTTGAAAATTTAGATCACGGATGATGGTTTATTACTTTTTTCGGTAATCAGATATACCACACGTTCCTATCCTTAACATGAATGAAAACGCCGAGAATTCCCCAAAAATATAGTGGTGGTGCTCCTGTCATTGGAGGGAACAAAACAGGCAGTTTTGTACTAAAATATGGCGATCTGAAACACCATCGAAATCCATTTTACGATATCTAAACGTTTAGATAGGAAGCGAAAATATCGTGCGCCACACTGGCGCTTACATTTGCCACTCTATGCGCCATTTCTGGTCCAAATGCGCAATTGGCGCATGGCGCACGACCTTCCGATCACTGCCCTTTTTAGTTCTTTGAATTTCAAATTTCAAGTTTGAGAAAAGAGTAAATTCCCCTAATACCTAAGGACAGTCCAGATATAAAAAAAAACAAAACAAAATACAAAATTTTCTAAATCCTCACATCATGCACATGTGCGCTACTTTTGAAAATTGAAATGAAATATTCATCACATTAACTTGTTTGGAAATTTACACCAATTTATATGGAAGTGTTCCTGAATAGGAAGGAGTATTATGCAAAGACAGACAGTTGAATGGAAAAACAAACATAAAAAAACTTTTTTTGGGTAGCATGTTTAGACTATTGTTCCTTTTCAGTGGAACTCATATCAAAACTATTGTAAGGTATAATCAATATCAAAGTTGTAGAGTACTGAAAACCAAACGTTCTAAAAAGTTCAAGCCATTTATGCCTCGAGGTAGAACAAATTTTTGAATGAAAACAGTTTGCTGAGCAAGAAACAAAATAATATTGAAACTTTTAACCAGCACATACTAGAAGTAGTCAAAAGTTGACAAAAAATGTGTCATGTCAGTGAAGTTTTATTTACTTTGATGACAAAATATGACTTTATCATGATAATGATCATATATTTTAGGTAAATTCTTTGGTAAAGATGAGACAGGAGCTGGATTGAGGGCAGCACTGTTGTCAGGACCTCCTGGTATTGGTAAAACTACAACAGCCACGTTAGTTTGTAAGGTAAGCTTACATTACTGTACTTGTTAAATGGGTATAACTGAAAAAATGTTCACAAATTAAAAAAAGGGATCAAAGGAAATAATCTCTAATCTGATTTATACTTGACAAGGGATGTTCTGTTTGTATTTTATGTAGGCCAGGCAATAGTTGCAAATGAGAATTTTTCTTACATGATTCTTGAATAAGAGAAATATATTAGGACCAACAGGGAAATTTGAAAAGTCATGTTACCTTCATATGTTCTTTATGATTATGTTAATGGAATATTCCATAACATTTTGTTTTTGCATAAACTTTCTAATTTTTGTCGAGCCTGCGACTTTTGTCGCAGAAAGCTTGACATGGGGATTGTGATCCGTCGGCGTTAACTAACTTCTTAAAAGCTTGATATTTCAGAAGGTAGAAGACCTGGATGCTTCATACTTTGTATATAGATGCCTTATGATATTATGAAGTTTCCGTCTGTCATATGTCCATTGTCCTTGACCTCATTTTCATGGTTCAGTGACTACTTGAAAAAAAAGTAAACATTTTTTTGTAATGTTTATTTCTCTCTTATTATGAGTAATAGGATAACTATTTTTGGTATGTGCGTACCTTGCAAGGTCCTCATGCTTGTCCGACAGTTTTCACTTGACCTCAACCTCATTTCATGAATCAGTGAACAAGGTTAAGTTTTCATGGTCAAGTCCATATCTCAGATACTATAAGCAATAGGTCTACTATATTTAGTGTATGTTATGATTGTAAGGTGTACATGTCCAACTGGCAGGTGTCATGTGACCTGGACCTCATTTTCATGGTTCAGTGGTAATAGTTATGTTGTTGTGTTTTGATCTGTTTTTCTAATACTGTATGCAATAGGTCAACTTTATTTGGTGTATGCAAATATTTTACGATGTACATGTCAGTCTGGCAGGTTTTTTTACCTTGACCTTATTTTCACGGTTCATTGCTCAATGTTAAGTTTTTGTGATTTGGCTTGTTTTTCTAATACTGTATGCAGTAGGGAAACTTTGTTTGGTATATGGAAATATTTTACAATGTACATGTCAGTCTGGCAAGTTTTATTTGACCTTGACCTCATTTTCATGATTCATTGCTCAATGTTAAGTTTTTGTGTTTTGGTCTGTTTTTCTAATACTGTATGCAGTAGGTCAGCTTTATTTGGTGTATGCAAATATTTTACGATATACATGTCAGTCTGGCATGTTTTATTTGACCTTGACCTCATTTTCACAGTTCATTGCTCAATGTTAAGTTTTTGTGGTTTGGTCTGTTTTTCTAATACTCTCTGCAAAAGGTCAACTATATTTGGTGTATGGAAATATTTTACGATGTATACATGTCAGTCAGGCAGGTTTTATATGACCTTGACCTCATTTTTATGGTTCTCAGCTCAATGTTAAGTTTTTGTGTTTTGGTCTGCTTTTCTTAAACTTTAAGCAATATGTCAAATGTATTTGGTGTATGGAATGATTGTAAGGTGTATATGTCTGTCTGGCAGGTATCATCTGACCTTCACCTCATTTTCATGGTTTATTGGTCAATGTTCAGTTTTCCTTGTTAACTTTGTTTCTTAGATATTATAAGCAATAGGTCAACTATATTTGATGCATGGAATAATTTTAAGGTGTACATGTCTGTCTGGCAGGGTTCATCTGACCTTGACTTCATTTTCATGGTTCATTGGTCAATATAGAATTTCCATGGTTTGGTCTGTTTCTTTTATACTATAAGCAATAGGTCATCTATATTCTGTGTATGGAATGATTGTATTAAAGGTGTACATGCATTTCTGGCTTGGTTTATCTGACTGTGACCTCATTTTCTTGGATCAGTGTTCTCCCCAGAAATTTTGGATAGCATCACATTTGGCGTAAAAAAAACTATTTTTTTCAATGTCATTTGTCACGTCACGGCGATGCTCTATTTCCTTTATGTGATATGTTTATATTGTTCAAATCATAACTGAGAATACAATTAAACTATACCCATGATAACAGTTGTTTCAATTTATGTTTTCTATATCCATTTATAGTTATTTTTTTCCTCTTGGGCCAAATATAAATAAATGTGTGGTTCCAGTTACCCTACCTACCCAACTAAAGAATGAGTGAATGAATGAATTTTATATAAAAAGGGAAGAGAAAGTATCGTATAGCAATAAAATTTCAATTGTTTCTTTGTCATGTCTATGAAATTCATTGTTTCATGGTACTCAATGAAATAGTCCCAGTTGCTTCTTTATATCAAAATGATATATATTTTTAACAAAAGTTAAGCTACTTTAATCAGTATATTGAAACAATGCATTTTCAAAAAGAATACATTTAGTAAGAAGTTCTAACAATTAGTCAGTTAATGCGTTTGATATGCGTAGTTTTCTCTTTTGAGATAATTTTTTCTGTCAACTGTACCATTTGTGCATCTGTAGTCATTATCGTAAAAATGCGGATTTTTATCGTATCTGGCCTGGTTCGATCCGTAGTTTACACAAATATTTCAATGTCGGCGAAGGAAAATTTACGAAAATAAACAATGTTTGACAAGAGATTGGGAATGCATATGAAGCTTTTAATGCATTAAAGGGATGAAACATTATCTAAAGCCAATTATGATCACTTTCTAAATAAGTATCAAACTTATTTAGTTCAAAATCGAAATGTTTTATATACGGTCTTGATTGACAAGTAGTACCGGAAGGGAAAGAGAGTAATTTTTTGAAAGTAGTAAAAACATACGACCAAACCTCTTTTCTAAAGAGATAAATCGTTTGTATCTTTGAATTATCATTATGCAAACGTAGATTTCGAATTGTTTTATGATTTTCTGATTACATTTTCTGCATGTCGAAATTTGCGATTGGACCACGTGGTATAAGTCATGTCACAAGTGTCAGCTTGGGGTATTCGTATCCAAACAGTTATCACCCAAAGGGCAATTAACACCTATTTAATCACTCTAAATTGTCTCTAGTGTCCGACTTGCAGGGATTACAAATAAAGGTGATATAATTTTTATGATCACAAGCGGTAATTAGATGAAAGTTCAAAATTTCGGACATGGTTTTACGATAGAGACAAGAAAAATAGCATCCTCAAAATAATTATAGCGTCGCGGAAGTTATTATAGCATCATGGGAAAAAAATATAGCGTCGCGGCACCGCGACGCTAAAACGGCCTGGGGAGAACACTGTTGGATCATAAATGTTATTGTGATACTTGAAGTAAAACTTTATATGTAGGACTATCAACATAAAATCAATGGTCAGTATAGTAGGCGAGACATTTCAGCATGTGCACTCTTGTTTGTCCTTTTAATAGCATAGAGAATTAAGGTTCACCAAATATTTTATGCTACACGGAAAAGTTGAAAGGAAAAAAGGCAATAACAGATCTTACGTTGTGAAGAATTCAATATAACTATAAGTTGTAGTTTTCTTTTTCCTTTTACGATGCCTATAAATTTAAATTTTAAGCGAGTAACTGATTTGTTTTAGCTATATTTTATTTTTATTTGAAATAATTTTAATTTAGGAAGCTGGTTTTTCCTTTGTTGAACTAAATGCTTCAGACACTAGATCCAAAAAGAATTTACAGTCAGTTGTAGCAGAGTCATTAAGCAATACTACAATGGTTGATTTTACAGGTAAATATATAGATTGCACACATGGTGTGTATTGCTAAAGAGAGTTTTTGTAAACATTGTGTTAGAGTTTGATAGAATTTTCATCATGCATCTGAGTTTGATTTATCATCTGCTTTTAGTAGTTAATGCCCCTAAATGACAATTTTTGACACTTTAATTTTTGCTTGAAGACAGAAACTGTAAAAAAACAAAACCTAAATTAATCAGCAATACAAAATCTAAAAAAATGCTATAGGACTCAAACCATTTATGCCCTCCTTGTAAGAATTATTCCCATTAAGGATGTACTTAGGTGAGGTTTCAGAATTTTTGTCAAATGTTCGGACTCCTTGGCGTTTTTCCTACGATACAGGGTAAAATATTTTGCGCCATAACACCCATTTTTCTTTTCATATAAGACTTCATTAGCTCATTAAAGGTCATTTACCAAAATTTAAGCAGACTCTAGATTTATTTTCTTTGGATTTGAGACCCAAATAATACCAATGCAAATATAAGGTAAAAGTCCGAGTCAGCCTTTTCCCGCCATTTTTTAAAAATTAAATATCTCGGAAAGGAGCTCCATAACCTATCAATATTTTTAGCTTATTTTTGTCCTTAACTAATGTTCTTCTGACTTATAGTATCAATTTTAAATTCTAGATTTTTAAAATTTCACCTAAGTACATCCTTAAATGATATTTTGACATGTTTTTCTTTGGGATCAATTATTGTTAGAATTTGTGATTTGGTCAGTTAAAGATGAACCACTATAAATGATAAGTCAAAAGTATTTGGTATACAATTGTATTAGCATTGGAACATCTCATTTCCTTAGAGATTATTTGGCCTTGCCTCCTCAGTTATGGTTAGTTATCTTTTATCTGTGTCAACAGTTTATTAAAAGTATTTCATGATATGTATTTACTAATGGTTTTGCACTGTTGACTCTTAAGTTTTTGTATAACTTTCATTAGGAGGTCAAGGGTCAAAGACACATGGCCATAAACATTGTCTGGTGATGGATGAAGTAGATGGTATGGCTGGCAATGAAGATAGAGGAGGAATCCAGGTATAAGAGTTATAATAAGTGCTACAAGCTCTGTGATCTATTTAAAGATAAGGTGATGAGATATAATTGCCAATGAGACATCTATCCACCAGAAGATGAGGATGTAAACTACAGACTTGAAAGGCCTTCAACAATGAGCAGAACCCTCACTGTATGATAAGCTTTAGAAGACCTGGGCATGACAAAATGTGAAACTATTCAAAAGTGAACACCAACAACCTGATTTATGTGGGGAAAAATGAAATATATATATGACAAACAGTAACAAACGACAACCACTGAATTACAGGTATCCTGACCTGTGACACCGGAGTTTGCAATAAGCACTCAATCACTTTGCCAAAAAGTAAGTAATTGATCAACATCAATATGCTAGTCATTGATAAAAAAAATGGACAATTTAGAATTTCTCCATAGTATTTAGATTCTTGTAAAACTTAAAGATTTAATTTTCTTTTACAGGAAATGGTAGCATTAATAAAGAACACCAAAATTCCCATTATATGTATGTGTAATGATAGAAACCACACCAAGATGAGAACATTGTCTAATCATTGCTTTGATCTACGTTTCCAAAGACCCAGAGTAGAACAAATCAAGGTAATGTTTACCTTATATTCAGTAGAAAACAGAAAACTTTACTTTGATCACAGATTGTTTTGGTATAAAAGAGTGTCAGACATGGTTAATCCGGTTTAAAGATTTGACCTTTACTTCTTTTCATGGTTCAGTGATCAACTTTAAGGTTTCATTGTTATGTCCATTTCACAGATACTTTAAGCAATAGGAAAACTATATTTGATGTATAGAATGAATATAAAATGTAAATATCTATCTGTCCTTGACCTCATTTTGATGGTGTATTGGTCAGTGTTAAGTTTCCATTAGGTCCATTCCTCAGATACTAGAAGCATGAGGTCAATTATATTTGTCTGATGTATTGAATAATTGTAGGTGATCATGTCTGTCTAGCAGGTTTCATCTGAACTAGGCCTCATTTACATTGTTCATTGGTCTTGGTTAAGTATTTATGATTAGGTCTGTTTCTCAGATATTGTATATAATAAGTCAACTAAATTTGGTGTATAAAATGATTGTAAGGTGTCCATCCCAATCTGTCAGTGTTCATCTGACCTTGACCTAATTTTCAAGGATCATTGAAAATGTTAAGATAATCTGATACCTGTAAGATCTTTATCTGAAAGACTTTCAGTATGAAATTCTTTCATGATCATTAAATCAAGCGAGATATATCATTTTGTGGACGCTTCTTCTTAATGTTTCTATTCTTACTTTATAGGCAGCCATGATATCTGCTTGTAAAGATTTCGAAAAAGGTTGAAGTTTTACCATTAATTTCAAATGAGATTAGACTTATTGCTATTATTTTATTTTATAGGCAGCCATGATGTCTCTAGCCTTTAAAGAAGGTCTCAAAGTTCCACCACCTGCATTGAATGAGATTATACTAGCATCAAATCAAGATATCAGACAGGTATGTATTGTAAGGGCTAATGCAGAAAGAAAATGTACCGAGGGGTGGGAGGCACATTTTGCAGAATCCTTCAAGCATAAAATTATAATTGATTGATCCTAAATCATTTGATACTTCAAACCAAACATACCCAAACACCCAAAATATTTATATTTAAATGCCTCTTCCCTGTGTAGTCATTTATTGGAGATAGAGTTTGAGAGATATTTTTAGAGTATTGAAAGATAAAAATATATGTAATCACATATTTTTATTTTTGTTTACAGGTGATCCATAATTTATCCATGTGGTCAGCCTCTGACAAGACGATGACCTATGAACAAACAAAGAAAGATGCTGACATGGCAAAGAAGGATCTTCATTTGGTAAATTTTAATAAAAATAACAATTAAATTTTCTAATTTAAAAGGAGAGGGCCAAATGTTTTAAATATGCAAAATTTAACTGTTGAGAGTGGAGAAAATCGTATTGCACAAGATTTGATAATATAAGAAAATGTGGTATGAGTGCCAATGAGACAACTCTCCATCCATGTCACAATTTGTAAAAGTCAACCATTATAGGTCAAAGTACGGTCTTCAACACAGAGCCTTGGCTCACACCACACAGCAAGCTATAAAGGGCCCCAAAAATTACTAATGTAAAACCTTTCAAACGGGAAAACCAATATAATCTATATAAAAAACGAGAAACACTTATGAACCACATCAACAAACGACAACTACTGAACATCAGATTCCTGACTTAGGACAGGTGCAAACAATTGCAGCGGGTTTAAACGTTTTAATGGTACCAAACCTTCACCCTTATCTGAAACAATAGTGTAACATCACAACATAGAAAGACACACTATAAAATATCAATTGAAATGGCTTAACTCAATCAAAAGACATATTAACACAAGTGAACATACACTGAACGAATAAATTTGATCTATGATACAATGTAAATACAAAATCAATAAAATAAGGGATGAATAATTAAAGTAACAGTATTATACCACTGTGAAATGTTAAACAATTTCAGAAAAACAACAATAATCTGTTTCTTTAATGATTTTTAGTAGATATGCAGTCAAACTTAATTTTTCTTTTCCAATGATTTGCAAATAGATGTGTTCTTTATGGTCACCTTTTTTCGTGAAGTAACAATAGGAAATCCGAGGAAAGGAAGAAAATTTTACTTTATGATTGAATTTTGACCAATGAAGAACTAAAATCAAACAAAGCACATGTTGATTAAATAGAAATATTCAACAGGTCAGGAAAAGGATAATTCAGCTAAGAAGTAGAGAATTGTACTTTATATTTAGAAATAAAACTTAACTGCCTTGAAGTGCACAAAGTAAAACAATTCAGATGCCTTCAACAGGAATCGGAATGTTTGTAGACAGTAGAAAAATATATAAAATTATGCAATATTATTTTACATGGAATTATTTTGTATTGTATAAACCCTAGATCTAAGCTACAGGAATTAACATATTTGTTTGATTAACCAGAAGACTGAGTGCATTTTGTTCTACGGTTTGTTGAAATTTGATTGGATTGAGGTTTCTTTATATTGTTGTAAATTTGATACAGAAATAAATTTGGAAAGATGATATGTTTTGTGAGGATTTTAATTTCATGATTTTTAGCAACTGAATTCGGAAAAATAGTTTGCCATGAAAAATAGATTTGGTAAAAAGTTTCCTAGAATATCTCAGATAGCAAGATTTTAACAATTTTTCAGTATGTAAACATTTCCAAGCACTGAGGTTCCCTGTGTTATCTGTTCTAGTGGTGACGGGTATGTCCCCAGCATATCTGAATTATATTGGAAGTAAACACCAGCAAAAATAGTCATTTATATAAAAATATGATTTTGCTAGGATTGTTCCAAAATTTATCAGCTGGGGAATGGGAGGCACTCAAATTAATTAAATATGGGGGGTTGCATTTTCCTTAGAAATTTGTAAGAATTATAAGTAAAATGAAAATATTTGTTTTATGTGTGTGTGATCATGGTCTTTAAAAAAGTTCCTCCCATGCCTTTAATTCTGGGACAGCCCTTACGTAAGTTAATTCATTTCTGATACATGGTATTGTTCCTAATTATCATAATATATCAGTTTTCTAATAATAGCAATTTTTCATAGGGTCCATTTGAGGTTTGTCGGAAGGTGTTTGCTGGTGGACAAGAAACAGCTGGGATGACGATCACTGACAAATCAGACTTATTCTTCCATGACTACAGTTTTGGTCCACTTTTTGTGCAAGAAAATTATATTCATGTTGTGCCATATGCTGCAAAGTAAGTTTTTGCAATATAATTTTATCAAATTTAAAGTTATATTTAAATTCCAATTTTACGGAATATTAAAAGTTTTGGCTTACAGACTGATTTGGCTTAGCAGTAGCAATGTCTTATTCACTGCAGGAGAATGGTCTTTACTGGTGCACTCCCAACCATCAGTATTTGGACATCTTCTCCAGCATATCTACAATATTAGTTTTCCTGAAATAAAGGTGTATGTTGCAATCTAAATTCCTCTTACAGTGTAATAATAAAATTTGTTTAAACAAAACAAAAAATGTATGACTTTTCCTTATTTGGAATACCAGTTGTAATTATACCCCACGCAACGGAGGGTATAATGTTTTTGACCCGTCTGTCTGTCCGTCTGTCAGTCTTGTTTCTTGTCATCGCAACTCCTCTCAAACCACACAACAGAATTTCATGAAACCTTTTTAGATAATAAGGACATACTATGTAGATGTGCATATCGACAGGAAATTACGATTCATTTTTTTTTCTAGGAGTTACACCCCTTTGAACTTATTTGCTTCAATATACTACTGCAACAGTTTGTCATCGCAACTCCTCTGAAACCACACAACAGAATTTCATGAAACTTTGTAGATAGTAAGGACATACTATGTAGATGTGCATATCGACAGGAAATTATGATTCAATTTTTTTTCTAGGAGTTACGCCCTTTGAACTTATTTGCTTCAATATACCTCTGCAACAGTTTGTCATCGCAACTCCTCTGAAACCACACAACAGAATTTCATGAAACTTTGTAGATAATAAGGACATACTATGTAGATGTGCATATCGACAGGAAATTATGATTCAATGTTTTTTTCTTGTGCAATTTTTTTTCTTACAGTTATTTTATTTCTCCAGTGACAATGTGGGGACGTGGGGTATGTGAGCGCGCTCGCTAAGGTTCTTTAATTAAAGGAATGTTCTTCCAACTGATATATTGGGCCTTCAAAGTTTTGAAAAAATAAATTTCAGGATGTTAATTTACTATAAAAAATGAATATTGTCACTGAAACAAACTTAATCTTTATTTCTTTTTAGAGGAAATGTTGGTAAACATTTATCACAGTTATCTAGAGCAGCAGATAGTTTATGTGATGGTGATTTAGTAGATAAATGTGTGAGAACTGGACAACAATGGGGCTTGTTACCCACTCAGGTTAGTATGAATATCAATGTACCTGTGAGATATTACCATTCATTGATTGTTGTTTGTTTAATGTCCAGTAGCAAATACTTGAGCATATTCAAGACTAGGACAAATTAACAATAAACCCGATAGATAGGTTCTGAACTGAGGTTCCTCTGTCATGGAGGGCTACTACTAGGAAAGGGAATATGTGGGATAGGGTAAAATTTAGAAGCATGTCCAAGAGATTTTCAAGATGGTCTCAATTTTATTAAATGATTGCATTTGGTTAACTGAATTTTCTGAAATGGAAGAATCATGATACATGTATTAAAAATATACAAAGACTTGAAAAATGGAATGATTATATATAATTCTAAGAGGATATAGAAACATAACATCATTTAGTTGAATATGTTTTTGTTTTGGACATTTTTTGCCGTCACAGTTCATCTTATTTTTATAAAATTGCTATGCATAATACATCAGGCTCTTTATTAGAATAACATAACCAGTACTAACTTTTTTGCACCAGATGAGCATTTCGACAATTAATGTCTTTTCAGTGATGCTCTAGGCCAATATATTTGAAAACTCAAACATTAATACAAACTTTGAACAGCAAATCAAATCAATTTTGACCTAAAATACAGCCAAATCCGACGAAGGAATCAGAGCTTTGCCCGAGGGAGATGTATTCCTTAATTTTAAATAATTTCCAAATTTTTGTAGAAGTTTGATTCTAAGAATCACAATTCTAATTTGATGTTATTACTTCAAATATGTTTCATGTTCCAGCTGTATTTTAGTTATTTGTCTGTTCTTACAGGCTATATATGCCAGTGTGATACCTGGTGAGCACATGAGAGGAGGCATGTCACAGATGATACAATTTCCTCAGTGGCTTGGTAAAAATTCCAGTACAGGAAAACATGATAGAATCCTACAGGAATTACAAACTCACATGAGATTAAAGTAAGTTATAATTGAAAAGTTTGAATATGGGTCTGAGGGATAGATTTCTGCAAGAATTTACATAAGTTTCTTGTTTTCACAAAAGAGTGTCAGATCTCCAGCTTAAAATGCAATACTTATATCCCCTCTAGCAAAGTAAGGATGTGATCATTGTATCGATTTGACCAACAGTTTGTATGTTAGTTTGTTTTGTTTGACAGTTGACTTTTTCAAAACCAATGAGGGCTGTTTCATTAAAACATGCATGGCACCCAGGGAAGGCATTTTGAAAATACAGTTATTACCCATAGAAGTAGTTTTGGAGACCTGCATACATTTTAAATTTGTACACAATATAATATACACCTATCCATATTGGTAAATTGCCTTCATTTGGTCCCATGTTATTCTTTAATAAAACAGACCTGACTGGATTTTTTAAAATTATAGATGCCTAATAGCATTGTGCACTTTCTGTTTTATTTTTTGATTTGATCGATCTTTAGGGTTTCCCATAGCAAAACATGAATTTAATCATGTCTGCAAACATGACAAATAGTTGAAGACATGTTATACACAACTTCTAAACTACTGAGTGTATTTCGATGTGATAAAATCAAGAAGCTTTTACATCAAGCTTGTGTGCATCTCTTAACTGATATTGTTTATTGGATTGTGTGAATTTGTGAGCTCTTTTCACAGTTTCTTGTTTTGAATTGTGATGATATTGTTGAGAGTAGACTAAGGTTTGCTTCTCATATGTTAAAATGACAAGACATTTCATACTCTGAATATGGATGGTGTATGCCCTACTGTGTCTATCCTACATGTACATGTTTAAATTGACCTTTAAGTCATTTTGTTTTACATGTTCCACACCAAACTTTGCCTAGTTCTTGTGAAATAACCATATCATATAGTATAAATGGAAATTCCCCAAGTGACTTGCATTTTGGTGTATTTTATTAGTTTTTAGCTCACCTGGCCCGAAGGGCCAAGTGAGCTTTTCTCATCACTTGCCGTCCGTCGTCCGTCGTCGTCCGTCGTCGTCCGTCATCGTTAACTTTACAAAATCTTCTCCTCTGAAACTACTGGGCCAAATTTAACCAAACTTGGCCACAATCATCATTGGGGTATCTAGTTTAAAATTGTGTCCGTGACCTGCCAAACCAACCAAGATGGCCGCCATGGCTAAAAATAGAACATAGGGGTAAAATGTATATTTTGGCTTATAACTCTGAAACCAAAGCATTTAGAGCAAATCTGACATGGGGTAAAATTGTTTATTAGGTCAAGATCTATCTGCCCTGAAATTTTCAGATGAATCGGAGAACCTGTTGTTGGGTTGCTGCCACTAAATTGGTAATTTTAAGAAAATTTTGAAGCTTTTGGTTATTATCTTGAATATTATTATAGATAGAGATAAACTGTAAACAGCAATAATGTTCAGCAAAGTAAGATCTACAAATAAGTCAACTTGACCAAAATGGTCAGTTGACCCCTTAAGGAGTTATTGCCCTTTATAGTCAATTTTTAACCATTTTTTGTAAATTTTTGTAATCTTTTACAAAAATCTTCTCCTCTGAAACTACTGGGCCAAATTTAACCAAACTTGGCCACAATCATCATTGGGGTATCTAGTTTAAAAATTGTGTCCGGTGACCTGCCAAACCAACCAAGATGGCCGCCATGGCTAAAAATAGAACATAGGGGTAAAATGTATATTTTGGCTTATAACTCTGAAACCAAAGCATTTAGAGCAAATCTGACACAAGTAAAATTGTTAATCAGGTCAAGATCTATCTGCCCTGAAATTTTCAGATGAATCGGAGAACCTGTTGTTGGGTTGCTGCCACTAAATTGGTAATTTTAAGAAAATTTTGAAGCTTTTGGTTATTATCTTGAATATTATTATAGATAGAGATAAACTGTAAACAGCAATAATGTTCAGCAAAGTAAGATCTACAAATAAGTCAACTTGACCAAAATGGTCAGTTGACCCTTAAGGAGTTATTGCCCTTTATAGTCAATTTTAACCATTTTTGTAAATTTTGTAATCTTTTACAAAATCTTCTCCTCTGAAACTACTAAGACAAAATTAACCAAACTTGTCCACAATCATCATTAGGGTATCTAGTTTAAAAATGTGTCCGATGACCCCACCCATGAACCAAGATGGCCGACATGGTTAAAAAATAGTACATAGGGTAAAATGCAGTTTTGGCTCATATCTCTGAAACCAAAGCATTTAGAGCAAATCTGACGAGGATAAAATTGTTCATTAGGTCAAGATCTATCTGCCCTTAAATTTTCAGACCAATCAGGCAACACGTTGTTGGGTTGCTGCCCTGAATTAGTAACTTTAAGAAAATTTTGCAGCTTTTGGTTATTATCTTGAATATTATTATAGATAGAGATAAACTGTAAACAGCAATAATGTACAGCAAAGTAAGATCTACAAATAAGTCAACATGACCAAAATTGTCAATTGACCCCTGAAGGAGTTATTGCCCTTTATAGTCATTTTTACAATTTTCATAAATTTTGTAAATTTTTGTAAATTTTACAAAATATTTTCCACTGTAACTACTGGGCCAAGTTCATTATAGATAGAGATAATTGGAAGCATCAAGAATGTTCAGTAAAGTAAGATCTACAAACACATCACCATCACCAAAACACAATTTTGTCATGAATCCATCTGTGTCCTTTGTTTAATATGCACATAGACCAAGGTGAGCGACACAGGCTCTTTAGAGCCTCTAGTTTACTTTTCCGAATATTGAAATGAGCTAAGGATTTCCTACACTATAAATACATAAAAAAATACACTTCTTAATTTATCCATAGTACCTTATTAGTCAATATATTTTATAGTGTACTACTCATTTACAGCTTATCATGTGATAAAAGAGGATTAAACATGGATTATCTCCCTTACATGAGGACACATCTAACTGATCCACTTGTTAAAAATGATGCAGATGGAGTCCCTGATGTCATAAAATTAATGGATGATTATGACCTCATTAAAGAAGATTTTGATAACATCATGGAGGTGTCTAAATGGCCAAATAGTATAGACCCAATGTCTAAACTGGCTCCTAAGGTTTGTAATAGAATGAATTTTATAACAGCATGGGCATGGACACATAGTAATTAAATGTTATCGTGTGTATCACTAGCTGTCGACAACAAAGACTTCACCAGAGTTCGCGAAAACTTGTTTTGACCCGTCAGTCATGGGACCGACAAAGCAAGATTATTTGTCAGTCCTACAAAATTTTAGCAAGTCCTAAAAAATCTGTCAGTTTTATTCTGAAATAAAAATAATAACATATTTTATCGAAAATAACTTTATTATTATTAGTTTTATTTTTCACAGCCACGGACAAATAAACAATGAATGACCAGTTTATTTCTTCTAATTGTTCCTATTTAAAGTAATCTTCACTATTCACTTCATCATCTGAATCACTTTCTCAGTATTTGTTATCTCCATCGAAGGGTTCAATCGCCGATTGTTTGCCTGGGATGGCTACATGAACAAATTTAGCAGGCCACGTGTAGATCGGTGCTTTGGTTTCCATAGTTTGTTTATAATGGGAAACCAGTACCGGAAATTAGCAGCAGGTACATCTGATGACCGATGTAAACACGTATTGGAATTAGTTGCGGTACAACTAATTACCGATAAAAAAGGCACTGGCACACATCAGGACCGGCACTAGCTTTCAAAATACTGGTCAGAGCCTCATTTTGACCGACAGGACCGACCATTTTCGCGAACTCTGCTTCACGCAATTACAGTATGTCAGGGGCCTCTCAATGGGGATACACATAATTACTATCTACACATGTCCATTCATAAAATATATTTTTTTGCATGAAAGTTTATAGGAATTTGTTTTGAATATATTTATATACTCACAACAAAAAGTTTCTTTTGACAGAATGAGTATATTCAGAGGTGATACCACCAAGTAATCGAGAGAAAAAAAAACGTTATGTTTTTTCTTGCAAAAACGTTCTGTGGCTCCTTAAAAAAATAAGAAAACATTTATTGGTACGAGTTGATGTAGAGTAACCTATGATCAACTTTCATACTAAGATTATTTTTGTTGGTAATAAGAACCCCAGACCATCATAAAAAATCATTTTAGTCCACTGGGCTGCATAATTTTTTTGCACGGAACAAATTTGAATTCCCATCGATGACTCCAACGATCAGATTTTTGTGAACATTTAAGTATCATTCTAACAAAAAATAACTCATGAAAATATCAAGAAGCACATGAATCCGGTCTTGTGTGCAAAATTTACGTTGATTGGAGTCGGAGTAGCTTCTGTGGAAACATTGATATTCATTTTAGATTTTGTTATACCTGAATACGTATAACAAAAGTTAAGGGATCTATATTCTTTTACTACAACTTAAGGAGGTAATTTCAATGAATTTGGTCTTACTCAACTATTTTTTTTTTTGTTATTTGAGGACGCATATTTGAGACAGTTCTGCATAAATGTTTATCTGCAATTTTATTCATGCTGATATCAAAAGCCTCTTGCATATCCAACCTCTCCCTTATTTTAACTGAATCAGGAATGGTCGCCCCCTTACAATTTGAAATTGTACTCACTTCTTTTTCGGTTTCTGTGTTTCAGTATATATCCATGAATTTAATGATATATTCACAATACATCTGTTTTAGAACAATAAATCATGTGCACTGGTCAACTGTAACATGAGATAATGTACAGGTTATTATGTCAACATAACAGTAGCAGTGTAATAATAACCTTTAAACTGATTGAACTCGTTTAATTATTTTAGAATAAAAGGTATTGTGAACATATTTAATTCATGGATAGATACTGAAACACAAGTTTAAAAGAATAAGTACAATTCTAAATTAAATCGCTGTGATCCGTCCAATCGTTTTTCAAATCAACAGAACAGCTGCATTTAACCGTCGGGCACATTTCCTTATACGTATTATTTAGCATACTTATGCCCCGTCAATGCATGTATGAGTGTTTGTTTACAAATAAAGCAATTTTTTTTATTTTGGCTATTGACCAATCCACTGAATGATTTGCCATGCATGATGGACTACTTGTCTATAACTGACACACTACTAAATTTTTCACTTATTGCCAGAAAAGAATTTTTCTTACTTTTTTTCTCTTGATTACTTTGTGATATCACCTCTGAATATACTCATTCTTTCAAAAGAAACTTTTGCTGTCAGTATATAAATATATTCAAAACAAATTCCTATAAACTTTAATGGAAAAAAAAATTATTTTATGAATGGACATGTGTAAAATAGTCATTATGCACATCCCCATTGAGAGGCCCCTGACATACTGTAATTGCGTGAAGTCTTTGTTGTCGACAGCCAGTGACCTACACAATATCATTTGAATATCAGGTGTCCATATCCACACTGTTATGAAATTCATTCTAAGATTGGATACACTTTGCTTTTGGTGCGTATTAAGGGTAAACTGTAATGGGACAGCATCCCAAGAATCCAAGCTACTAAGGCATGGTGTTTAGCAATTGACAATTGTATGGCAAGCTTCAAATTGCCCATGTATCATGAAAGTGCATGAGATATTTGCCACTGAGTGTAAAGCAAACAACATTCATCAAAGTGTCCACTGTAGACAGGTTATGAATCAATTCAACAGAGTACCAAATAATGACCCCAATAATGGTTATTGAAGTACAAATGAAATATTCTTTAATTTGTTTATTTTATAATATAAACAAACCAAACTATTCAAAGTGAGTTACAATTGTCATTTTAATTTTGACTTTAAATTTACATGGAAATTCTCTATGTAATCAAAATCTTAAATGTTTGTCATTTTGTCTATTAATGATATTAGAATATGATAAAATTAATACCTGTGTGCTTTCTTTAATATCTGCAGACAAAAGCAGCATTTACCAGAACTTACAATAAAGAAGTTCATATGACACCATATGCTACTGGTGTTGTGATGAAGAAGAAGCGAGGTGGTGCTACAGCAACAGAAGATGATATGTATGGGGAAGAAGACGGGGCACCATCATCAAGTGACGAGGAAGGAGAGAAAATTGACCTTGACACAATGATAAAAGTAAAATTATTTCTTTAAGAGCAGACTGTTTTATTAAAGAGAATATAGAATGTTTTTAGATTTCAGTTAAAAAACTTTGCCTTATGTGTTGATGTAAAGATATAGTTAAAAGCATATTTTATTGAATTTTTTGTTTAATCAATTGGTTATTAAGAGCCTACATATACAAAAAATAAAACCAGAGACTGAGAGCAAAAAAATCCAAAGGCATGACAAAAAATTTGGATAGAGAACAAAGTTATTAGTCAGGAAAAGGCGGGTATGTGTTTTTAACCAGTAAATGATGATTGACCCAATGTAACACAATCAAATGTAGTTAACCACCAATATGAAAACACTGTAAAGATATAAATACACAGCAATTTAGTGGGTTACATTTGTTTGATAAAAGGAAACAATCAATCCTGATTTAATTTTAACATTAGGGAGTTTAGACTATCTTCATTTCTGCAGTGGTATATAAAATATGTGTGGGTGCTATTTGAGAAAAATCAACTTTCTTATATCTAGGCCTTCTTAAGGTAGAGCTGTGTAGACACATAGTGATCACTTATTTCGTTCCTGTCACAATTAATTTGTTCAAGTTGTAAATCCAAGTCCATTTATGAATACTAATGTTCTGTAAATGAAGAAATAAATGTTGATTAATTTTACAGTAGGGATGGTATGTATTTTATATTGTAGATAAAGAAGAAAGAAAATAAGGATGCAGCTAAGAAGAAAACTGCTGAAAAGAAAACAAAGGCTTCAGGTTCAAAGACTGCAAGTTCAAAGGGCAAAGGTCGTGGAAAGGGAAAAAGCTAGCATTTGAATTTATTTTAGAACTTTCACTATGAATTTGAACTGTTGCACAGATATTAGTGACCTTATATTGAAATGCATGTTTATGAGTGAATCAGTGTGAAAGAATCATTTGTATTTTGGAATATGCCAGAATGTTTGATAAATTGACAAAAAGGGAATTACATGTGTTCAGAAGTGACTTTTCATTAGGGCTATTCCATTTAAATGGATGTTTGAGGGTAGGAATGGACTTCCAACAACCAATGCACTTCCTTTGAGTAGTTACATACATCAACCATGAATGTCCCACAAACCCATGTCTTAAGAAACCTGCCCATATCAAAACCTGATTATTTGACAATATATTGGACCATCATCCAAACATCTGTGATGTGATGGATGAAGGTCATTATATGAGGAAGCCATGGGCTTCCGAGGGCGTAATAGTGAACCTTTTATTATGTGCCAGCCACACGCCTATTTTACAGTTGAGTGATTTTTTGTATGTCCAGGTAGTATATAAGGCCAGGTGACCTGAGTAGTATCCTCTATTATTTAGAGGCAAACAGTAAAATCTCCAGTGTAAATAGGTAGAACACGACCAGTATTTGCATTTATATCAAACCTTATCAGGAATGGGTATTCACTAGGGAGGGTACTATTAACCCTCGGAAGCCCTTGGCTTCCTCATATAATGACCTTCATCCATCACATCACAGATATTTGGATGATGGTCCATTATATATCATAACCCAGGCTTGACTCGGGTTAATAGTGAACTCTTTACAGCCAAAAACGCAAATACCAACAAGAACAACAAGAACATCAATCACCATAACCAAAAAAATTGGTCTCTCATACTTTTAACAAGTATCTATGTATGAGCCTAAATCATATCAAAGTATTTAACTGCAGATAAAAAGAAAATTAATCTGTCTCCATACATGTATATCACTTGTTTGAAAGAGAATACACAATCACCAATATGTCTATCTACTATCCTTTTATTCCATGTGTTAGATGTTTCTGTTTTCATACCAAAATCATAAACAGTCTCTATTAATACCAAATATAAAACATCCTCTAGTAGAAAACCTAACTACCACTCTACATAATATGTACATGTAGTAGATCATAAATTATCACATTTTGTCTCAATAACATTACTCCAAAACTACCCAGAATTGCAATGATTACCATGAAATAATAGAATATTTCTTTGTTTTGTAGAATAAAGACATAAGCTTCATAATAACTTTTATTATATTCAAAAACAAAAATCTGTTACAATCTTCAGAAAACAATTAATACTTTAAAGTCCACTTTTAAATGTCTCACATGTAACAAGTATAACCAGTGGCGGATCTAGAATTTTTCATAAGTGGGGGCCCACTGACTGCCTAAGAGGGGGCCCGCTCCAGTCATGCTTCAGTGATTCCCTATATAATCAACCAATTTTTCCCCCAAAAAGGGGGGCCCGGGCCCCCTGAAAAACCCTCTTAATCCGCCTCTGATAACAAAATAACACTGTTGTTTTCTCATTGTTCTTAAATTATCACATTTTCTCTATGCTTCTTCTCAAACGCTCTCGAAATTTAATGTTATTGACTAAAACTGTTCGATTCAACTCCAAATGTCAGCAAACTCCTGTTGCAAAAAACCAAATGGAATGTCCAAAAACCATTCATCTCGCATTAATGCTAGATACATGTACGTAGAAAAACCATAGCTGATCCTCCTGGTCCACCATACAGTTCCTGTAAACCACTAGCTATAAATAAGAATTAAATACTGTTTCAGTATATGATGGCAATGGAGTTTCAATATCTTTAAAATAAAACTTTTGAAAAGTGTAAGCTGACCTCCAGTTAGCAGTTTTTAATATATCATTCAGTAAAATTCCAGCTTGTTTAGCAGCTGAAGTTGAAGCACTACAATATGAGTGTGCTTTAAATTTGTTTATATCAATTCCTGCATTACCCAACACTATTTTCAACCAACGAGCAATAGTTGAAGTTGTAACATGTTTGAATGTTTTAAAAGAAATGAATAAATTTTTACTTTTTCGAACATCCTTTGTCCGTAAAATATAATGTTTAATACATCTAACAGGACAAATTTCCTGTTTTTGATATTTATGTATGATAACATCCAAATTAGATTTGTTTGGTTTAGTTGTTTTTAGTAAAACTGGTATCTTAAAAATCAAAGAATTGTCTGTTACAGATACAAATCTCAGATCTAAATTAACAAGTGTTTGTGATCTTTGAGCTTATGACAATGCAAATAAAGCAATGCATTTCAGATTTGACATTTTTAGAGATAAATTCTCATTTGGATGTAATTGTGATAAGTACTTCAAAACTGTACCAACATTCCATGTAAATGTATATCTAGGTAAAGACGGCCTTAAATTAAAAATGCCTTTCATCAATCTAGTTATGTGTTTATCTTTTGCCAATTCAGCCATACCCATTAATGTCAGAGTCTGACAAATAGCTGATTTATGAGAATTAATACAGCTGTAAGATTTTTTGTTTTCATACAAAAAAGATAGATAATTCAAAATTTGTATCACAGATGGAGAAGTGGAATTAATTTGTTCTTTACTACACCACAAAATCCACTTCATCCAAGCATATTCATACTGTTTATTGGTTGAATCTCTTGAAAAGCCTTTATCAATGAGATATCGCCGGATACAATACAAGCGATAAGAAATAATCTTCGTTTGGTCATTGAATGTCTTTGACCATTGTGAGCCGGAGTTAATAGATCTGACCAATTTGGTAATTTTAGTGGAGTAGAAATTAATAATTCTAATAATTTTGGAAACCATGTTTGTGTTGTCCAAACAGGAGCTATAATTAATGCCTTCCTTGCCTAGTTCTCTTCTATTTTCTGTAGGACTCTTGGCAACTGACTGAAAGGAGCAAAAATATATGGTAATAAATTACTCCAAGAGAGAGAGAAAATGCATTTGAAGCATAAGCTTCTGGATCAGGAAACCAACTAACATACTTTGGCAGTTGTTTGTTTAAACGAGACGCAAACAAATCAATCTCTGGGTTAAATAAACTTAGTCACTTTTTCAAAAACTGAACTGTTTAGTTTCCACTCTGAAGAATCATTAAATTGTCTAGATAAATTATCTGGTTGTATATTTTGTTTTCCTGGGATATGTACCGCAGATA
Organism: Mytilus coruscus; assembly: GCA_017311375.1. Lineage (NCBI taxonomy): Eukaryota > Metazoa > Mollusca > Bivalvia > Mytilida > Mytilidae > Mytilus > Mytilus coruscus. The sequence goes on along the minus strand of CM029606.1, from coordinate 19,359,937 downwards.
TAAATACTTTTCTTTCAGTACTCCAAATCCAAATTTCTTTTGCAAGTTTTAAAAGCGATAATATTGATCCCCCTTGATTATTGATGTATGCAACCGCTACTGCGCTGTCTGTTCTAACATAAATATGACAATCTTTAGCAGATCTACAAAGAGCCTGCAATGCCAAAATTATTGCTTTTAATTTTAACACATTAATATGATTCTGACATTCATCTATATTCCATCTACCTTGGGTACAATCTTTCTCAAATACTGCACCCCAACCTATCAACGACGCATCAGTTTGTAAATAAACTTTTGGAGGCTCTTGTCGAATTGGACAACCATTTTCTTTTTTAATATTTTGAATCCACCATAAAATCTCATTTTTACTCTCCACCGACAAAGACATGAGCATTAGAATTTTTAAAAGATTTTTGTAAAGCTTTTGTTTTGTCAATGTCCAGATATCTATGCTGTAAATGTGCAAGTGTAATTGCATGATAAGATGAAGAATATAACCCAATTAATTGGGCAACCGCATGCAATTTGTGTAATCTTCCGTTCAAACACTTTGTATGAAATTTCTATAATTTTTGTATTTTATCTTCTGGTAAAAATACCTTGAACAAAACTGAATCAATAATGAATCCCAGAAACATTGTTCTTTGTGAAGGTATAAAATTTGATTTCTCTATATTTATTGAAAAACCTAGTGATTCTATTAAATCATTTACAAAATGTGTGTTTCTTTTTGCTTGTTCGAAACAAAGTGCTTGTAATAGGGAATCATCAGTATAAAAGAAAGAACTAATTTCTAACTGTCTCACATGTGAAAATACCACTTTCATGATTTTTGTAAATATTCTTGGAGCGAAGCTATTCGAATGGGAGACATTCAAAATTATATAATTTGTTATTCCACATAAATTTCAAATACTTTTACTGTCTTCGTATCGCTACAGACCAATATGCCTCGGACAAATCCAGGCTTGTAAAAAATGCATTTCTAGAGATGCTTTTCAAAATAACTTCTAGAGTTTCTTGTTTAAAATGATAATACTGAATATAACTGTTTAATTTTTTCAGGTTAATAACTGGTCTAAATGTTCCATTTTTCTTTTTCGCAAGAAAGAGATTTGAAAGAAATTCACCTTTCTCATGGTGTGAAATTTTAATTGCTCCCTTTTTTAACACATCAGATACCTCTGTATCAACTAATCTTTCCTCATTTTTGTCGAGCCTTCGACTTTTGTCGAAAAAGCGAGACATAGCGATCCTACATTCCGTCGGCGGCGGCGGCCACAAATATTCACTCTGTGGTTAAAGTTTTTGAAATTTTAATAACTTTCTTAAACTATCCTAGATTTCTACCAAACTTGGAAAGAAGCTTGTTTATGATCATAAGATAGTATCCAGAAGTAAACTTTGTAAAAAAAAAATTCCATTTTTTCCATATTTTACTTATAAATGGACTTAGTTTTTCTGCCAAGAAACATTACATTCACTCTGTGGTTAAAGTTTTTGAAATTTTAATAACTTTCTTAAACTATCCTGGATTTCTACCAAACTTGGAAAGAAGCTTGTCTATGATCATAAGATAGTATCCAGAAGTAAATTTTGCAAAAAAAAAATTCCATTTTTGCCCTATTTTACTTATAAATGGACTTAGTTTTTCTGCCAAGAAACATTACATTCACTCTGTGGTTCAAGTTTTGAAATTTTAATAACTTTCTTAAACTATCCTGGATTTCTACCAAACTTGGAAAGAAGCTTGTTTATGATCATAAGATAGTATCCAGAAGTAAATTTTGTAAAAAAAAAATTCCATTTTTTCCGTATTTTACTTATAAATGGACTTAGTTTTTCTGCCAAGAAACATTACATTCACTCTATGGTTAAAGTTTTTGAAATTTTAACAACTTTCTTAAACCATCCTGGATTTGTACCAGACTTGGACAGAAGCTTGTTTATGATTAAAAGCTAGTATCTAGAAGGAAATTTTGTTAAAATTTTTTCCATTTTTCCGTATTTTACTTATAAATGGACTTAGTTTTCTTCCAGTTAACATAACATACAGTCTGCAGTTTAAGTTTTTAAAACATTTATTAGATTCATAAACTATCCTGGATTTTTACCAAACTTGGACAGAAGCTACTTACAATCAAAAGATAGTATAGAGAGGAATATTTTATCAATTTTTCCTCATTTTGTTGAGCCTCGATTAACAGCAAAAGTAGGCAAGACACTGGGTTCCATGGAACCCTTACGAATTTTTATTAAATTTTATAGGTCTTGGAATTATTTTCTGAACTGGTATCTCATCAAATTCTATCTTGTAACCAGTAATTGTTTCTAATACCCAACTATCTGATGTTAATTTTTTCCAATTTCTAATATGATATTTTAATTTACCAATGTTTAAGCTAACTTTTTCAACATGTTTACATGTAATACCAACCTTCAATTTTTTCTTCTGTATTGAGAATTTATGTTCATCATGGGTTGCCTGTATGACTCTCTTGGGTAGCGGCTCTGCCCTCTGAAATTGCCTCTTGGGTTTGACGTACCAAACCGGTACCCTCGCCGATAGGATCGGCCTCTGTAGTTTTTTGAACTGAAAGTTTTGTTTATCTTTTGTGCATCATTAATCTCCCGAAGTCTTTTACTAATATCATCTCCAAAGAGTTTTTCACCCACGACCTCATTTCTGTTACACAGTTGATGGAATTTACGTTCAATATGAGGCTTCAAATTCATTCTTCTTTTAATAGATAACTCAAAATGCAAATTACACTGTATAGAAATAGCTCTTGAAATTAACTCTCTCATTGTCTTAATACAAGAATTTTTCCTTCGTAATAATTCCACCACCTTAATCAAAGGGACCATGCCTGCCCCTGTTAGCTTTTGAATATTCTGAGAAATCAAATCCTCAGTCTTAGCTCTGCGGGCTAAAAATTGCCAAATTTCTGGGTTGACAGGTGGTGGTACTAAAGCTTTACAATTGCTAGGTATCTTGCTATCCTTAGTCAAAGATGTAACATCCGACTTTTTCTTTGACTGATGCTATCGAAGGGCTGACCTCAGAATCAAACCGTTCATCATCCTCAAAAAATTTTGGCATTTCATAATCAAACTCCTCGTCTTCACTTTCAAGGACAAGTTGTGTGGGATCAACATTACTCTCATGTTCAGACAAATCATCAGTTTCAAACAAATTGAAAACATTTTGGTCATTTTCGACCTCATTAATGTCATTATCTTCAAGTTCCTGTATAAAACTATGGGGGTCACTACTTGGACCTGCAGTACCACTACTATTGACATTTATTGCAGACACAGTATTACTAGATAAGTCAGCAAATAATTTTTTCAGTAACTCATTCTGCTCGGCTTGAGCTTGTTTACTTTTAGAAGTTTTTCTGGGAGCCTTTGGCTTACTACAGCTAGCGGACGGTTCGTCCTGCGTAATTTGAATACTTCTTTTCAAAGGTGCTTTGCCTTTCTTTTTTTGCCTGGACCTTTTCCAGGTCCTTTTTCTGTAGACACAACCACTGTTTTCTTATTAGTTTTTACGTTTGCACTCACAGTTTGTGAAATAGAATCTATATCCGGTTTATCTAAAACCTGAATGCACTCCGGTGTATTTGAAGTGTGATTCACACTTATATTTTCAGAAAACCCGGAGAAACTTGCGTCAAACTCATCATCGGAAGCAAAAAGCTTCATAATCTCCTCATAGTTTCTTTCATCTTCAGATTCTGAAGAAGATGGTCTACGAGACCTTGCCATTTGAAAATCTATAGTATAGACACGTGTATCAATCAAACAGGGTCTGCTTGATACGTACTTAAATGCGTGCGGCCTTGAAATAAAAGAGGATTCTACAACAAATGGAAGTTTTTAACGACCTTGACTGGCTATACAGCCCTTGCACGGTCGGTAGTTTCTACTCAGGTCACCTGGCCTTATATACTACCTGGACATACAAAAAATCACTCAACTGTAAAATAGGCGTGTGGCTGGCACATAATAAAAGGTTCACTATTAACCCGAGTCAAGCCTGGGTTATGATATATAATGCATACTACATCAAATATCATTGCTGTTGAGGTTGATAACCACCCCTTTAAGATAGTTGGTTTGATATCTACCGTTTATCATCGCTTAATTGGTTTTGTATCAGATAATTACAATTTTGTCTTGTTCCCTATCGTAACTTTTTTGACAGGGTCTAAAATTCTCTTGGCTCAATTCTCAATGTATGCATAGCAGGAAATTCTCACCCTGTCCACCATACAAATAGTCTTGCTCCTTTTGGAGTTCATGTGTTTTTCTCTTGCTTGATATGTTGCAAATGGATTTACGAATTTTGAATATGGTAGACTACTATTGCCTGTTATTCTCATAGAAGAGGCTATTGTATTCACAAATTGGTCTATTCTAGGTGACAAAATGAGAATTTGAAATTTATTAAAATTGAAAAAATGAACATTTGGTGATGATACCTCTATCAAATGACTAAAATATCATTTTGCACTTATACATGTTGCCATGATTATGTCAAAATGTGGATGAATGGATGGCTGTTAAATTCCAGTGGCAAGTATTACATGCATATTTAGGATAAGAACATTGATATGAATAAGTTTCCTGCTTTGTTATAGATCTAAACCTTTAGCTGAATCTCTGAAGTGATATTTCACAAGGTAACAGTCTACTGGAATACATGTTACTCTATTTGACCATTATTCTTACCCTGAGTCGACCAGTTTTTGCTCTCTGGACATACTTTTGAATGATTTGTTGGAATTGTACTCAAAAGTTTTTAATGAGAAACATGGCTTTATATAGATATAAGAAGATGTGGTATGAGTGCCAATGAGACAACTCTCCATCCAAGTCAAAATTTATCTACAAAGCCCAAAAATAGAATCATATTAGAATGTGCTTTTGAATCAAACATGAATTCGTATATCTCTTGGCTGATGATGCCTTAAACTTGTTGTTTACATCCTAAAGTAAAGATAAATGTGAAAATTAGGAAAATTGCATGCTTATGTAATAAATTAGTGTCATTGAATGAATAAGCGTGGATGAAAAATATTGTGTGGTTTATATGCCATAAAATCATGTTAGTGCTATATTTAAAAAAATTGTTTGTGGAAAGTGTGAGTGCTTAATATATGTGAATAAAAGTTTCATGTAAAAACATCTATTGCATTATATAATAAATTTTTTCTTAAGTATTTATTCTTTTGTGTCTAGTAGTTTGCTTGTCCACAAACATAATTTATATTGCAGCCTGTAGTATAGCAGGAGTGAATATAATGGAACTTATTTAAAATTTATAAAACTTCTGAGTTATTTTCAATGTCAAACTTCACACTTCAGGATCAAAACAGGACAGTGAAGGAAAATAGGAGAACACAACTGTTTTCCTTGAAATTGCATTTAATAATAATTTGCCATTGGATATTGAGCAATAATCAGTCAGGATACAGCAGTTTTCTATAGATGTGAGGGTAAATGTTTGTGAGGCAACAACCCAACAAGAGATACCCAGAAGTAACATGCAGTCCTCTACAATTGACAATAGCCATGACAATATTACAAACCCTATATTGCACCTTATCTACATAGAGTGTATAGATAAAAAATATAGGATGAACATCAATGAGACAGCAACCCAACATCAACCAACTTAGAGACATCTGATTATGATTTAATTAACAGAACAGATCTTGTATCATTAACAAAAGAAAAGAAAAGTCCTTGACAGCCTCTGACAAACCAACCCTTCCAGAGCACCTGAGATTACCCCACCTTACCCTTCCCATTGTCACTGGTGATATAAATTATAATGAGACAATGAACTCCAGTTTTGAGGCAGTTTACTATTGATTCAAAGTTTATAACAATTTTTCCTTCAATGAAAATTGCCAACTATTGGATATAGATTTAATATTGATTTCACCAAGGACTTTAATAGTACTAAACTTTTGAATCATTGATTTCCCCAAAGCAACTTGAAGGATAAATTCTCATGTTTTCCACTTCCCCTGAAATTATTTCAGAAATGAGTAATAATTGATTTATGGAAATTAAGTATACAAATTTTCTTTGACATCTTGCTGCTACAGAAGTGTTTTCTTTGATTTGGGTTTTGTTCTGTTGGATTTTGTGTAGTGAGTATATACACCATACCCATTCATTTCCTTTTTAGCTCACATGGCCCAAAGGGCCAAGTGAGCTTTTCTCATCACTTGGCGTCTGTCGTCGTTAACTTTTACAAAAATCTTCTCCTCTGAAACTTCTTGGCCAAAGTTAACCAAACTGGCTACAATGATCATCCGATGACCCTGCCTGCCAACCAACATGGCTAAAAATAGAACATAGGGGTAAAATGCAGTTTTTGGCTTATATCTCTGAAACTAAAGCATTTAGAACAAATCTGACACATGGTAAAAATGTTCATTAGGTTAAGATCTATCTGCTCTGAAATTTTCAGACAAATCAGACAACCCGTTGTTTGGTTGCTGCCCCTGAATTGGTATTTTTAAGGAAATTTTTCAGTTTTTGGTTATCTTAAATATAATTATAGATAGAGAAAAACTGTAAACAGCAATAATGTTTAGCAAAGTAAGATCTACAAATAAGTCAATATGACCAAAATTGTCAGTTGACAATAAGGAGTGATTGCCCTTTATAGTCAGTTTTTAACAATTTTTCGTAAATTTTTGTAATCTTTTACAAAAATCTTCTCCACTTAATTTACTGGGCCAAATAGCATTAAACTTAGCCACAATTTTCAATAGGGTATCTTGATTGAAAAATTTATCCGATGACCCTGCCATCCAACCAACATGGCCACCATGGCTAAAAATAGAACATAGGGGTTTACTATAGAAGTCTGGGAAAATTGTAAAAAAACAATTTCAAATGGTCACATCTTGAAAACTAATTTAAATAATGATAAAGGGTCTTCAGTAACTATTGTAAGACTACAATGGGATGACCTGCTTTTAATTTAACTGCTGGGCCAAATTAAACCTGGTCTCAATCATTATTGGTGTATCTAATACTATTTATTATGATTTTAACCTTATTTTACATGATTTCCAAAACCACAGTAGATGCAGGTGAGCGACACAGGCTCTTGAGAGCCTCTAGTTTCAAGTAAACAGTTTCAACTTCATAACATTGTATATAAAAGAACTGCTTGCAATGTGTAGCTTAAAGTTCTAATTAATAAATGTACCTACATATTATGTTATCTAGACTTGGTTTAAAACTATTGCTGAAGACTGATTTGCGATGTTGGGTCACTGTCCTTTTGATATATACCCACATATCCTTCAAGTCATATTTTATATGATAGATAACAGTTTAAAAGTCAGCAGTCTAAAAGATATTGAATGACAAATGTGCTTTACTTGAGGGCACCATTTGAAAAAAAAATTGTTTGAGGCTAAAGGACGCCCATTGTTATTTTCAGTTAAAGTGTATCTAACTTTTACCAAAATGGTCATACATTGTATATGGAGTAGACACTTTCTGGAATAAATCCCTACAAAAAAAACTCATCAAAGCTTAAGATACCAGGCGAATAGTTTACGCTTGACCCAAAAATCATCGTTAGAACAATGGTCGATTGACTAATTCCTGAGTATAAATATATAAATAAGATGTGGTGTAATTGCCTATGAAAACTCTCCAAAAGAGACCAAAGGAAGTAGAAATTAGGAACTATAGGTCACTGTACGACCTTCAACAATGAGCAAAACCCATACCGCATATAAAGCTATAAATAGCCCCGAAATGACATTTATTTATAAAAATTCAAATGAGAAAACTAACGGCCTGAAAAAGCATACAAATGATATTGGTAAGTAGATGTATTAGTCCGAGGAATAATAATTCTTCAACTTTAGTATAACAGTCACTGAGTTCTAATTTATGTACATGTATCGCAGGCAAAATGCACTAAGTGAGAGAAAAACCCTTTTAATCTTTAATGTTATGACTTTTGAGAGAGCTAGAAATTCTGTAAACACGACGAACACGTGGCATGAAATTGCGTCCGAGTCATAAAATAGACGTGACTGCATTTTACATTCTGCGCAACCTAACAGTAAGCTAGAGTCGAGACAGACTCCGAAACGTCTGATTGTAAATATAGATGCATAACATCCAAGCCAGTCTGGAATGGCATTCTTTAGCAAAAGCAAATGGGGCCGTTCTTTGCCGATATTAATTACTAATTTTGGACTCCTTTTAAGAACATCTTCTTTTTTATATTAACATATAAATATTATTAAGAAAAGAAAAAAATAAACTCACTGGGAGTTTGATAGTTTTACAGACGTAGACACGCCTTTAATGAAAACAAAAATATCATGGTAGTTTTGCAACTATTGCCACTTTTTTTTTAAACTTGATAGAAAAATATCTAAAAAGTTTATATCAACTTCTTCAACAAAGTTACATTTTTGTTAGATTTTCCTTCATATGTTTTTAAAATTATAAAATTTTAGTTCAGTATGAAACTGTAACACTCTTCAAAGATACTATATTTATCTTATATTAGCACACGAGAAGATCATTATTTAGGTTTGTTGCAGTAGTTTATGGTTAATAATATATTTAGTGATAATTCTGAAAAAAGATGTGTCAGCATGTTTGCAAAGAAATTTTCCGAAAGCATTAAACCATGGTTTTGGATATCATTTTACGCATCGCGTGACAAATCTGTGATATCAAAACAAATTTGGCAACGAATATACAGAGGCTTCGATTTTTGTTATATGTAAACATGTTTACACATAGTCTTGTGTCGTTCTGATTTTCAGTTTTAGAAAGACAGCACTGTAAGGTATGTAACCAGTTATTCATTCATATTCTTATTTACTGTATTTATAAATGTTACAAAGTTATACAATGTTACTTTCAAAAAGTTTAAGTTGGATGCCCACGACATGACCAATTGTAAAATACTTGGGTATGAAAGAAACGGCGCTTTTATTGCTGTTATTCATCTCAACAGCATTGTGAGGTCTTCAATGATGAGCGGCGCTACTGGCAAACAGCATTTATGTATATATCTCAGACGGTCCAATACTCTTGGCCGACATTCCCGATGAAATAAAACGTATGACATTTGCTTTGTTAGTTGCATGTTTCTGTCTCACCTTCATCGGAATACTCAAGTCTACAGTTAAAATTCCAAAAGCTGTATAAAACATTATTGTCCGTCAGACTTCTATACATTTGCAGGAAAACATTCTTTAAAATCGATTTAGTTCAAATCATTATCTTTTCTTGGTGAATGTTAATTTTATGATGGTATGATACTAAATCCTTAACGGAGGGATTGTACTTGATTTTCATATGATGAAGACATAATCTTTCAATCAGTTTAATTGAGGTCTGGAGATGGCATGTCAGTAACTGCTAGTAGTCCTTTATTCATTTATGTATCATTGTCATTTTGCTTAGTTTATTTTGTTACCTATTCTGACATCGGACTCGGTTGAGATCTCACAAAACATGTTTAACCCGCCGCATTTTGCGCCTGTCCCAAGTCAGGAGCCTCTGGCCTTTGTTAGTCTAGTATGTTTTTTAATTTTAGTTCATTTATATGTTTTGGAGTTTAGTGTGACGTCCATTTTCACTGAACTAGCACACAATTTTAGTTAGGGGCCAGCTGAGGACCACCTTCGGGTGCGGGATTTTCTCGCTGCATTGAAGACCCATTGGTGGCCTTCGGCTGTTGTCTGCTCTTTGGTCGGGTTGTTGTCTCTTTGACATATTCCCCATTTCCATTCTCAATTTTATAATATATGATATATACGAACTGTGACTACTGATGTCATATTTTTTGTCTGTAATTGAAAAAGTTACCCATAAGGTCTCTGTGTTAATTTTAAAATTTTAAGGTGTCCAATTCTTGATGTAGTAAGTATCAAAAGTCTAATATCCTTCCAATCAAAACAATAACAACATATATGTGATTTGAATATCTGTTTCAATGTACCATGTGAATTTACACATTTGAATATTAATGAACACCGATAAAATGTTTCTCACTTTATAGGTTTAATTATGGTTTCGATATCAGTTTATGAGTAAAATACGTATATTCATAGATGATTTTGGAAATAAAAGTTATCATTACCAGACATTTCGTATGGTTTGATTTCTATATCAAGAAAAAAATGTTGATTTGAAAAAATTGGTTTAAATTTCCACAAATATATAGAAGTAAAACAGACAATACCATATTAACCAAACAACGATCATGAAAAGTAATTTGAACTCAGTAAATTAAAAAAATGGTTCATGGGTAGATCAGACATGTACTTCATTAATTTGACATGATCGGATCATCTCATCAATATTAACAAGCTTATATACCTAACATGTAGCAGAGTAATGCTATCTTAAGAAGAAAGTGCTTTAACATCTTACACTTGTTTTACATTTCGTCACATGGAGCCTTTAAAAGTTACTATACGGTATGTTTTTTGCTCATTGTTGAAGGACTTAAGTTGACCTATAATTGGTTTAAATCGACATTAGTTGGTATATTGGAGATAGTTGTATCAATGGCAAACATACCACATATTCTTTAATCTATTTTAAATACAACAATTTCAGAACAACACATGCAAATTGTACACATACAATCTGCTAAAAAAATAATTAGTTACATTAAAAAAGTTGTTTTTTTTTTTCACGGGGGTTACCTTAACTGTGTTTAAAGGCAAATTTATGTTGAAAAAAGTGTTGTTTTTTGTTGTTGTTGTTGTTTTGCTTTAGCGTTGTTGGACAATAAACGAATTTCTTTGAGAACGGTCCAACCATTTTTTGTTCGACTCTTTTAGATATAATTTATAAAATCTAGGGCTGATATGCATAAAACCACTTAGGTTAAGATATCCAATCGTAGGACATGTAGAAAAATCCGTCCATTCGGAACTAATCTTAACTTGAGTATTTTTATACATATCAGCCCTGAAACTGGCTATATGATCCTACTTGATTTCAATATATATAATTGACTTTCAAGTGCGTTAATTCTTGTGGGATTATTGTCGGTTTCAGTAATTCCTTTCTAACCGTTTTTCAAACACAAATGTCCCTAAAGTAATTTTTCATCTTTGGACTTTCAAACTTTATTTTACTCAACAAATTATTTGTGAAAACATATTTAAAAAACGTTATCCTTCGTCTGCTTGGGAAATGCACTATGATATTTACAGTGACTGATAATCACATGTTACTTTAAAAAAAAAATCATAATATGTCTGTTTTCTTATATGGTTCATGTCTGTTTTCTAATATTGTTCATGTCTGTTTTCTAATATGGTTCATGTCTATGTTCTAATTTGGTTCATGTCTGTTTTCTAATATGGTTCATGTCTGTGTTCTAATTTGGTTCATGTCTGTTTTCTATTATGGTTCATGTCTGTTTTCTAATTTGGTTCATGTCTGTTTTCTAATATGGTTCATGTCTGTTTTTAATTTGGTTCATGTCTGTTTTCTAATTTGGTTCATGTCTGTTTTTATAATATGGTTCATGTCTGCTTTCGAATATGATTCATGTCTGTTTTTGAATATGGTTCACGTCTGTTTTCACATATGGTTCATAAAATTGAGAATGGAAATGGGGAATATGTCAAAGAGACAACAACCCGACCAAAGAGCAGACAACATGGTTCATGTGTTTTCTTATTTGGTTCATGTTTGTTTTCAATTTTGGTTCATGTCTGTTTTTAATATGGTTCATGTCTTTTTTCTAATATGGTTCATGTCTGAGTTTTTTTTTACTAATTGGGTCGACTCAGGGAATAAATAATTTACGCGAATTTACTAAATATTTTGATAAACTACTTTATCAATTGTCCGTGCATTCAGTTCTGATACAAACAAAAACCTCTGTTTCATTGTCGTTAATAGATTTATATCTTGTTGATAAACCTGCCTTTGGTCATTGCCTTGTGAACTTTGGTAGGGTGACAACTTTAGGGTAGTTTTTATCGTATTTGGCTGAAACCACTTTTACATCCACCCGCTATGCCGTTTTGAAATTATTTTCATTTGACTGTTCTGTATATTAGTCGATCTTTGACTATTAAACTGTTACTGATAATTGTTAAACTGAAACTTTTTTCAATTCCAATTTCACAGGTTCGAAATTAAAAAAAACGATATGATTTTCGTTCGGATCATTTTGTTGATGGTTATATGCAAGGCTGTCACGTCCTTGCCTTGTCTTTCTAACGAATCAAAGAAGGATTTCGATGACTCCAGAATTGCTCTTAAAGACATGGAAAATCACCTTGGAAACACTGTCAAGAAACTAGAAAATGGTTTCAAGAAAATAACAGCTTCAATACAGAACCAGCTTGGGGTAGTCAAAGATGCTCTATCGAATGTGGGAGAAAAGATCAAGAAAGTTGATAGCGACTTCCAGGTTCTAGGGAAAGATTTTCAGAGTAAGTATAGACTGTTTATTCATATTAATTTTTTTCACCATTTGCAACATTTTAGAAAAATATCAAGCTTAATTGCTACCTTTAACGTAAATTGATTGTAATAATTTGGTGTTCTGGAAAGACCAACCCTTTGAATTTCACTTTGTTGGACATGCATTGTGCAAATGCAGGGTAAACAATAATTTAACTTGTACGCCCATTAATTCTCGGACTTTCTTTTCTATATCATAGCTTTTTAAATAGTACATTGACAGAATTCCATTACTAGCATTTATTAATGTTAATATATTGCAAAACAATACAATGCATTCCATTCAACATAGAGTTGATGTAGTAGAGGGGACGCATATCTTTGTACTTGCTTTATACGTATACGGTACATAAAACCAATGTTTTATTTATTTTGTATTTACATTGTGTCATAGATCAAATTTATTCGTTCAGTGTATGTTCACTTGTTTTGTTAACGTCTTTTGATTGAGTTAATCCATTTCAATTGATATTTTATAGTGTGTCTTTCTATGTTGTGATGTTACACTATTGTTTCAGGTAGGGTGAAGGTTGGCGCCTATTAAAACGTTTAAACCCGCTGCATTTGTTTGCACCTGTCCTAAGTCAGGAACCTGATGTTTAGTGGTTGTCGTTTGTTGATGTGGTTCATAAGTGTTTCTCGTTTCTCGTTTTTATATAGATTAGACCGTTGGTTTTCCTGTTTAAATGGTTTTACACTAGTTTTTTGGGGGCCCTTTATAGTATGCTGTTCGGTGTGAGCCAAGGCTCCGTGTTGAAGGCCGTACTTTGACCTATAATGGTTTACTTTTACAAATTGTGACTTGGATGGAGAGTTGACTCATTGGCACTCATACCACATCTTCTTATATCTATAAAAATGAAGAAAACAAACCCGTGAACAGAAGGTTATAGATTATAAATAACAAATTTCAGAGTTTTAGTGGAGTTCATTCTGTTTTTGTCTTTTGTAGACGACACATGCGGCTGGCGTACACAAATTATATATTTAACCTGGTATCTTGGATACTTTTTTCACATTTGAGGTGAAAGATGAGCAAAATAAATTTTACACCAAAATTAAAAATAAATTAAAAAAAATAGATATGGAAAATTGGAAATATTGTATCAAATCTATCTTCAACAGAAAATGCGCTAATTAACATTTTATTTAATGAAAAAATCTCTTCAAAGAAAAACCTACCATTGTTTGAAGTGCTTCATTTGAAAATAAGATGATATGGCCATTATATATATGCGTAGACCCTGCGTGTACTATTCAATGATCTTCAATCCCAATAGGTATTAGCAATTGTCAGTTTTGAATCTGTGAACGGAACAACGCGGGAAATCGGTATTACCCTCTTAAACCGATGCATTCTTTTTATAAAAATTCCAACCTGCAGCCTTCTATCAGAAATATAGCAGCTCGTATGGTTCCTACGTTTACATTTTAACAGATACTGGTGTCAGTAATCAATAATTTGATTTAGACAAAGAAAGTTCTGGATCCGTAATTTTGCACGTTATGCAGGCCCGCAGCCAAGGGAGGAGGGGTTCAAGAAGTTCGTACGAACCCCTCTTTGAAAGCAAAAAGCACTAAAAGAGTCTGTTTTAATTAGGACTACGAAAGTTGATTTTCTGTTTGTCGCGAATCCATTTCCTATTTTTGAAAATTCCTGTGTACGAGCCTGTAAGGAGCACCGGAATTTCATGGCATGCGACATGTATTTTTCTCTGTTTATTAAACTTTATATATGGATTTGATTGATTGATTTGTGTGTTGTTTTTTTTTACCTTTTGTTTGCACTTATTATATCATACTCATGTTTTTTTTCACAATGTCCTGTGCATATGCCACAAATTACGTTCTCTGTCCTAGTAATTTTCAAAATGATACTGTAAGTTCCTTTTTACCATCGCGAGCCTATCAGAACGTTTCGGAATGTTCCTTCCTTTGAAAGCTACTTGATTAATAAAAATGATTGACTGAAGTGATCCGAATACACAGTTGAAAAAAGTGTTTTAAAATATAACAAAGGATCTATGTTTCAGCATGTTTTCTTTCAAATTATTTGTTTTGCCAAAAACAGTAGCCGTCTCAAATACCTATATACATATATTTAGTATGCTTCACAAATTTAATATGATTGAAACTTTGTATAACTATTTTTGTAGAAACTAAATGGCACAAATATAATGGACACTGTTACTATTACGGTGTTGACTCACAAACCTGGTTCACTGCTGAGGTAATTACAGTACTCGTAACCACTTGTTCCTTTTTTGAAAATATTTGTCTTATTTCACTGAAGTCGATTAATTTGCTAAAGCCACGGCCTTAAGCTGCATTTAATACATCAAGATAAAGAACATAGAAAGATCTGGTATAGAATCGTGAAAAATACGTTGTATTATCAAAAGGCGGATTAAGTAATACCAGACAGAAAAAAAACAACATTATTTTAGTCAAAATAATTCTATTTACTAAAAATACTTCGCACTAAAATAACGAAAACATGTTATAAAAGACTTCAAACAGCTTATCCTCTCGGTCTCAATGACAAAATATTAGGGCAAGGAACATATCTAAAACTTCTATCGATGTCATTAATATTGTTGATAAACGACTTAGAAATAATAGGTCTCATGGTAAACGCAAAACCGTAATCAACGTATTAAACATCGTATAAATTATACACTTGCTGATCTGTTATCTATAATAAAGAATAATGGTAGACATCAAGTATTATGCAAACTGGGTCAGATACCTATAAGTAAATTATATGCTATTTTTCTGGAGTGTGATAAAATTTCTTTTTAGCCCGTTTTATGAATACACCCGTATTATTACAGCCTTTTGTCATCACAGGCTATTTCCTAGTATTGATAAACCTGAAAATCATAAACGACATTTTCTTAAATTAAAATATATAAATAGAGGTATTGATTTTATTAATTTGTCTAGCATATTCAATGACTCTTCCGTATATAGCTTAATACCTCCATATTTTGATAATATAGAACAACCCATTATTTCGTATTCTTATAAAAACCGAGCAGAAATTTGATTTTTAATCATACGTCAATTACATCAGACGTCAATATAGAAAATAATGTTCCTTCCACTTGAGACTGCGAAACATCTAGTTTTATATATGTTCCCTATGGTCATGTTATTACAGGAGACCTCAACATCGTCGAAGACCGTGAGGTCATTACTTTTCTAAACAAAGGACCGAAATACCGTCCTCCATCTATAATAGATTGGAAACAGTGTCGTCAGGTCATTAAAGACGCTCTGTCTGCCTACTGTAAAATTGGTGCAAACGTGAAAAATCGGATAAAAATCTTTAGACAGTTATTTGAATAAAATTATGAATACTGTTAATATTCGAATATCTCATTTAGAAAACAATTCTGAAATTAATAATAGGATCCATGATATTCCCATTTCAAGAATAAAAATAAACTCAAGGTACTCGCAGAGCGGTTTGTGTTCGTACCGGCAGACAAGGCAGCCAATAATGTAGTGGTGGTGTGACGCATATACTACACGGAAGTTCTTCAAAACGAAATTATCAATTCCTCTACATTCAGGTCCGTTCGCACCACAGAGAGTCAAATCGTTAACAAGCATACCACTGCCACTACCCAACTTAAAGCATCTTCCGAACATTTGAAAGTCCCTACCATGTACTGGTTACCGAAATTACACAAAAACCATTTAAATTCCGTTTCATCTCCGCATCGAGTAAGTGTTCTACTACTAATCTATCAGTTCTTCTAACTACCTCCTTACTACTATCAAAGAACTGGTTATTAACTTTTGTAATAAAGCTTATGAAAATAATGGTATTAATTATTTTTGGAGTGTTAAAATTCTTTAGAGGTTTTAGATAAAATACATGCTTTTGATGGTCCTTATAATTCTGTTGACAGTTATGATTTTCTACTCTGTACACTACACTTCCACACAATCTTATAAAGAAAAAGTTTTTGTATTTGATACAATGGTCTTTCGAAAATCTCATTGTAATTTTATTTGCTGTAACTCGTTTAAAGCCTTTTCTGCAACGAAAAGGAAAGTATGCTAGATACACTTACTGGAAATGTGAGGATATGATTGAAGCTTTAAATTTTCTGCTAGATACCATTTATGTACGTTTCGGCGATAAAGTGTATCGTCAGGTAGTAGGTATTCCTATGGGCACTAACTGTGCCCCTTTAATAGCAGATTTATTTCTATATTGCTATGAATCTCAGTTGATGACCAAACTCAGTAAAGACCCATCATTGTTATATTTAGTTGATACATTCAACAATACCTACCGTTATCTGGATGATATTTTTCGTTAAATAATCCAGAGTTCTCTAAATATACTTCGAAATTTACCCAAAAGAACTTACTTTAACTAAATCTAACATAAACAGCAGCAGTTGCCCTTTTCTAGATTTAGACATTTCAATTTCTAACGGAAACTACATACTAAAATTTACGACAAAAGACGATTTTCATTTCCTATTGTTAATTTTCCATTTTAGACGGCGATGTGCCTTTGGCTCCATCATACGGTGTTTATATATCCCAACTCGTTCGGTATGCCCGTGTGTGTTCTGATGTCATAGATTTTAACGAACGTAATCAATGCATCACTGGGAAATTATTGTGTCAGGGATTTCGATACCATAAATTACTTAAAACTTTTACTAAATTCTTTCATAGATACAAAGATTTGATTAGGAAATTTGGCTGTACCTGTAGAAAACTTATTACAAATGGTATTTCACATCCTAAATTTTACGGTAATATTGTACTTAAAGCGAGGAAATCACTATGTGATCCGTGTAAACTCATCGAACCTTTAAACAAACTTATAAGTAAGGGTTATCGTACCAATATTGTGATCTCTGAATATAGTTTACATTGGCACTAATATCGATTTTGTCATTAGCAAATTAAAACATAACTAAGTTGTATCTTCTTTTGAGGCGGGATGTTTAGAGACACACACGTTAATTTTATCTCTTAAGAAGTAGCTCCTCACTATCCTACTACCTGTCGATACATTTATTTTGGCATTGCACAAGTCATGTCTTCTCTGACTGTTCATGACGTTAAAATACTAAATCCCTGGGATGTGTTTTAGTTGATTTTAGTCTCTGATGCATGATTTTTATCATTAATTGTTTTTGGCTTTTAACTAGCTGTCAGTAACTGCAGTACTCTCAAATCGTACTTTCTTTTAATTCGACCTGTTGATACTATTTTTAATACTTTTTGTTATTTTATATTAATATGGATCTTGTCTGTATACCAGCTTTGATTATTTGGAATATCTACTAATTTTCACTTCCTCATACTACATTTGTATGAACATCAAGATTATTCTCCTTTAATCTGTACAGGAAGTTTTATTGTTGATATTTACCCTTATGTATCTAGTGTTAAATTAGGTATTTATATGACAGACCTTTCTTGGTATTCCTAATTATTGGAAGATTTTATATAGACAGAAAAAGTATACCTAAAACGACAAAGTTATTTTTCATTTACCTGTATATATTATGAAAACCGTTTTTTCAAAATGATTATTTTCTAAGGGTTAAATATTTCGCAGTGGTGTCTTGCCATGGCTTTATTTGGACTTGTTTGTTTGCTTTTGGCCTTGAATGTTTGTCCCTAATATTTTATTAACTATGTATTTACTTTCAGGTATCACAGATCGAATTTATTCGTTCATAGTGTGTTAATTTACGTTTTGATTGAGTTAAGCCTTCCAATTGATGTTTTATCGTGTGTTTTCTATGTTGTGATGTTATACTATTGTTTCAGAAAAAGGAGAAGGTTTGGTACCATTAAAACGTTTAATCCCGCTGCAAATGTTTGCACCTGTCCTAAGTCAGGAATCTGATGTACAGTAGTTGTCGTTTGTTTATGTTATTTATACGTGTTTCTCGTTTCTCGTTTTTATATAGACTAGACCGTTGGTTTTACCGTTTGAATGGTTTTACACTAGTACTTTTGGGGCCCTTTATAGCTTGTTGTTCGGTGTGAGCCAAGGCTCCGTGTTGAAGGCCGTACATTGACCTATAATGGTTTACTTTTATAAATTGTTATTTGGATGGAGAGTTGTCTCATTGGCACTCACACCACATCTTCCTATATCTAATTAGTTTGTAAGAAGACGCAAAGACACATAGAATTTTATTATGGATGTTATTATTTTTATTCTTATATTATTCATCTGTTAATAATATGCGTTATGTTTTATCTGAACAATTTTTCTCTAGAGAAAATGCAGGGAGATTGGTGGTTACATTGCTAAGATTGGTGACAAAAAGGAGAATGATAAAATCTTTGCAAGCAAACCAAAAACTGGTATGTATATAGTTTTGGGTTTTCAGTGTTTTCCGAATTTTCCTTTAATTGCTTTTCAAATTAAAATTGTAGCAAGAAGTTTATACTTCAAATGCAAATCGTTTTTAATACCGGTGATAAATAAATAAATAAATAAATAAATAAAATAAATAAATAAATAAATAAATAATAAATAAATAAATAAATAAATAAATAAATAAATAAACAAACAAACAAACAAACAAACAAACAAACATAAATAGATAAATAATTAAATAAATAAATAGTTTATATAAATAAATAAATAAATAAATAAATAAATAAATAAATAAATAAATAAATAAATATTTCAGGTAACCATTACTGGATAGGACTCACAGATTTGAATGAAGGAGAATATCGATGGAATTTTGATCAAACCAAAGCTACTTATCTACCATGGTATAGTGGTTATGGTAAAAAGGCAATGGTTACGATTGTGTTGCCATGCTTAATAATAGTGGACAATGGATTGACTATCCATGCAACACTAAATATTATTATATATGCGAGAGTAATTTCTGTGAGTACAACATTATTTTTCTTTTTGATTATTACACAATAGTCGGTGTTTTATTTACCTATATATTTATACTTTACAAGTATGCCTGTTGTAATTATTCATGTGTAAAATGTATTGAAAATGTCTAGTTATTCGCTACAAGAATCGTTTGAATGTACACAAAACATAATAAAATACAAGAAATGATGTGTTTGAGCTTTTGGTTTTATCATTTGACAAGGGACTTTCAGTTATGAATTTGCCTTTTAGTTCGGTATTTTGTTATTTTACTTTTTAGTAAATAGGTGATTTAATAGTAGAAGAAAAAGAAAATGCCATGGTGAAATGACTCCATATTCACTATTGTAATGTCTGATCACGAGTTACAAAATAATTAATTGTACAGATTAATGATAGAAGTGTTGTTAGAAATATGTACTCTGCACAAATATAACCAATTAATTCACCATTTACGATTTCCAAACATTTTGGTAATATGTTCAAAACGTTACAAAACCGGAAGCCAATGGTAACAAACGTTTAAAGTAATGGATAATCAACCAATGATTTAAGGTTATTTTCATTTAATTCATTGATCTATCACATAGTTTTGTTTTGTAAACATGATCTTTGAGTGTTGATCTTTAAAGTGTGACATAACAATAAAGTTGTTCTATAATTTCGTAATGGTTCACTGTAAACTTAATCATTATTTTTTTTTTTATTTTTAGGTTTCTAAAATGAGATGACGTAGCAGCGACAGAATAAAATTTTCAATAAATATGTAGAACTTTTCGCTTTTTATTTAAAAATAAGGAGATGTGCTAAAGAGACTATCCACCAGAATAGAAATAAAATAAATAAATGATCATTATTTCGAGAGGATAATCCCATTAGTTAAAACTAATCTTCATGTGTGTCCTCAAATTAATAATAACACATACATAAAGTACATACAATATTATAATGATATATACACAATATACAATTTCATATAGATATTAATGAAAAGCATAATAATCTGCCTTCTTCATGAAAAAATTGTAACATTTTGCTTTAAAAGATACAAGTGTATTACTCATCTCTATTTCATTGACGTTAATGTAAGTAATTATAGATCACTGAACGACCTTGAGCAATGAGCAAAATCTATACCGCATAGTTGGCTATAAAAGGCCCAAACATGACAAAATTTGAAACGATTCAAAGGAAAACACTAGCGGTCCAATTAATAACAAAACAATTTACGAAAAACGAAAAAAACCAAATATGACAGACATTAACTAACGATAACCGCTGAATTTCAGAGATCATGACATTGGACAGGCACATAAAGAATATAGCGGGGTTAAACATGTTTCGAGCGCTGAACCCTGGCCCTAACATGGGACAGTGTTGTAACAGCACAACATAAGAGAAGAATGTAAAAATCAATTGTAAATAGCTCAACTTCATAGATCGATACGAAACACACACACACACACACACACACACACACACACACACACACACACACAGAGAGAGAGAGAGAGAGAGAGAGAGCTACTGATAGGTAGTTCAACGTTAACTACAATTGAGTCAATACAACTGATAGATAAATATTTTCTCCCATACTAAAGTATCAATTAATACACATTCAACGGATTTAGTGTAAAGACGTCATAACCAGTTTGGGAAACACAAGACATTGTGCAATGCCAAAAATATAAATAAACAGTATCGAAAGGCATGTAGGATTATTTTAAGTAATAGTTTCTTCGACTTCGCATTTTGATTTGAACACCACTGATGAGTCCTATACAGACCAAACATGCACCTGTCGTACAAGATTAACAGCCTATTATCTCTGTTGAGTTTAATCCTGTGTATGCATATTTCCCCTTTACTTGTTTATTATACTTGGTGTGTTCTGTCTCCCCACTCTCTCTCATAGACATACAGCGTCTGTGTGTGTGTGTTTCTGTAGCTGAATAGAAAAAAACCCAACTATAGCGAGTCGAAAATAGAAATCTACACTCAACGAACGCTATTGGAGCTATTGTAAAACAGAAAAAATCTGTGTAAAAATAACGAGAAAGATGCCGAAACGTGGGATTTCGGTAGATAACCTACAGTCAATGCTCGTCATATTTGTTTTCTATAGATTTATTATGCGCACCATTTTGCGCTTAACAGTATAAAGATGAATGAAAATTATTTTATATTAGGACTAGAGCCAAAAGCCCCTTTCCTTTGATCACCGATTGCTTGATTCTTCCTATAAAATCAAGTAAGCATTTCATTAAAGATTACAATCAAATAAATGGATGCACATAAGTATATAGAAATGTTTTACAAAGTACCAGTCTCAGTCACAGTAGGCATTTCTAACATAAAACATGCACGAAATAAGATAAGATTTATAAGATAAGATAAGATTATTTATTTTGTAGAGGAAAATGAAATAAGTCTGTTTAAAGGTGAATTACAGTCAGTGAGGAATAATCTATATATATTGCAATTTAACTATTATTAATTTATTTGATTTAACAGTGCTAGCAATGCCCCCAAAAAAAAAAAAAAAAAAAGGCCGACCATGCTAAAATTAGAAACTTGCAAAGATACAAAACCCAGTGTACAAGATACTAATGAATTTTTAGCCAGTCTTCGTAGAGTTTAAGGTGCTGAAAATTATTTGTATGTAATTGTGACCCGCCATGACATTTCCAGACTTGTGGAGGTAAAACTTTATTGTGAGAAAACATCATTGATTGTTAACGTTCCGCCAAGTTATGTATGGGGACATACGTGTTCATTTCTATACTGAATTTAGAATCTGGATGCTTCTAAGAATCAAATATGAAATAATATTTTCTGAAGTTTATTGCTAAGACATGAGAATTTGTCATATTACAATATATAATCATATATATTATTTGGTACTTTTGAATATTTCATTTCATCTCCGTCTTTAAAACGTAAAATTTTAGCAAAACATTTTTCTCAGTCCGTATTCTTTACACAAGTACATAGTACATCACCTTTTCGTATTTACATTTATTCACTAACAACCAATAATACCATAGTAATTTACTTATAAACTGGTTTTAATATTTACTGTTTGACAACTGAACTGGCTTATTTATACAATTTGACCAATTTGTTGGATAAGCTTTGTTCAATGTCCAGCGGCAAATATTGCATGCATATTCATGACAAGAACACGTCAAAGTGTTATAAAACAAACCTTACTCATATACGCTGAGTCGTATATTTTATGTATGGAGAAGCAGGGCAAAACAGTAATGACGGTAAACACACAACCTCCCGCACCCCTCAAGGTGAGCTCTCTGACACGAAACCACTGATATGGTTACAATAAACCAAAGATATATTAGTTTTAGTTCTTGATATGACATTGGTTCTTCATGATAATCTTTTAAAACGTTCTGTCATTTGGATGAAAATGCAGGTGTCTGTCAGGACCGCTGCATAAATTAATCATAAATGGTTTTTACTTTAATTGATTAGGTCATAAAGGATTATTTATAAAGATGGACATATAATGCACCGAATCCAAGGAAAAAAACCGAATATTATCACAAAAATAGAAACAATAAAAGCTCAAATAGGCTGTCCTGTAGGTATAAAAAAATATGAAGAGCTGATTTGAATTGGTTTTGATTTCCCGAATTAAAATGTTAATTTCAATGGACTCGGCACTATTAAAAGCTTGACATATTGTGTGGACATCTGTCTATTGTTGATGACTGTATGTTGACCTTAAGGTGTCTGTTTTATTTTTGTTTTGTGGAGTTGCTGCCTTTAATGACATATACCCAACATCTTTTATTTGTGATGAAAAATAATTTTGTTTCAGATGATAGTTTCTTTTGATTTCTTTTAGAATCATATTTGTAATTTGTTTATTTTCTCTTCATTTCAAACACTTTTACCCGACTTAATGAAATACATCTTTAAAATTGTTTCAAACGTATGTGCTTATGTTAAATTGTAGAATTTCTTCTCTGTTCAAAGCGATTTTAATAGTCTACCACCATTAAGACAAAATCACATTAATAACAACTTTTATGCTCTGTGTGGAAATATGCATAACTTCCAAACTCAAACATTAAAAGCAAACAAAATTATCATTGCTAAGATCTATATTTCTGAGTTTTATTCTTCGGAAATATCATTTTGACCTTTCTGACACTTTTTAGAGTCCTATTGCAGGGCGGTCAGTTAAACCTTGCGCGTCCAGCTTTTTAAAAATTAATACAAATATGAATAAAATGAAACGTGAGGTAAACATCAACAAGACATCAAGCCAATGACAGAGAAAACCCACTCACCTGTTAACTAGTACCTTGCATTTAACAGAGGATAACGAAGAAATGTGCAATTACTAGTAAATACTGCAAAGCTGATGGAAACTAAATGTATACTGTCATTTGTACACCATAATTACTATACCCATTTGAAATATTGTAGATTTAAAGTAATTCACAAGAACCTGATTGAATACTTTATTAATGAATATTTTCGAAAAATCTCTACGTCGGCCATACAATTCCATAAATAGCAAAATACAAAATGACCCAGAAGTCCTTTATTACAACGATTTACCAGAATAACTTGACAGTGTATTTTCTTTCAGTATGTACTTGATAAATATGCAATAAACCCATTCTAGCCTAGGTACCTTCATAAGCCTGGAAATATCATGGCTAGTCAAAATTGTAGAATGAATAGTACAAGTCGCACATTAGTTTTGTGTTATGATGGATCCATAGTTGACCCATAGTCATTATGGCTACACAAAGGAAATGTGATGAAAATGACAGTTTACTGCTCAGTTTGTCCACATCCTCGTAGTATCTATCATATGTTTTTGTTTGGATGGAGTGCTTTTATGGTCTAATAATGACCATGGGACTTGCAATTTTTACCAATGATACAGGTTTGCTTATTTGTCAGTCATGCTAGAGGATATATTGCTGATATATAAAATTTGATTGGGTAATGTTCAGGTGTTATGCCCTTGAGATGGAAAATTTATGAGATTTGACGGATTTTAGATTTAAGATGGAAACTGGTGTATGAAAAAAGATGCGACGTATACGTAAATGAGACAGCAACCTGACGACACAAATAGTGTGTTTGCTGTTAAGCCTAAGTGTTTACGGAAATTAAAAACAATATCATACTCACGTTCAACATTTATTTTCAAAATAGCAACATTTATCATTTATGAGTAAGGCCCTTTAAAAAAATGCTATTACATTAAAAGAATCTTCTGTTGTTGCAGGTCTTATTCTTTTTACTGGTTAAAGGCTGTGACCTTTGATGGATTTCTTCTTGCTTTAAACTCAGTCACTGAGGCAAATATTGAATTCATATTCCTTCATGGTTTAAGGTTCTAATATTGAACACATTTGCTGCTTCATAGTCCAATAATTTTGTAGCATAGAAATTAAATTAAACAAATCAATGGTTTATAAATAAAAAGAGACGCGACTATACGTCAATTAGACAGAAAACCAGCGACAATGAAAAAGTAA
Source organism: Mytilus coruscus (assembly GCA_017311375.1). Classification (NCBI taxonomy): domain Eukaryota; kingdom Metazoa; phylum Mollusca; class Bivalvia; order Mytilida; family Mytilidae; genus Mytilus; species Mytilus coruscus. The sequence goes on along the minus strand of CM029606.1, from coordinate 19,335,001 downwards.
AGGATATTAATGGCAACTTTATATAAATAGGAATGAAAAGCAGCCAGTTTCAATCTGTTGTATATAGGGTATCAGGCTGGTTTCAGAAATGTAAATCCTATGATTGAAAATATTGAACCCCATTTTACTCCCTATACAAAACCCCTCCATCAGGGTTTTGAAGAAAACCACTGAAATCAACACAATATTAAAGATCGACGTCATTATTGGTTGAATCACGATAGGTGAGAGAAATATTTTTGCGTTCTTATATATAATGACCAAAAATAGTCGTCTGATCTGTAAATTAACCAATTGTGACTTATTTCCTGTTGTACCTTTTTCCTTTTTTCAAAGTCTAGATTTGTTTGGTCGGTGATGTTTTCAAAGAAGGAGACACTTACCATTTCGACGCACCCAGAGTCGTTCCGATTAGGGTTCATGCGATTGCTTCAGGTTTCTTTCACTTGGTTGGTGATTTAAGTTTTGAACATCAGTAAACGTCGCCTCTTATTCAAATGACGATTATTTTTTTTTTCACTTTCTCTCCGTTATCTGTTTTTGTTCAACCTATTTTCGTATTTGAAATGCATGAAAATAACTTTTGAAATTTGGTACTCCCAAAGCGCTTGTCTGGATTACCCTTCACCACGACCACTCAAAGACGAAAGTTTAAACGCCGATGATGTATAAGTACTTGGAAACGGAAGGAGCTATCTGATAAACAGGAACCTAAAATGAACAGAAAATTCCATTTAAGGTCATATTTGCCTGATGTACTTGAACTCTTACTTTCTTAATAATGTTTTAAAATATAAATGGAGACTTTTAGCAATAATACTCCTATAATTAAATGCAAACAAGTAAAATGAAAAATAAAAAAATTAACAGACAGTAAACCAACGACAAGCACTTTATTACAGGCTTTTGACCTGGGGCTGGCTATGAAATAATGCATTGGGAAGGAAATTTTATATAATTGGTAATTATAGACGTGGATGAAGACATGGCATAGCGATCGTGAGTGCACGGTGACCGTGGGTTCGATCACTTGACAGGTTAAACCAAATACTTGAAAATTTGTGTTGCTGCTCTTCCGCTAAGCAGTCGACATTTAGGTCACGGCAAAGACTGGTGGACTTGGAGTATAATGTGTCCGGTTCAGTGTGATGATTTGTACAAACAAGGTTGCATTTATATCACATGAATATGTTCTTGCTATTTATGACACTGGACATAAGGCACACATTCATCATCATCACAGTCATGGTAAAGTTTAATATAAAAGACTGTTGATGTTTAGATGTCTTTTGTTTATTTGTGTTTTTGGGTATACATAAAATGTGACATTCTTCTGGTCCTGAATTTGACACGAACGTCCAGTTTGGTAAACAAAAAGTGTAGGTATCCAGTATAAAGATGTTCTATTTTTAACGTCATTTTAATGTTTATATGAAAGAAAGAGAGAACGACGGATTTGTGATTTTCTTTCGTGAAAGATGTAGTACTGTAGTATTTTTGGGATTCCCAAACTTGCTGCGAATTCCAATTTCATTAGTTAGACTTTCCAAATAATGATTAATACATATAAACAATATTGTTTTAGCTTTTTTTCTGCTGGAACAACAAGTTTGTCGTAAAGCGAGGATAAAGCATCCACAACTTCGGGCTACATGAATCGGATAGAAACCTGTTTTAAAATGGTACATAATAGTTTTCTAATTCGCTTCTGAATGCATGAACGAACAGCTGTGATCCATTCAGATAAAGTGTCCAAATAGGTTACGTCTGGCTCGCAGTAAACCCATTCTATGGCATAGTCATCAACTGCAATCATCAGTAACCTGAAGTTCTTCTTCTAGTTGATTGTCTGAGGAATTCAATATTTCGGGCTAGCAATCCTCTTAACTGTTAAAGATGACGAGGTACCTGATTGTAACATGACCAGCAGGGCTATATGTGTATTGGGATGATGAACAAGAACAATCGGAGGCTCTGTATTTTACATCCTTCAGTATTAAGGTATATAATGTCATCTTGTTGGTGAAAATCTTGGATGCGTAGGTTAGGTGTAGGTACATGCAATGTCGGGTGTAGTTTAATCTATGAAGTAAGTAGGTATTGCTTTCCGTACAGAATTTGTTGTAAATATTACTAATAATTATATATGTCTATCCTTGTCATGAAAAACGTGTTTCAATTTCACAATTTCACATTCGTTCAAGTTTCAAGATTAGAAAATTTACATGACCGATTGTTTACGAATTTGGTGATGTCTTAGGGTTAGATAGAGTCAATCACCAATCCGCTATTGCGTGATGCCTAATTATTTGATATAACTTATCAAGGTTTTTTGCACGAAGGGTGTTATATGTGGATCAGGATCTACAAACCCTTCCGAAACACCTGACATCACACTTTGTCTTTTGGTCGTGTTTTGTTTATTGCCATGGCGTTGCCTGTTTGTTATAGACTTATGCGTTTTAATATCACTTTGATATCTTTCGACTCTTTTTTTTCAAATTTATATTAGTTGAATAGTTTAACAAATGTAGAAGTGAATTAATCTATAGTTTAGTAGGTTTACAAATGGTATTACATTCACATTGTTAATATATATGAAAAAAATCAACCCCTTTTTTTGTAAAACATTTTTTTGTTCTGTTTTTAATGATCACTACTATTTCATATCTTCGTAAATTCCAGATGTATTCAGTATAACATTTTGACAAATCTCATGAATTCAACGTCTGAAAAGTTTATGATTAAAACCTTGGATAAGAATTGATTAGATTATTTGGTTTCAGCATTTTATCAAACATTTCGTGATAACATTCTAACTTATGTATCAAGTCACAAATATGTGATTTTCAAAAACATCCGCATCGATTATAAAAACCGCTATGATTTCAGTAATGTATAAATGAACGAAGTCTTAACGAGTTGTTGTTCCCTTTTTCAGCTAGATACCAGTGAGACAGCAACGGTGAGTAGCCAGGTCAAATATGAATGAAACCGATGAAAAAAGTTCATTCTTTCTTCTTTCATATTATTTTAAGACCTTTTTTTTTAATCTATAAAAGCTTTTTCACGGTTTTATCATATTGGCTTTTTTTTAATCGCGCATTCACTTGACTGCTACCACAGAAACACGTGTTAGTGGCATAGTGTACACGGAAATCGAAATAGTTTTACTGTCATTGTTCTGAGATAACTACTCCCTAAGGGTACCAGCGGTCAAAGGTCCGGTATAGACATGATTAAATGATACATTCTGTTTTTAAATTTCCAGTTTATAAAGTAAATGCGCTGAAACTAAGATTGTGCAAAGAGGGATATAAGACTTGAAGTCCACATGTACTCTATTTGTATTGGATTTGAGCTACCCGACAAAAGAGTTTGTGTATCCAACCCTGGTAATATCGGGGGAAAGAATATCCATCGTTTATCTAAATCAACACCTATCAAACTATAAATTAATTAAACGTTCTCATATTCTGGACACTTTCTTTTCTGAAATTAGTATTTACGAACGGTCATCATTTGTACAATGGTTCATTACCAAATTCTCGACTTGAATACAAACAATGCAAATGAACTTTATGTTTAAATGGTGTATGAATAAATTTATATCTAGATATCCTGGAATCACAATCATCCTGTATGATAGATTCGAATATGTTTGAGAGTCATAGATTTGTCATGCGATATGTAAAAATCAGTAGGATTTTACAACTCGATGAGTTTGACCATGTGAGTGATTTAATTCGATGGAAATGGGCCTATTTTTCACATTTATGCACACAAAAGTTAAAAACGTTAGGTTTGAGAAAACTTTTAGTAATGACCATACCTAATTAAAACTATTGCTGAAACACGTGTTGTGCGCACGAAAATAAAATAATATAGACTTTAAATATGATGGATGCCACTCGGCTGTCCAGGTATCTTGAAGTCACCATTTTGGTTTCTTTTAAAATCTTTCAACCATAAACAGTATCATTACCATACGTTATTTGATAATGCCATATAAAGAATACCTCTTTTAATTTTGAAGTCACTTATTCAAAGGTCAAGGTCATATCAGTTATTGATAAACTGTACTGATTTGACCATTTTTTCCCCGGATGATAGCTTTTGATAAAACTTGAATTAATAATGCCCATTGAATACAGAAGAACATACTACGTCGAAGTTAAAACACAAGGTCGATACCATTGCTGATGGACTGTTTGTCCCCGAAAGTATCATCAACTCAGTAGTCAGTGCCTCGGTGTTGACATGATTTATAGCATTGCCAGGTAGTTTCATATTCCGGAAACGGTTTTCAGATGTGGATTTGACATTTAACATTAACTCCCTCTCTTCCTGTTTTACGAAAATATTACTTAGATAACTTGGCATTTTACTGTACATGTGTTAGTCAGTAAATAGACAATATCTCAAGTCGTACATTTGTGTAGTGATTTTCCTTATTGGCGTGGTGGCAGCGAGATTACGTCCCACGTTCTTCGTACAAATGTGTGTTAGTCATTCCGTAATAAAAACATTACTGTGAACGCAATTTAACGACAACCAAAATTAGCCTAAACATGTCTAGTTCCACCTGGGCACCGAAACAGTGGTGCTTAACAAAGATTAAAACTGTTAACAAGTTTGAAAACTGGCGCCAGAACCTTATATATACATTATCTTTAGACAAAAACTTTGCACCTTTTCTTGTGTCTGGAACAAAATGGGAAAAGAAGACAAAAACGACAACTCACTGGGGGTTTGAAAATGATGGGGAAGAAGTCGAGTATCGCTCGGTAGTACCGAGTATCGAATACCAAAATGATACTCGACTAATCGGTTTCCTGTTAAAATGTTGTTGCCTTCTTAAAGAAAAAAAAAAACATTTTTATTAAGAGCGCCTCCCGGGAAATTAAATATTAACCAAAATTAAAATAAGTTTCAAATGTTTGCGTTTAATTGTCATTTAAAATTTCCTCGGACAAGGGTAGGCTATAAACAAAAGCACTTTTCCAAGCCTTACACTTTTAGCTAATCGTGTCTTACTCATTCCCCCACCTCTGTACCGCCAGAGCAAATATTTTCATCAGCAGGACTTTTAGTTACGAAACAAAGTTGAGAAATCGACTCGTCCCAGAAAAAGTTGACAAGATAATATTTCTAAATAAGAACAAATTCGTTGCACCCTGTGTCGACCCTAAGATAATGGGTAAAGTCATCACCACTTTGTTGATCATTAAATGGTTTTTTTTTAAGATTCCCAAATACTATTGTTTGAGAAATAAATTTTTCTATAGATATTTATTAATTAATTGATTAGATAATTGCCAGTTTACATAATTAGTACATGAAGTAAATTAGCTATTAATTATTGTATTAAATTCCTGGGACTATAACCTAGTCCTAGGTAATAATGTTGATGGTTTTATGTCCATAAGACAACTCCCCACAATCCGTAAAATGGGTACAATTTTGTGTTTCCATTTTGTAGATGTTTTTCCGAGCGAGTACTCGAGTATCGCTCGGTAAATCCAACGAGTACTTGATTAGCCGAATTGACATCTCTAATTTGTACCAACGAATAATGGCCTTTATTGAAGAAAGTTAGTTAAGAAAAGATATGGGTATAACTCACCACGATGAAGACACAGAGGACGACGAGGAACTATCACTTACACTAGAAAACCTCTTAATATTGACATGGCTTCGTCTCATCCATCCTGAGCTACCTAAACTTATAAAACAGAGATATGGTACAGAGCTTCGGGCGAGAACACTAGCGTCTATAAAACCAGAAATATCACAAGCTCTCTAGAATCACTTCTAGAAGAAATACGTACAACAGAGGATGCCAAATCCATGAGAGCAGCCGTCAAGCGCTTTCGAAAGACAAAACAATCTTCGTTGTGCCGTGCTCAAACTTCAAATCATGCCCACTGTGCAAATTAGCAGGACGACCAGACCGTCATTTTCTTAGTCAATGCACATACTTACCACAACAAGATCGACAATTTATGGCTAAAGCTCGTGCTGTATCTGATATTCATGATGTTGACGAATGCGATTCAGATAACAATGATTCAACCTTTCAAGACAAGTTCACCGTAGCATCTTACAGAGTTCAGATTCAACAATCACCTTATATTGACGTTTATTATGGCCACAATCCTACACGACTTACCATTGACAGTGGTGCTACTTGAAAATATGATACGTGCCTCCGCCGCTACCAAAATTCACGCAAAAATAACCAGTAGCTCACAGTCCGCCCATCAAGCAGATGGATCATCACCTCTAACAGTTGTGGGAGAAACTAGACTCACATTTACGGGAGATAAACACCAGTGTTGAACATCCCTTTAGTACAAACAGTCCGGACATGAATTTACGTAACGATAACTTTGAAAAGGGACATACCAGAGGAAACATATATTGACTGTAAAGAAAATGAACAAAATTTATCATCATCCGATTTAATAAGTCGACCGGATCGTAAGCGCTCACTTCCAAAGAAATTCGCAAATCCATAATAGACCAGTATCTAATTGCAATAAAAGTGCTGTTCTCTGCTATGGGTTTTGTCAAGTCGGATTTTGTGTATTGAATATATACACCATATCCCATTCTTTTCCTTTTTTTAAGTAATCCGTTTCAACATCATAGCATTGAAGATTCTTGCATGCGTAGGCTAGCTTAAAGTTCTAATTGGTAAATGTTCTTACATACTATGTTATCTAGACTTGGTATAGGTCTATTAATGAAGACTGATGTTGACCTCCAGATTGTCTCGGTTATTTGCGTCGTTGGGTTACTGTCCCAATGATATATACCCACATCTCCTTTCAGACATATTGGTATATGATTGATAGCAGTTTTAAAGGTCAGTCTAAAAGATATTGAATGACAAATGTGCTAACCATGAAGGCAACATTTTGAAAAAAAAGTTTGTTTGAGGAGAAATGATGCACATTGTTATTTTCAAATAAAATGTACCTAATTTTTACAAAAAATGTTCATACATTGTATGGAGTAGACACCTTTTCGAATAAATCCCTCCCAAAAAACTCGTCAAAGATACAAGGCGAATAATTTTGTACGCTAGACACGAAAATCATCGTTGGAACATTGGTCGATTGACTAATTCCTGAGTATAAATATAAAAATAAGAAGATGTGGTGTAATTGCCTATGAGAGAACTCTCCATCAGAGACCAAAGGAAGTAGAAATTTCACTGTACGACCTTCAACAATGAGCAAAACCCATACCGCATACTAAGCTATAAATAGCTCCGAATTGACATTTATGTATCTATAAAAATTCAAATGAGAAAACTAACGGCCTGAAAAAGCATGCAAATGAAATTGGTAAGTTAAGAGGTATCAGTCCGAGGATTAATAGGTCTTCAGCTTTAGTATAACAGTCACTTTGAGCTCTAATTTATGTATATATACATCGCAGGGAAAATGCACTCAGTGAGAGAAAAAAAACTTTTAATCCTAAATGTTATGACTTTAGAAAGTCAGATCCCTTTCAGATTAATCGAAATATCTCCGTAGAACTAGGTACTGAGTTAACAGATTAAAATCTTGATAATTGTATGCTAGTAAAGTCTTGTAACAACTATCAAAGACTGAATGACCCTTTAAGGGGGTAATTGTCAGATTTAACACGGAGAGAGCTAGAAATTCTGTAAACACGAAGAACACGTGGAATGAAGTTGCGTCCGAGTCATAAACTAGACGTGACTACATTTATACATCCTGCGCAACCTAACAGTAAGAGTCGAGACAGAATCCGAAACATCTGATTGTAAATATCTAAGGTGCATAAAATCCAAGTCTAGAATGGCATACTTTAACAAAAGCAAATGGGCCGTTTTTTGCCTATATTTATTTTTATGACGGCCTTAACATATAAATTTTATAAAAATAAAGAAAAGAATTCACTGGGATTTTGAGATAGTTTTACAGACGTAGACACGCGTTTAATGAAAAAAAATATCATGGTAGATTTACAAATATTTTTTTTTAAATACTTGATTGAAAAATTTTTTTCAAACTTCCATCACATTTTTGTTAGATTTTTGTTCATATGTTTTGAAAAATATAAAGTTTTAGTTTAGCATTCAATGTGTAAAACTCAAAGATAGTATTACTTTATTTTTCTTTATTAGTACACCAGAAGATCATTATTAAGGTTTGTTGCAGTGGTTTATGGTTAATAATATAATTGGTGATAATTCCAAGAAAGATGTGTCAGCATGTTTGCAAAGCAATTTTCCGAAAACATTAAACCATGGTTTCGGGATATCATTTTACGCATCATTTTGGCAACGACTAAACAGAGGCTTCGATTTTTGTTATATTTACACATGTTTTCACACAGTCTTGTGTCGTTCCGATTTCAGTTACATACCGTACTAGAAAGACAGCAAAGGTATATAACCAGTTCTTCATTCATTTATGATTTTATATACTGCACTTATATACATTTATGTTACAAAAAGTTACAATTGAAGAGAAAGAAGTACGAGTTTGACGTTCATTTTACGACAAACCATAAATTAATAGGGTAACATGTTACTGGAACACAATCACTTTTATTCCTGTTCTTCATCTAAACAGTCATTGAAAGATCTTCCATGATGAGTGGTTCTATACTGGCAAACGGCATAATTTATTATTTACATCTCAGACTTTCCAAACACTTGACTGAAGTTCCCGATCAAAATAAAAAAGAATTGAATTTTCAACGTTAACTTAGCTACATATTTCTGGATTTCCTTCATTGAGAATACATGGAGTCTAAAGTTTAGAACGCATAAAATATTCAGACTAAAATAACGAAATGGTTGTCAAGAACAGTCTTGAATGCAGTACAATTGTTATGCTTCATTTTGATTTACTGGTGGGTTGATGTTACATTAATTTGACGTGATCGAGCAAGACTAATTTTTCCTCTCATCTAATCAATATCACTATGATATACGAAGTACCTAACAATTAGAGTGATACTATCTGAGTGCTATGTTCATTAAGTAGAACGCGATTAAATAACAGTTACAAAAGACTATAGTCCCTGAAAATATCATCTCGCTCAACAGGCAGTGCAACGACACTGGCTATAATTTAAAAATTTAGCAAACATACGTAAATTCTCGTTTGATAAAAGTAAATTTTACCAATATTCTGTAATCGGTTTTCAGTTATCCCTTTTAACCCTATTTAACTGCATTTGTTCATTTTTGGATTTTCCAACTTTTGTTCATTAAGAGTTCCTTCATTAAGGTTACTTCAAAAGAAAGTCATTTTGGTATGCTTGATTTGTCAAAACTCAAAAAGTTTTTGAAAAATAAGTTAAGGATTTTCAAGTATTTTTGCTTCGAGCATCACTAAATAGACATTTATTGTTGAAATGCGCATATGGCGCAGTAAAATTGGTACCGTTAATGTCATTACTACCACTGGGTCGATACCTGTGATGGTGGACTATTAGTTCCCGACCAGAAGCCGGTACTTCGGTACTGGCACGAAAATACGGATATTGTATTATATTTTGCTGTTTCAAAATTTGTGAAATTATTTTAAATTAAGGAATATTTCTCCTTCATTCAAAGAACTGGTTCCTTTCCAAACATTGGCTATACTTTTTGTCCTTCTGGCTTTATCAGCTCTTCGTTTTTTTTTTTTTATAAGTTTTGAACTTTTTTTTTTTTGTTGCCTCGAGCATTACTGAAGAGACATTTATCGTCGAAATGCGCGTCTCGTGCAGAAAAAAAGGGTACCGTTAATGTTATTAACGCCCACTTGAGAAACCTATTGTGACTGATAACCACTAGAAATGTTTAAAGTCAAGATATGTGAGAGTCATCATTGAATAGAATACAAACACTAGATAGATCTTTCAACCTAAAGTTTCATTTGTTTCCAACAACGCAATAGCATAAATATAATTATTTCAACATAGCTTTGCCTAAAATACAATTTTTGGAGATTAAATTGTAAGTGATATTAAAGTCATATGAAACAAGTTTCTTGCAGTTTTAATGTAATCGAAATTGTTGAACCAATGCATGCATATATACTAAATTAAGTCCTGCATGCAGATTTCTACGACTCTATTATGTATCATCAACAAATAAATATTTCATTTAGTGATTGTTGATCGCAAGGGTATCGCAAGCTAAATAACTTCCGAGTTTGTTGCCAAAGTTAAACGGATCGGGACATTGATAAACAATCAACACAGAGCATGTGGAGCACGTGACAAATAAGTGAATTGATAGAGCCATTTATTTTTTTATATTTTCCATGCGTTCCCATTTGTTAATTAATCTTTTTCTTAACAGTTGTTATTAAATGTGTTCTTTAAGAATAAGTTATTACATAACTATTTATTTTCCAGTGCACGTTTGTTTAAATTCTTTCATCACGGGTTTACCCTTGTAATTGCGCTGTGCGACAGCGAAAGTTCTAACGAGAGGTCTCATTGTAGTTAAGGTCAAAGCATACGGGAAATATAGGCAACTTAGTGTACGAGAAAACAGTAATTCAATTGCAGTATATTTATGAAGATTTTTATAATATATTTAAAGGATTTTCTTTTACAAGAAAGTTCACGTACCCTTGTTTTAAAGTAAAAATTAGCCATTCAAGCATATAAACCATATACAACTGTGTTTTTTAATTTGAAGTTTCATATAACTTTAAAACACATTTTTTCAAATCCAATTTCACAGGTTTGAAATTTGAAAAACCAAAGATGATTTTCGTTCCAATATTTTTGTTGATGGTTATATGCAAGGCTGTCACGTCCTTGCCATGTCTTTCTAACGAATCAAAGAAGGATTTCGATGACTCCAGAATTGCTCTTAAAGACATGGAAACACATCTTGGAAACACTGTCAAGAAATTAGAAAATGGTTTCAAGAAAATAACAGCTTCAATACAGGACCAGCTTGGGGTAGTCAAAGCTGCTCTATCGAATGTCGGAGAAAAGGTCAAGAAAGTGGATAGCGACTTCCAGGTTCTAGGGAAAGATTTTCAGAGTAAGAAGTATAGCCTGTTTATACATATTAATTTTCTTTCACTATTTGCAATATTATTTTTTAAACATCTAGTTTAATTGCTACCTTTAACGTAAATTGAACGTAATAATTTGGTGTTCTGGAAAGACCAACCCTTTGAATTTCACCTTGTTGGACCATG